>JARVZY010002502.1:0-387500 GCA_030686995.1 Artemisia argyi
TGATTGTTGGTTGATTGCTTGTTATTAATTGTATTGGATGAATGATTTCGATGTTAGGCTTAAGAAAACTGGCAGACTTCCAATTGGTAACATGCTCGAACGTCTTAAGAAACATGAATCGGATGTTTACTATGATTTTATTTAATGCATGAGTGACTACTAAAGAGGCCATGTTAGGAGCTAGTTGTCGGGTCGACATAGGAAGAGGTAGAAACTTGTATAGTTGGGGAAGATCGTACACGGCCCCACGAATGGTATTAAGGAATATAATCCGTCATCCACGCAATTGTAACAAACTACTCAATTAATGAAAGATAGCTAGGGAGTAGTGAAATCTAAGTAAACACGTTTCTCTCGTTATTGTTTTTCTCACATTTACTTTCTTGTTATTTTATTTTCATTGCATTTGTAGTTAATTGGGTTAGTTGACTAGCAACTAATTCCACCCACTCTTCCAATACTCGAGATTTTTACTTGCTTTCCAAAAACTATAAAGATACAAAAAGAATCATCCCTCACCTCTAGACCTACTTTAATTAAGTTTTTATCCTAACGACACTATTCCCTGAGAGAACGATCAATCCCCCGGTACTTGCCACTACACTATACTACATCGGTCAGGTACACTGCCTGGTGGGGATTGCAAGCCTCTTGAGATCCCTTAAGAGGTAAAACCTTTTGCGAGGGAGCTATTGTAACACCCCCAATTCATGATGCAGCGGAATTCAAACTGGTGTTACTCGACGGCACAACAGTCATAATAATAGAAAACGATCTCTAACTGAGTCGTTTTAAAAAGACTTATCATTCAAATTATTCAAATATATCAGGGTTTACATAGTTAGGTCCCAAAAAGGTTCCATGTTTACAAAATACATCAATATAAAGTCTTTTGATGTTTTATCGAATGACAAAGTAGATTATAGCCTTCTTCATTTAGTCCGTGCCCCTCCGTGCCATTCTTGATTATCATGGACCTGAAATACATGCTTAAAAGGTCAACACAAAGGTTGAGTGATATTCATAGAGTTTGTTTAATGATTGAACACAATATGTTGGTAGTATGAGTTAATTAGACTCATACTCATGGTTGGAAAACAAAACAGTTATTATTATCACACTAAGCTTATGACACCAAAACGTTAACGTGTACCAATATCAATCGGCGGAGTTATCCCGGTAGGTACTTTGCCGTCATACCTATGTTTCAAATATTAATGCATTTGTTTGAACTTAGTCAATACAAATGGGATTCGTCAATCCCAATAGGCCTATTCACAAGATTCGCGCTCACTCGCAAGTAAACCTCGCAATTGATTAAATGGTTCATAATAAGGGATCTTGGATTGGCAAGGATGTTACTTAGTGATAATAAAACAATTAGGCAAGCATACAATTGAAAAGCATTGTGTTCGGTTGAAAAATAATAGCATGTATTCCCCCAAGGGTTTGTAAAACAATTAAGTAATGGAAAGTGGGGCTATGAACTCACCTTAAGTTATATAGCAAGTAGTGAATGTGATGGTCGAATCGCGAAGGTTTCTACGAGCAACCTATAATAGAATGTTGCGACTTAGGATTGGAGTAAAGAATATGAAGAATTGCCTATATATGTCTTGCATATAGTTCATGATGTAGTACTTAGTATAGTGTAAGTCTTTGAATAAAAATGGTTTATGAAACATGTATAGTTTGTATATCGCTTACTACCGTTCGGGCCGACATAATTCAGAGGTCATGTAGTAAACGTTTGAGGAGCCAGGACACTTTAATTCGTAAATCCATAACTCATCTCGACGGCTTACTTTAATGAACCCCTCACATGAGGCTCCCTACTATTGTAGTATTTGATAAAATATATATATATATATATATATATATATATATATATATATATATATATATATATATATATATATATATATATATATATATATATATATATATAAGTTTTGATCGGAAAATTTACATGTCCCAATATTTGAATAAACTTAGGAAAGTTTACTTTTGGATGAAGATTGTTATTACAATGAGTCTCATGGTTATTTTGATGGAGTAGATCCAAATTGGATGTTTATATTGCCATTAACTCTTTAGTTCATGTTTTCGCCTAGGTAAGTTTATATAGTCTTTAGTCATGGCCTTGCCGTGACCTTGGTCATTGTTCCATGGTCTTGAGACTCAACCTTGGCCTTAGCCATGGTTGTGGTCTTGGCTTTAGGTCATTAGACCTCTTGGTTTCAATTAATCATAACTTTTACATGGTCATTTGGTCTTAAAATGGGCTGTTAAGAATTTGAAGAAAAATATCACTCGAAAAGTGTTTTCAAGGCTCGAGCTTCTTTGATCCTGAACGAAAACGTCGTTCCGGACAACTTTCATGTTTTAACTTTTTGATGAATCGGACCAGAAGGGCCACTTTCAAAAAGGTCAGAATGCTAACAGGTTGTTTTTAGGCAGTTTTGGCGTTTTGGTTTCGCTAACTTCTTATGGCTATAATGTTTGACTCGTAAACTCGTTTTAGGTGATTCAAATTGCTATGATTTCCTTGTTAAGTCCTCTACTACAATATGTAATTGTCTAATATCATGATTATACCATTTTGGTCAGATTTCTCCATGAAAGTCACTAGTTTTCTTGTTTACTTAATATAAGTTAACATATATATACCATAACTTGTTTTACCAATTTTTATACATCATGAACATAATAACAAGACAATATATAGTATGAATGAAATATAAATAGCATGGAAATGATATTTAGTAAGAAATTATGTTAGGGTTTCCTTACAACTTTAGGCTTTCTAAAAGAAAGGAAGGTAACATGTAAGGTAAGGACTTTGATTGATTATGCTTCACTTTACTTCACTTCAAGCAATCTTTCTACACTTGTATTCTTGAAAGAGAGATGATGAAGGTTGAGGTGACTTGAGTAGATTTAAACTCAAGAGAAATCACTAAAGTTTCAAAAGATTAGAAGTATTTTGATGAATCAAAACTAAACTAGGGTTTAAGTGTTGATAATACTCTTGATTTCTTACATGAAACTTGGAGGTAAATTAGCTAAGTATAAGGTGATGGGGTGTGTGATATGGGACGGCACAAGGAGGGGAGGGGGTATTTATATGGCTTTGAGGAGGTTACAAGATTAGGATATTTTAGGAGGTTCTACACATGGACTCATCCAAGAGCTTAGTGCATGAGATCAAGCCACATATGTGGTGACTCCCCCCCCCCCTATAGGCGGTTTGCAATGGGTAGGAAGGATGACTTGGTCCTTGTTGATATTATCCTAGATATTTAGTTAGTTTTGACTCCGTAAAATGCTAACCGTAAATGATTAAGCCACAAAACGTAAAACCAGGTATCGTAAAAATGTGAAACTTGAAAGAATGACTAAACTTGTCAATATACTCCATAATAAAATATAAAATGAGTGGTAGGTTGCATTGGGGTGCTCAAACCCTGCTAAAACTGGAAACACGGGTCTAAAACGCGTAATACGTAAAACGTACGAATATTGTGTAAAATTGAGAAAAGTAAAATGTTACTTTTCTAATATGATAATAATGATTTAAAATGACTTATAATGTCTAGACTGGGCTCAGTCTAGTGTCGGTTGGTATTTTATGTCTTTAAGACATAAAACCGTAAGCCTAAAAATCAAGAAATGATTTATAAAATCAAGGAATGATTTTTGGTCAAAGGAGGAGGGAAAAATATGTTGACTTTTCCAAATAATGTGAAAACTCAAATTGTCTTAGAAATGCGGTGCAAGTATAGGCTAAGGTTACGGATAAGCAAAAGTACTTAAAACGTAATTTTTCTGTTTCTTACGGCCCAGGGCCTATTTGGTAACATTTTTCTTAGTCATGATTAATTCTCTAATTAATCATGAGTGTATCAAACATTTATCTGATGTGGGGAAAATTAACGCGGTTGAGTTTCGTTGTGCGTAGATTTTTTGAATGACGTTTTAACCTAAACGTGTATTTCCTTAATAACTTTCACGAAAATGATCTGATGAGTGTCAAACTTTTATTTTGCCATGGAAATGATTTATCACACGAGAATATGAAATAAAAATTAAATGTCGGAAAATGAATAGTGAAAGTGAATAGTAAAAATATGAATAGTGAAATTTTTCGGGAATAGAAGTTAACCTGAAAATGCGAATTGTTACACCTATCCCACGCATCAGTTTTATTATGAAAATGTTTTCAAAATTCAAAACCATAACAGCCATATTTCACACTCAAAACCGACAATAAAACTTCACCAGATAGTTTTTCACCATGTCAGGACAAAATGGGGAGCGTTTGTCTGGACGGTCCTTTAAATAGGGCGGTGGTCCCTTATCGATAAGGGACCGTCTGGCATTTAAGGGACCGTCGCCTCTCTCCTAACGCCTATAAATAAAAAACTATTTTGTTTCAGAAATCCTCACCTCGTATGCACTAAAACCTTCTGTATTCTGAAATCATTTCCAAAACATACTCTTTGATCACATTATCGGGTTCTAGTTGTTTACAAGTGATCAAACTCATCATTCCTCTAAAGTGCAAGAGAAGAACATTCGTTGTAATCAAGAGACGAAGTGTTGAAGAAGAGTTCTGCTCATCTCATCCCATTGTTAGGGATCTATCATCATTTTCATTCATTGTTTCGTGTATGTAATAGGACTTGAGTGAAAGTCTTATATTGTGTATTGTGTTGTATCGTGCCATCGTGTTGGTACGAGGTGTGAAGCAACGTAGGCTTTGGTAGATTGTTCTAGCTAGGATTAGGACTCGACATTCCACTTAGGGTCGTTAAACTTGGTGTAAGCTTATGTAAGGTTTGTTCCGCCATAAGGGAGCGTGTTGATATAGTGTTTGTGAAACTCTCGAGTGTAAGACTCGAGGAGTGGAGTAGGGACAAAGGAGTGAGCTTCGTGGCCAAACCACTATAAATCTCCGTGTACCGGTTTGATCTTTCCTTTACTTACCTTTACTTATTTATTTGTTATTGCTTATATCTATTGCTGTATTGATTTCACGCAAACATCGAATCGAATCATTTTCACAAACGCAATTTTTAAAGTAAATTTTCTAAAAACGTAAATAATAACGGTGAACTATTCAACCCCCCTTCTAGTTTCTACAATTGGTATCAGAGCTTTGTTGCTCAAGATTTTTTAAAATATATTGTATTTTAAAACTTGAAACGATCAATGAAATTTGAAAAATATCAAGAAGGGCAGTCTATGCAAAGACCACCACTCTTTGAGACTGATAGTTTTATTTATTGGAAAACTCGATTCGAAACGTATGTGAAATCAAAAGATCTTGATCTTTGGCATGTTATTACCATGGGTGACTTTGAGCCTATTGAATTTAATCCGGAAACTAAACAAAATGAAATAGTTTCTTATGATAAACAAAGTGAAAATCTTAAAAAGAAACTAGCTAAAAATGATGAAGCAAAAATGGTAATTTACAACGCTTTACCTAAAAAGGAATTTCAAAGAATTTTCATGTGTAATACGGCTAAAGATATTTGGAGAACTTTGTTAGTCACTCACCAAGGTAATAATCGAGTCAAAGACAACAAGATCGATCTTTTGGTCCAACAATATGAACAATTCATCATTCCTGAAGATGAATCTATTGATAGTGCATTTGCTAGATTTAACACCATTGTCACGAGTTTAAAAGCACTCGATGAAGTTATTTATGTAAAAAGTCGTGTTAGGAAATTTCTCAGGGATTTACATCCAAAATGGAGAGAAAAGGTCATGAAAATTGAAGAATCCAAAGACTTGGTATCTCTATCGTTGGATGAGCTCATTGGAAACTTAAAGGTCCATGAGTTAATCATCAAAAATGATTCCGAGATTGTCAAAAGCAAGGTGGAAAGAAGATCCATTGCCTTGAAAGCTAAAAAGGAGTTAAGTGATGATGAAGATTCAAGCTCGGAAAGTGAAGACGAAGAATATGCTTTAGCCGTTAGAGATTTCAAGAAATTCTTCAAGCGAAGAGGAAGATTCGTAAGACAACCAAGAGATGAAAAGAAAACACCTCTAAAAGCTTGAGAAGATAGATATAGTAAGGGCGAGAAAAGATGTTTTGGATGCGGAAGACTCTTAGTTGGAGATTGTCCACACCAAGCAAAGGACAAGAACCAAAGGGCATATGTAAGTGATGCTTGGAGTGATAGCGATGAAGATGGTAAGAATGAAACTTGTCTCATGGCCGGGTCTTCAAAAGAGGTACATGTCGAAACCGATCTCCATAATTATGATATTTGCTCACTAGATTCACTTGACCTATATAATGAGTATGATAAACTTTGCGAAGTAAGTCAAAATATTATTTTAAAAAATAAATCATTAAAATCTACTAGGTCAAAATTGGAAAAGGAAATATGGGAATTAAAAGAGAAACTATCTAAGTTTGAGAAACGAAAAGAAATTGATTCGAAATGTAAATCTTGTGAAAAGCTTAAAATCGAAAATGAGGAACTCAAGGAGGAAGCCTCAGGATTATGAAAATTCGAAAAGAGTACTCATTCCCTAAAGCAACTAATAGGAGCTCAAAAGGCTTCCTACAATAAAACCGGTATAGGATACAACTTTGCTGAGGCATCAACTAGTATATCAAAACAAATAAAATTTGTGAAATCTCAGTCGGAAGGATCTACTGGTGACGGTTCCTTAAATCCACCAAACGGTCCCTTAAATATAAAGGACCGTCCCTTAGATAAAGGACCATCGCCAGTGAGAAAAACCGTGTTCTTGCCTAAACCAATCCCTGATTCTGATCCGAAACAATTAACCGTAATGAACTCAGAAATACCCATTGCTAATGTAAAAGAGGTAAAGCAATTTTATAAGCCTACACCGAAACCCGGATTAGGATACAACAAACCAACTATAGGATTCGAATCCAATGGGGAGAAAATTAATCCCCTTGTGGCCACGGTGGTTCACCTGCGCCGACTCCGGGCTATCCAAAAGGGTAGTCACCGTGGGATTAGTCGGCTCGCAATGTCGAGTCGGAAACCCATGTTATCAAAAAAAAAAAAAAAAAAAAAAAAAAAAAAAAAAAAAACTATAGGATCTAAATTTTCACCTCCTAGAAAAACAAATGGACAAACTAAATCAAGAGTAACTAGAAATCATAATTATCATAGGAATAATTTAATAAATTGGATAAATGATTTTCTTCCAATAGGATTCTACTCACCATTTCAACATCCTAGACAAATGCAACAAATGTATAAGATGTTTGGTACTAACAACTTTGGATCCATGAGATATTGGGGACCATATGTTTGAGTTTGTCAATGTTATCAATAGGTATGCTTGGGAATTAACTTCGAGCCCGACGAATGGGTTAAAGATAGTGGATGCACAAATCACATGACGGGTAACCGCAAGCTATTCTCATCATATAATGCAAGTAGTGGAGGTAACGTTACATTTGGTAGTAAGATCAAGGGTAATATCATCGGCAAAGGTACGATTACTCATAACTCTCTTACTATAGCTAATGTAGAACATGTAGATAACCTAGGATTTAATTTACTTAGTATTAGTCAAATATGTGATAATGGTTGCAAGGTAATCTTTTCAAAAGACGATAGTGAAATCATAAAGAACAGAAAAGTAATTGCCAAAGGGATTAGAAAAGGTAACTTATATGTCATGAAGATTAGTAACAAACCTAGTGACAACATATGCTTAGCTACGGTTAATGATAATTCTACTCTATGGCATAGAAGACTAGGACACGCAAATATGCGTTTATTACAATCATTGGCCTCTAAGGATTTAGTTAGAAATCTTCCTAAACTTAGGTTCGACCAACATTTTTGTGATGCTTGCAAAGTTGAAAAACAAGTTCACTCAAGTCATAAGCCTAAGAATATGATCTCAACATCTAGATGTCTAGAGCTTCTTCACATGGATCTCTTCGATCCTTCCGCCATACGGAGTTATGGAGGAAATCTTTACACCCTAGTAATTGTATACGATTACTCTAGATACACTTGGACTAGGTTTCTTAAAAACAAAACTGAAACTTTTGAAAAATTCAAAATTTTTAGTAAGAAAGTTCAAAATCAACTAGGATACAACATAGTCTCCATTAGAACGGACCATGGTAGAGAATTTGACAATGAAGTTCAATTTGGAGCTTATTGTGATGCTAATGGTATTACTCATAATTTCTCGGCTCCATGAACTCCACAATCAAATGGGGTAGTCGAAAGGAAAAATAGAACATTACAAGAAATGAGTAGAACCATGCTCAATGAGCAATCCATTCCTAAGAAATTTTGGTGTAATGCCATAGATACATCCACCTGTATCCTTAATAGAATTCTTATTAGACCAATCATAGAAAAACACCTTATGAAATCTTAAAAGGTAGGAAACCTTCCCTAGATTACTTTAGAGTATTTGGTAGTAAATGCTATATTCTAAACACCAAAGATTATCTCACCAAGTTTGACCCAAAGTCATACGAAGGTGTATTTCTAGGTTATTCTCAAACTAGCAAAGCCTACATTGTCTTAAACAAGGAAACAATGTTCGTCAAAGAATCACTCAACGTGACACTCGATGAGAGTCCCCCTCCATCTAAAACTTCCCCTTTGGTAGATGATGATTTAGATGAAGAAAACGCCATAGTTGAAAACATGAAAAACCTAGACATATCTCAAGAAACCATCGAAATAGGTGAAACCTCAAATATTAAAGAATCTAAAAGCCATCCTTTAGATAATTTCATAGGAAGCCTAAACCAAAGAACCCTTAGATCACAAGTTCAAAACAAAAGCAACCTCTTTTGTTTTGTTTCAATCACTGAACCTAAAAATGTCAATGAAGCATTGAAGGATGAAAGTTGGATCATTGCAATGCAAGAAGAATTAAACAAATTTAAGTCTAATGATGTTTGGATGTTAGTACCAAGACCTAAGAATGTCACCATAATAGGGACTAAGTGGGTATTTAGAAACAAACTAGATGAAAATGGTATTGTATCTAGGAACAAAGATAGGTTAGTCGCACAAGGCTATAATCAACAAGAGGGAATTGATTATGACGAAACCTATGCACCCATAGCTAGACTTCAATCCATTAGGATATTACTCGCATATGCATGTGCATTAGATTTTAAGTTATTCCAAATGGATTTGAAAAGTGCATTCCTAAACGGTCTCATCAATGAGGAGGTATATGTTGCACAACCTCCAGGATTCATTGACTTCGAGTACCCCGAGTATGTTTATAAACTAATGAAAGCTTTATATGGTTTAAAGCAAGCCCCTAAGGCTTGGTATGATAAGTTGAAAGCTTTTCTTCTTAAGCATGAATACTCGATGGGAATGGTAGATAACACTCTTTTCACCAAGAAGGAAGATTCAAACATCATAATCGTCCAAATATTTGTTGACGACATTATATTTGGTTCAACTTGTCAAGACATGTGTGATGAATTATCAAGAATCATGCATGACGAGTTTGAAATGAGTATGATGGGCAAGCTTAACTTCTTCCTTGGACTACAAATAAAATAATTAGATGATAAAACCCCATTGGCTACGGACACAAAGCTCACCAAGGATGAAGAGGGTGAATCCGTAGATAGTACTAAGTATAGAGGTATGATAGGAAGTTTATTGTACCTAACGGCAAGTAGGCCCGATATCATGTTTAGTGCCTTTGTGCTCGCTTTCAAGAAGATCCCAAATCTTCTTACTTAGAAGCGGTTAAACGTATCTTCTGATACATTAAAGGCACTATGCACTTAGGATTATGGTATCGTAAGGGGACCAGCATAGAAAATATAGTTTACGCCAACTCTGATCATGCGGGAGATTATGTGGATCGAAAAAGTACTAGTGATATTTGTACCTTCATGGGTTGTTGCTTAACTTCTTGGTTCTCCAAGAAACAAACGGCACTAGTTATCTCCACAACCGAAGCTGAATATGTAAGCGCCAGAAAGGCATGTCAACAAGCACTATGGATGAAACAAGCTCTCGTAGACTATGGTATTACAGTTGATAACATTCCAATCATGTGTGATAATAAAGGAGCAATAGATTTAAGTAAAAACCCCGTGCAACACTCTCGTACCAAACACATAGAAATTCGTCACCATTTTCTTAGGGATAACGTGCAAAAGGGTAATATATCTATTGAAAAAGTGCCAATGGAGGAAAACATAGTTGATATTCTTACTAAACCACTTACGCGTGAACCATTCTTTTATCTTCTTTTAGGATTAGGAATGATGGAACACATATCTCCTTAGATTTCATATTTAATGCGTTCCTTCTAATCTGAGTCTAGGATTCTCTTGCACACAAAAATTAGAAATTGGGGAAGTAACAATTTCTTTTTCTTAACAACCATTGTTGCATAATAATAAGAAAACTTGATTTTGTGCATAAAAACCCCAATTCATATGTTCAAAATCTTCTCACGAATAGGAAAAATCAATTTTTCTTGCATTGTTAATACAATTCAAAAACGTTTTTCCATGCATGCACGATGCGCTCAATTCCTCTATCGGATCATGTAACAAATATGTTATACAACATGGAAAGATGAGCAAGATTGAAATTAGGAGACTTTGGATTATCTCTTAGGATTTTCTCTCTTTCAAGGTCGAGATAATCGCATCTCTACATATGTTTCCTGTAGGCACACACTAGAAACATTTTCTGAAATCTGGAAAACCTCCTGGTGGCGGTCCTTTATCAACCCTCGGTCCCCTAAGTGATAAGGGACCGTCCACCCATTTACAGGACCATCCATATATTTTTATGTCGTGACTTGTTTTCTGTTCCTGCATGCTTGACTAGCCTACCCTTGGGTTTTATGCACATTCCTAATTTGCTTAAGCATCATTTGAACTAATTTAACCAAGCATGCATGCTTTACTATTCTTTCTACCTTCATCCTCTATTTAAACCACCACCTCCTCCATCCATTGCCATGGCATAACCTTCCTCCTTCACAATGTCATCGAACAAAATGTCATCCCCTAGAAAACCAAGAATATCGGTCAAACCCATATGGAGGAAGAAACAAAGCCTTGGCAATTTCATGAACAACTCAAACAAATCACACAATAACCATGTCAATTCCAATCCCACTTCACATAATGAGGCATCATCTTCAACCACAAAATGGGACACCATCCACTCACAATGAGCATACAAACCCGACTCCTCAAGATCATTCATTACCACCTTTGTTTCCACCTCCAATGACAAATGTCAACTCCCTACACTCCATTAAGGCTCAAGAATTCTCCAATCTTGTTGATTTGAGCCTCCTCAATATCATCCTATCCCAAAAACTTCATCCTCCAACAATGTCTCCTCCCACTCTTGCCCAAGTGGATGCCCATGGGGGTTATTGTTCTTGTTGCATCTACAATCACAACCACTTTCAAAGGATGGAGAATGATCTTGACAACATCATTTCCATCCTCTTGTCATCCGGGTTTCTACGACCCCTACCTAAAATCTCCTCTCCACCATGCGGTCGCAAGTTCTAGAGAAGCATGCATGATCACTAATAAAACCGGATTTAACATGAGATATCCTAGGAGATTAGACTAGGATTATGCTTGTAAACTCATGTTGTAATTGTCATATGAATGGCATTACTCTTGTCTTTTAATGAATGATCTAGTTTCTGCATGAATTATTGAAATGTTGATCCAGAAACTCTTCCTGCCGGCGGTCCCTTATCAAGGTGGCGGTCCCTAACTTTAAAGGACCGTCGACCCATTTATGGGACCGTCCACAGTATATGTCTATCCTGCCTTATCTTATCTTTTATGCAGCATTTCTATGTTTGCTTGCATGTTTCCTCTAACATTTTGCAGCTAAATTCCATCGATCGATTTCCCGAGTGTCCTCATCAAGGGGGAACACTAAGCTAGGGGGAGTCATCATGATGCCGTGGACTTCTTTATTTCTACGAAGCCTTTTTGATTCTACAAAAAGGGGGAGAACAAAACGAGACTTGTTTTAAAACTCATTAATGCCTAGTTTTATCTAAAATGAGTTTTGTTAGCAATAGACGTGTTGATCATCAATGGAATCAAAGAGAGATCTCAATGATCGCCCCTTAGGGGGAGATTGTTAGAAATAGAAGTGACGATCATTATTGTGTCATCGAGTCTTGTAATAATGTTGTAATAGTCTAGTATCATAGTTAAGGGTAAACGGGCTTGGTTTAATCTAATATTGTATTAGTTTAGGTATTGTCCATTACATAAGCCCAAGCCCGGCCCATCTTCTTATCTTCCCTATAAATACCTCCAAATGCTCCCATTTGGAGGTGTTGCTTCTAGGGTGCGTCTATGTGTGTTTTTCTCTCTTAATCTAATACATCTTTCTTTCTCTCTCTAGAAGTTACCATCTCTTTCTCTCTCTACTTATCTCTTCTTTATCTTTATATAAACTTGTGTTAGATATAGTATTCTAGGGTCCTACAAGTTTATATTTTGTAATCATCAAAAAGGGGGAGATTGTTAATACAAATAATGTCAAAAACGTTATTTGCATTAATCGGTCTCTACTAGTTTTGATAATTACAAGATACAAACACACGTTACGTAAAACTACAACAAATAAGTTTTTAATCGAGAAAACTCGTTTTTGTCATCAACATCACTTAAGGTATGTACAAACTTCTACAAACTTGTGTATGTGATCAAAGGATTTAAAAATTTTACATTTTCATGTCACAAAACATTTTTACAAAAGTATTTTTGTATAATTTAAAGAAATGTTTTATTAAGAAAATGTTTTCAAAATTCAAAACCATAACAGCCATATTTCCCGCTCAAATCCGAAAACAAAACTTCACCGATAGTTTTTCACCACGTCAGGACAAAATGGGGAGCGTTTGTCTTGACGGTCCTTTAAATAGGGCAGCGGTCCCTTATCGATAAGGGACCGTATGGCATTTAAGGGACCGTCGCCACTCTCCTAACGTCGATAAATACAGAACTGTTTTGTTTCAGAAATTCTCACCTCTTATGCACTAAAACCTTCTGTATTCCGAAATCCTTTCCAAAACATACTCTTTGATCACATTATCGAGTTCTAGTTGTTTACAAGTGATCACACTCATCATTCCTCTAAAGTGCAAGAGAAGAACATTCGTTGTAATCAAGAGACGAAGTGTTGAAGAAGAGTTTTGCTCATCTCATACCATTGTTAGGGATCTATCATCATTTTCATTCATTGTTTCATGTATGTAATAGGACTTGAGTGCAAGTCTTATATTGTGTATTGTGTTGTATCGTGCCATCGTGTTGGTACGAGGTGTGAAGTCACGTGGGCTTTGGTAGATTGGTTCTAGCTAGAATTAGGACTCGACATTCCGCTTAGTGTCGTTAAACTTGGTGTAAGCTTGTGTAAGGTTTGTTCCGCCATAAGGGAGCGTGTTGATATAGTGTTTGTGAAACTCTCGAGTGTGAGACTCGAGGAGTGGAGTAGGGATGAAGGAGTGAGCTTCGTGGCCGAACCACTATAAATCTCCGTGTGTCGGTTTGATCTTTCCTTTACTTACCTTTACTTATTTATTTGTTATTGCTTATATCTATTGTTGTATTGATTTCATGCAAACATCGAATCGAATCATTTTCACAAACGCAATTTGTAAAGTAAATTTTCTAAAAACGTAAATAATAACGGTGAAACTATTCAACCCCGCCTTCTAGTTTCTACATATTTGTTAATACAGTTTTAAATAAAAATTTTAGAAAACTAATAAAAAGGCTTTTAAACTACTTGAAATTGTTAAATTTTACTTCTAAACTACTACTAATACTATTTGAAAGCTGATCTAAATTCATTTTTGGTAAAAAAAAAAAATTAACTTTTAGCAAAATAAAACACCTTATGCCAAACACCCCTTAAGGGAGGCTGTTTTGGTTTTTTTTAGTAGAAAAAACAATATTTAAAGATAAGTTATGAAAGACAAATATATAATAAGCTAAAATAAGACTAAATAAACAATACTAAACCATTAATAAGTAGTAGAATAAGCTATAAGCAAAAAGTACTATTTTTTGTATTTTTAAAAGATTTTTTGAAAACTATTAGAAAATGTGAGTAAAACAGATTAAGGGAACTCAAAAGCTCACAAAAAGCTACATAAGCTTATATGAGCTTATATGAATAGTAAAGAAGCTTAAATGATAGGAATTTAAGTAAAGCAAATCATAAATAAAAACATAAAATGTAAATAAGACAAGAAATTAAGGAAGGCTTGGAAACTTTGATTAACTAAAATGTAAAGCTACAAAGCTGAAAACTTTAAAAGCTGAATCTTAAAGGGTTAATTACACAGATAGGTAACGAACTTTTATAAATTTCTAATGTTAGGTAATGAACTCTCAAAAATACTAATATAATCAACAAAACTTGTTTAAACCGTCAATGTTATGCTATATGTGCTATTTTTGCAACTTGTACCCGGTGCAACCGGTTACCATTGTACCACACTTTAATAAAGTTAATAAAAAATCATTTTTTTTATTAAAACTCCTTGACCATTATATACATATTTAGAATGAAATGCTAAAAATACCACCATACTCAACAGATTCCGATCACCTGCCCCAGATTCTGGCCACCTCAAAGTCGGTTTTTTAATAAAACACTTTGACCATTGTACGAAATGTTTACATCTTTTTTCCTGTCTCGATCATTTTCCCACTCCATACCTCAAAACATTCAAGCGATCACCACCACCTCTGCCCATAAAAAACCACCGTCACCTCCGGCCATCAAAACCACCACCACTTCTAGCAACAGCCAACTACGACAACTTTTAACAATCATTATCTCCTCTCCTCAACCAATTGTCAAAACACATCTCATCAACAATCAACTACAATAACTAATTAAAAAGAACCCTTCAATAACCGAATACAACAAACCACCATAACAACCCTAATTTTTTTTCAAGATTCTAAACGAAAAACATAAAAACAACCAAACAATCTAGGGTTTATTTATTTCGATATGATAGTAGATCTTTAAAGATCATTTAAAACCCATTATCGATCTTGGAAAAAAACAAAGAACAAACTTACCCGAGGCATCTTATACAAAACCTTAGCCGATTTCAACGGAAAAAAACAAAGAGGTATTTGTGTTCTTGGATTCGTGAAGAGAAACAAACAAAGATAGGGTGTAACTTGTTCAATTTTCATATAACCCATTTCAAAACCATTTCTTACCTGGTTCAAATCACATAACAAGACACCAATTCCATTCACAAATCTGTTTTGAAATCAACTCGAAAAGAAAAGGGTGTGTGTGGATTCGATTTAGAGGAAAAAGAGACGGGCTTGTGCTTAAGTTTTAAGATTTAATAAAGAAAGAAAAGTGTTAGTTAAAATGAAAATGGAAATGAGAGGTGGCTGAGAAGAGGTGAAAAGAATTAAGTAGAAACTAATAGGGTATGATGGTGTGGTGACGGGGTATGACGGCAGCAAAGGTGGTTAGCTGTGGAGGATATGGGATAAAATTTTCTTTATGATTAAAGATTGAAACTTGATTATATGGTATTAATTAGTTTGATAATGGGGTTCAGATGTTCAATGCTATATGGGTCTGACAACATTGTGTTTTCATTTAAGAATATTGATTTAAGTGTGGTTGTGTTGCCAAATAAGGAAGATGAAATGACAACTAGTGTTTTGTAGATGGGCCCACAAATAGTGAAACGGTCATATAGCATAACATTGACGATTTCCATAAGTTTTGTTGGTTATATTAATATTTTTGAGAGTTTGTTACTTAAAATTAGAAATTTGTGAAAGTTCGTTGCCTATCTGTGTAATTAACCCAATCTTAAATGACAATAAGCTAAAATTACACTAAAGCTAAAAACTACTAAATTAACTACTGCCTACTCCTAATACCTTTTTTGGCTACAAATGCCCATCTATTTATATTAGTAGTCTAGGGTTTGTTGTCTTCTCTCTTGTGCTTCTTTGGTCATGATCCCAACCGTTTGTTTGCCTTGGTCCCAAAGCCAATTGATCACAGCCGTTTGTTGAGAATTTGACCTCTTGAATTGATGACTTAGAGGGGGGGCCAAAAGGTAATGAGCATGTGATGTGGTTTTGTCTGATTTTGTGAGAAGGAGAGGGACAGGGGAATGAATAGTGATTTTGGCGGGTAAATGGGTAGCAACAGGGTTTTGGGGTTTGACTGAGGGGTGGTTATTAAAAGGGAGTTTGACCCTGGTGGTTACTTTGAACCCTTGCTGGTTTGAACCTCTTGTTTGAACCCTTGAATAAATAAAAACTGGTTAAGGGTTTAGGGGTGTTGGATTGGGTAGTGTTAAAAGGGTGGTTTTGGGTTGGGCCTGTTTTGGGTTAACAAGTTTTAGTGTTTAGGGTAATATAGTATTAGGTTTAGGTTTAGGTAATTAGTTTAGGAAAATTAAGGTTAGGATAAATTTTGAAATTGGGTTTTAGGATTAAGGGTAAAAAGGTAATTTTTGTTTTGGGTTCGTTTTTTCATGCTCATCCCTATGTCCTTTCCCGGGTTTGACTTTGACTTCGTATTTGCTTGATTAAATGTAGAAACAATGTAGAGTTGATCCGAAAATGTCTCTTTTTGTTTTTTTTCCCATCAAAGCTCGGTTTTGTCCACTTTTACCTCGTTTTCAACCCTTTTGTACCTAAAACACATAAAAACACATTCCAAGGATATTTGCAATATAATTTGGCCACTTATCACGTACACATGTCAAAAACTTGAATACGGATATTGATAAATTAATTTAATTGTAATATAAAAAATTTGTTAAGGTACAAGATTATAAGGGTTCGTTTGATAAGATGAAATAAAATGTTAAATGAATTGAATAACCGATGTAATGGAATAAGTGGTGTAATTTAATGAGTCATTACCATTATTTGTCATGTTTAGTTTGTTTGATAAGACGTAATGGAATCATAATAAAAAGACTAAAATGCCCATTATTGATGAGAAGTTTCATTAATATAGTTAGTTAATGGTTGAGTTTTATGTAATTTTGATTCTATTATGGGATATAATGAAAAAAAAGTAAGGGGCCAATAAGAAATGATTTTGGTGTAATGAGTCAATTTTTTTAATGAATTACGTAGTATTACATTACATAAATATAAACAAAAACTCTCTCCGTCCTAAATTTATTGTCCATTATTGACTTTTTTAGTATTTTTTCTTTAACTTTGATCTTAAATATTTTTGTGAGTGTTATATAATATTTGATGCAAAATATATAAATGGATTTGGTTTTAAGTGTACTTTTCAATAATATAATTTTTCATCAAGTATTATATAATAAAAAAGATATATTTATGGTCAAAGTTGAATCAGTTTGACTTTGAAAATTCAAACTGGACAATAATTTTGAGACGGAGGGAGTAACATTTTCTCATTCCATCGTAATAATCCTTTCCATTCCCCCTTTGATTACGACAGACCAAATGCTACGTAAGTATCAAAATGAAAGCACGACTTATAAGCGCACCAAAAAGATTTAGTTAAAATATAATTATTAATTGTACTTATTATCTGAACTCCATGTGTGCAATATTGAATTTAAAATAAATTTGATTTATGTGTAAACTATCGTGGGTTTACGAAACTTATAACTAGTTTCGTATAACTTAAGTGTGTTTTAATGACACATGCTTAAAATTTCAAATTATTGGACTCAATTTCTTATCTATCAGTACGTTAAGATTGATCATGGTCTAAAATTTTAATGTTACTTATTAAAGGGTTGGTAAGTATTTAATTATTTATAGAAACACCTCTTGTATTATACTAGTATTTTAAGCCCGCGCGTTGCCGCGGGTTGTTTGCATGTGTAAGTTGGGCTGAAAAAGAGGTTTGAGTGTATCTGCGTTAGGATGTTAACGGTATTCATTGTGCAGTTAAGGGTGATATTTAGTCCATACACATTGCAGATCTATGTCCTAATTGGAAAATTATTCTAAAATTCTTTAATCAGTCATTGTTTATTGAATTGGAGTTCTTCACAGCTGGAAATATTCTTGATCATTATGCTCCAAAGGAACAACTGGTTGCGTAACTTATCGGCAATAGCTTTAAAGTCAATCCCTCCTGCTCTTCCTCTTCCTCCTTCCCTGTAGCCAATAAACATTACAACACTTCTTAGAATGATAAAATCTAAACAGATCGTGTACCAGTGAGTGTAATTAGCCATTTATAAATAAAGTCCGTCATATCCACAAATGAAAAAATAATAATGTCACACATCAGCTCACATTCCCTAGGGCGACAGCAGTTTCTTTAAGAAAACTTGGAGAATGGCTATACAGAATATGCCTTGCATACGTTTTATAACCAATAACTATAAAATGGTTGTTGCCTCCCTCCCACAACTAACTTATGCAACTGAAATCGAAGGGACTCTATTTTGTGTAATGTTACCTCTATAACAACAATAGACAACATCATATGTCCCCATATACTCTTATAAGAACACTTAAATAGGATGTTGATTAACATGTGGTTCCTTACCTTGTTCCACTTCAGTTACTTCAGCTATAGACTCAGGCTTCACGCTGCCTGTTGGCATTAGACAATAGTTACAATACACACCATATAATCTATTTACTGAAATTGATTGATGATAATAATTAATAATATGATTATCATGTCCCAAAGTTAACAACGAAGATTGATGCAGGTAGCCTTAGAATTGTTATATTATCATAAATGTTACCTTAAGATACGATAGCAAAAATTAATAGAATGATGGAATTGTTAACAACGAAGATTGATGCAGGTAGCCTTAGAATTGTTAACAACGAAGATTGCTGCAAAGAAACACGGCTGCATAACTATGCCATCCGGTCCCCACCTCGCCAAGTTACGTATCCAATCGCCAACGAACCACTTCATTTGTCTCAGCAAATACATGCTAATCATCATAGCCCTACATGAAGCAACCAAACACGTGTTATTTTTTAAGCAACAATAAGACCACCAACCAAAATAGCTTCTATCAGATTAAACTCTAACCACATACAACACATATCTTGATTACAAAAAAATCATGGCAGGAAAAATACAAACTTTAAGTCTAGAGTAGTTATTTGATCATTACAAATTCATTTTTTAAGCCATAAGTTGAAATAAACAATCTCATAAGCCGGAAAAAGTAAGCGTCTGAGCTTTCCAAGCAAATTTAAGAAGCGAAACTTTTATAGATAACCCAACGCTAATTTAAACCATACAAAGTAACCACACCAAAATGAATATAAGGCCACGATCCAAACGTAATATTTATTTGCAATAAAATTAAGAATTTTAAAGCAAACGTTTCAAGCAGAGTACATATAATAAAGTCGACACTGGTTTGAGTATACGCTTAGCAAAAATGATCCAATAGTAAATATTCCAAATTCACAATCCTCAAATAAAAATCCTAATCTACTTGCATAAAAGGCCACAATCATAGTAATCAGAGAGGAATGAGACCTGTGGAAGAAGATTAAAAAAAACAACTGTAGAAATAAATCAATTATCCATAGATTGATCTGTGGAAGATCATCAGAGGTTTATTTTTTGAGAGGAATATACACAAAAGAACGCATAACACCATATATTTGAAAAAAAAATGAAAGAATGTTATTCACCTTGAGTTTCAGCGCACCTTGATTTCACATGTTCATTTTCCGTGCCATGGCTTAACAAAGTATCAACAACGTTTGTTGGCTTCATTCATTATGATACGCCTAGGTGAGAAACTACACAATCAAATGTAGAATATCAATAAGATGGTAAACTGCATTTAGCCAAATGAAAAATAAATTGTAACATTGCAAAAAGTGAAATTATACGTGTAATTCAATTTTCAAGTTTGCTGATATATGGAACTTGAAGAATTCTACACAATAAATGGTGAGAAACAATAAATACTTGAGACTCTTTTGACTAACAATTTATGGTTTTCAACCATAGCATAACACAAATTGACCCATTCATAAGTAAATGGACTAAAAAGGCCACATGTACTAAAACCTGTTAATTTTATTATAACATGTCGTTCGGCAAAACATTGAAGAAAATAGATTTTCATATGGAAATTAACTGAAACACCCAATAATATTACATCGAACTCACTTGCTCTCGCTCTATATTACAACATACTCAGTTCTAAAGTGCACATCTATAAAGCATCTAAACTTCACTCAACTGTATTCCAGTGGTTTTTCTTAATACATGTAAACATCTTGTTATTCTAATGTGCAACGGTGTACTAATCTCTAATTAATTAATTATAATAGGTATATTAAATTCCTCATGTATCATATATTTTTGACAGTGTTTGCGGCCTTATCTGAAACAGCTCTAAAGTTGATCCCAACCATATTTCTTACTGATTACGTAACTGATTACGGGACTTACAGCACAATACAATCCCCCACTACTCATAATAACAACGTAATTGTTTATTTTAATTTTTCTGTCATACTTATCTATTAGAAAGCTGACCTAAAGCCATTTATGGTCAGGAAACTACCACAGACAACCACCCGCAACGTCTTTCGCATAATTTCTGGGACAAAATTTGAAAATGAAAAGCAACAAAGATAAGGCGAGCTTTACTTACATCAAAGCAGCAGATACACGGCTGCAAAACTTATTGTTTTTTTTTTCGGCGACTCTGCTGATGATATATGAGTCAGCGGCTCTCTTGACACATACAAAATGAAAAGCAACAAATCAAAAAGTTTCAATCTTTTATACAAATCTTGAAAGGCTGTTAACCTAATGTTAAATAATTAATGCCCAATTCATTTTAATCACAAACAATTAAACCCCAAATCATTAAAACCTTAGAGGAATAAAAAAATTTCAGATTTACTTACATCAAAGTAGCAGATTTACAGAAGTGAGTTTTGATCATGCATTCGTATTCGTCGGAGTTTGATCCGGATACCGAAGATCCAACCGGTACGGTGGAGGATGCACGCATGTCAGCCGGAATCGATGATGATGTGTCTGTGTGAGGGTTTGATTAAGAGCTGATTAGAATGAATGGATGATTTTTTTTTAGGATTTATCCAGAAGATGAGAGGGTTCTAGAGAGAGTGAGAGACCAAGAGAGAGGTTAGAGGTAGATATATGAGGGCATGTATATCGGGGTACTGTAGAAAATACACTGTAGAAAATGTACTGTAGAAAAGGTATTGTTCACAAGCGCCCGGTAAATGTTATATTGTATAATAATGCGTAGGGTTTAAGGTTTTTTTTGGGACAAACTGAATATAATAATCTCATGCATTACTAATGAATAATTGATGGATTTTGAAATATATGTTTTGTAGCTTGGCAGCAAAACATTATACAAAACGGTCATTAATCAAAATGTGCTTTTTTAAGCAGATTAATTATATTACCAAAGAAGTACGAAATTTACAGAAAACGGCCATTAATCAAAAGAGTCATCATGGTTGAAAGATTCATAGGGCAGGAACGGGCATGCCTTCCCCCAAAAGTTGATGTTGTAATTGTAAGTTTTGTATTATTTATTTAAAAGTGTATCATATGTATGAGCAATTTTAACTTCTTTCCCTCCTAATTTTTGGTAATAAAACTTCAAAAGCTTTACGTGAAGAGCTAAACCATTAAATGAAGACTAAGGTTGACAGATAACTTATATTTTGCAAATTCTTTGCTTAGCTTAATCCATCGTAACACCAACGTATCTTTTGACTCCTCTTTTCATTTGTTCTTTATAATTCTTTTTTTCTTCTTCCATATAATATACGGAGTAATTAGTACAAGGTTGGCAGCGGACGCCGCGTTGCCGGCGTGGCTGTTTATTTTCTCAATAGTTTCTTGAATTCAAGAGGCATTCATTTGCAACATGGCTGACCTGATATCATACTTTGTAGCTTTCGCATTCCGACGCGAAACAGCACATACATTTTGCAATGGGTCTACTGGACCTGCAAAAAATGAGTAAATCTAAAAGTTTTGGCAAAACAAATAACGACGCGAAATACATCAGCACACCCGATGGGACTCGAACCCACAATTGCCTGATTAGAAGTCAGGTGCCTTATCCATTAGGCCACAGGTGCTTTTTCAAGTTGAATAAATCTACTAAAGACATTTATTTTAAAAAGCGAATCACTAAGTCAACGTGACCAGCTTATGGCTTACTTCGTTTTGGGCTTATGTTTTAATAAGGTCATATTTTGTGGCTTATTTTAAAACCTTTCGCCTTATATAAGTTTACTATGTCCTAATAAGCTTATATAAGCCGTAAAGTTTCAAAATAACCCACAAACAGTGAGCTTATGAAACATAAGACCAAGACCAAATAAGCCATAAAACAATTCACTCCTTGTTGCAACAGCGTCGTGGGCTGTCTTGGTGCTGCTATTACATTATCCGTTTAGCATTTTTTAACTCAACATGAAGTGTACTAAAGTCGACACGCGTGACCACAAAAGCACATATTTGACTAACAATGAACCAATAATTTCCTATGTTCTATCCGTTTGGTACAGTCGCGTACTTAAGTTATCTGCAAATCGATGTTTGAAATACCTTATTAAAACTGAAGGTGCATGAATCTGTTTCTGCTGATAGTGGATTCTGCTGCTAGTAGGATTCTGCTGCTAGTAGGATTCTGCTGAAGGTGCATCTGTACATACGTTTCTGCTGATAGTGGATCCTGTTTTGAAAGCCACATTTAAGTTTGCTTTTATAAAGTTGTGGCAAGTGGATGAGAAATCGTAACAACATTTGACGACAAAGGTAGGCGTACCTGATATGGCAGCAAGCCGCATCAGCAACAGCGGTAGCAGCAAAAGCAATTTAAGCCAGGAGCAAACTACGACATCAAAGGCAGCAGTTAGAAGTATAGCCAATGCATTGTATTTGACCCGTTGTGAGCTGCGCATTTATTTGCCTCCAACACCTGTTAAATATTTGAGCTGCACATGTATAGCCAGCTGCATATGCATAGCCAACGCACGTATCCATTGTCCAAGACCTGACCACAACACAACAATGCATCAAACATTAACATAAATTTCTGCAAATAATGATCAAAACATACGAAAAACACACCCAGATCTCAAACTTATAAGATGAACATAAATTTCAGCCCCAATTTCAACAACCAAACACACCCATTTCAGCATGGTGTATTAGATGATGTTTATAGAGATTGGCTATTAATACGTATGTTACTTATAATGTTGCTAAATGGGTAGTAACATGCTGCTCACGTTAGAGTAGTCAACTACTCATCAATTATAGTGATATATATTGTTGCTTGCTTATTTGACTAACGTTCAGCTATTTATTTAATAAAGATGGAACCTAAGGCATTTGATCAAAACTCAACTGTATATGTAATCAAGATGGAACCTAATTTTAGATCAGCAAAGGATTTATTCAATATTTTGCTTACATATATGACTAATCTATATTAGAACCTAACATCGCCAAAGAATCAACTAATAATAGTACTTATTAATACTGTTTATCTAGTTTTTGTATACTGATGCAACACACAAATAGTTTTGTGAGTGTTTGGGTTTGCTTATCTTACAACACAAATAGTTTTGAGTATTTGGGATTGCTTAATCAAACTTTATACCTCTTATCTGATAGTCTATAATGGGTGTGTTTGGCCAGAGCGTATTTGAGCATTTTGTAATGTTTAGCATTTAGGATAATAAGCTTGTTTAGCATTTGCAGCCTTTTTTAACCGCTACTTTTCTAGCGCTACCAAAAGAAGCATTCAAATTCTGACGCTACTTTTATTGTATCAATTATAACTCATGATATAGTTTTGGATTGCAACCCAGTAAACTTTCACCAAATTAACCTTTTGACCCATTTGGCTTTTCTCCCTAGGAAATGAGAAACAACTGATACAATAAGACTGAAAATACCATGTTACCTGTTGTTGCAACTCGAAAATGTCAGCTGGCGTTAATCACAGATACTTGAAGTTCCTGCTGAATCAGCTATTCCTATTCATCTGCAACATGGCTTACCATGTACACAAACGGCAGTAGTTTCGTCTTGATCGCTGCCTATTTTTCTTTCGGTAAGGTCACGTTTAAAGTTCCTGCTGAATCAGCTATTCCTAGTAAGCATACGATTTCATCAAGAAAAGCCATTCCTTCACGTTTACACCAATAAATGTACCCACACGCACACCAATAAATCTGAATCACATTTAAATGCGTAAACGCAAGGGCTCAAATTCAGCAGTACCTTCACGTTTAAAGGTACTGCTGAATCACGTTTAAATGTACATAAAAGAAAATAAGAGAGAATTAACTTTTAGTTCGCAACTATATGAGGCGCAACTCTAATTTGTGTTATGTATCTAATGATTTATTAAAATAAAACCTAAAGTTAATTCCAAAAATCTCGTTAACCTTGTGCTTCAATGATGCACGATTTGACACATGAGCTTATCATCTTCAACTTATGTCCTACGAATAAGCCATAAGCTCAGCCAAGCAACTTAAAAGGGGTTATTTATAAGCAATCCCAAACACCCCTTAAATTAAGTTCAATTGAACCGAACAAAAAAAATAACAACACAATTTGAATAAAATGTAACAAATACAATACTTCTCGGATAACAACTTGAACTAAAAAAATAAACTCCCAGCTGAAAACTAATACCTAAAATGAGCAAGTGCCTAAAGTAGCATATATAAACAATGATTAATAATTCGATTGTACCTTAAAAAACCATCTGCGTTTGATCATTGGCGTCTGTATATCAATGAAAAGAAGTATTAATATGGGTCGACGTCGAGTAAATGAACTGAATATGACATTTTCATTGTTTACAATTTATGTATCTTACCTCGTCCGCAACACCCTTTCGTTGGTCTATTGCAATTCCACTCTAAACACGCCAACTGAAACATCATTTAGCTTATTGAAATTCAAAAATTATATGTGAAAACAAATGTACGTGTACCTAAAATCTCAGTTAATCCATTCAAGATTATCCGGATGATTAAACCATTTTTCAAAAAAGATGATAACTTTGGGGGTGTTTATATCTAAACTTGAGCTAATGACTAACCTCTAAAAAGTGAGGTAATGACTAACCTCTAAAAAGTGAGCTTATTGGTTTTATGAAACTCAAATAAGCTTATAAGCTGGCTAAGCAAGCTACATAATACAAATTTGGCTTGGAACGATACATTCATAACTAAATGGTTTCTGGATATCGACAATTACGTGGGCCAACAGCAGCCATAGGCATGAGCTGCAACCCCAGCGTTGGCAAACACCCGGCATAAGATACAACAAAAGGCCTTATTTAAAATCGAAACCTCTAATAAGCTCACTTTTTAAGACCTAACCAACCATAGCCTATTCACTTAAACTAATAAGCCATAACGCACAAATCCAAATGCTAGTGTTGCAAGCAACTTTTTTCTATAAAATTTCAACAATTTCATGGGTCAGATTAATTCATGAATAAGTAGTAAGCAAAATCAAATAAGCTACAAAATCGTCCAAAACCATAATGAAAATCAAATAACCTCATAAGCTGGAAAAAAATAAAGTCACCCAAATACCCCTAACAAAACAACAAAACCATCCTAAGCCATAAGCAAAATCAAATAAGCCAATAAGTTGTGGTAAGTTTCCAATCAAAACCCTAAACAGTATATCATAATCAAATCCAACCAAATCGAAGGTATACCTTTATGAGAACACGGATAAAGGACCAAACCAACCGACCCCACCATCACTATAAACGAAAAGCGGCAGCCTTCAAACGGCACCAACCTCCCGGCATGGTTGCAACCACAATCTTGCAGTGGGTACCCCGCCAAGTTACGGGAGTCAGCGTCGCAGATCAAAATTGAAGAAGATAACTGTTCATGAAGATAAGGAGGTGCGTGTATGTGGCTGCAATTTTTTTTTGATAATCATTCATAAGATAAAGAGGTGTGAGAGTGGGCTGGGCCAGGAAAACAGGCTACAAAAACGGGCCTCAGTTTTGGCGGGAAAACGGCACCTAAAACGGTGTCGTTTGTCTTTGGGTTTAATATAATCTTTAATTTTGGGATCTCCAGTGTTGTGATTTAACTTGTTTATCCATAGCCTTAGTTTATTTAATGCTTTAAAAAAAAACTATGCAATAGAAAGTTCAATACTAAATGTGCTCCAAAATATATATCGGTTTACACCTTTTGTAGGATATTATGGGAAAGTTCAAAACACAAAGACTTGAATATATAATGAAACTATGCAAAAATCGACTTCGCGACACAAACACTAGATGCTCTATATATTAAAAACTGTTTTTTTATGTTCGCATGCTTCCCGTCCCTCAAAACAATACGTCCAAGCTCCATCCCTGAAAGTCATTATACTCGTTTCTCAATCTTTTATATAATACAATAAAACCCTTATTGGGAATTTTTCATTTCAAAAAATGCATTCATACATTATTTAGTAATAATTTTATTTAAAAAAAATGTTATTTTCTTATTAGGTAATATTTTATATTTATCCATAACACAAGTAGAAGATAAATACAAAAAATATAGATAAGATGCAATTAAGACAAGTAGAAGATAAATACAAAAAATATAGATAATATGCAATTAATATTAGTATTAAAATTTTTAAATAATTATATTTAATAATAAAAAATTATAATTAAACATCATAAATCAAATAAAACAAAGATTAAATTATTTGTTTTTTAATAAATAAAAATATATGATTAAAAAAATTTTAAAAAAAACCCGCGCGTGCGCGGGCATTATAACTAGTTTTTTAGTAAGTGAAAGTAAAGATAAAAGAAGTATTTTTTTTTCTCAATTTTGAGAGAAGCATTTTACTTCAAAATCCATCAAATCACTCTTATGGTCATATTTTAATTTTTTTTTCCTCATTAAATAATACTCCCTCCGTCTCAAATTTATTGTCCCCTATTAACTTTTTCGGTCTTTCTTTCACAATTTTGACTATAAATATTTTTGTTTATGCTATATAATTTTTGATAAAAATTATACCAAATGAAAATACATTTATAACTCAATCCGTTCATATATTTTGTATCAAATATTATGTAATATAAACAAAAATACTTAAGGTCAAAGTTGAAAAGTGAAGACCTAAAAAGTCAATAGGGGACAATAATTTTGAGACGGATGTAGTACCTAAGAATACAACTTTTTTTTGTTTCACTACATTTTCTTTATGTTCTTCTTTAAGTGATACTCAAAAACACAGTATATGATATACTCCGTATATGATTACTTTTATAGATATATTTTTTATTCGTTTTATTAAAAGAGCTATAAATACGAAAACACTTTCACATGTATGCAATAAAGACCGAAGTTGCAGGTTTTTGAAGGCCATTCAATTCCATCCTTTCTGCCCACATATTTCTTCACACTCTTCACTGTCTTTTCCATTACGCATTTTTTAATTGTCAATTTGATATATTTAATTCACACAAAGGAAAAAATCGAAACCCAAAAGTTAATTACCAAGTTCATAATAAGTCATATTTCTCGTGCATATATATTTAATTTCTTCATGTGTTCTTATCCACTTTCATTACTCGATATGATGTTCGAGTTTACAATATGATTATACTTTACTCGAGTTTAAAATATCCACTTTCATATGTTCGAGTTTGTTACTTCATATCCCGGCCTTTACTAGGATGTGGTACATTTTTTGGATGACCTTTTCTTATGGATGTACGTTTTTCTATTAAGATGATCAATCAATCGGAAGATTAAGAGAGAATGTAAGAAAATTTCCTGCCTGTTAAAAAAAAGGAGATTTAGATCATCATTGACCCTTAGAATTGAATTTAGTCTCATGTAACATATATGAAGATCTAAACTTCTCACAAAATGTGATTTTATTCCTTTAATCCACATACCTTATAAGTTTTTTAACTTATGAAGTTGGAGCAGAGTTATCAATGGCTGGAACTCGAAAACTATCACGCGTAAGCTTAACTGATTGATAATTTATATCAATAACTAACATGGATTAGGATAACATTTAAAGTTTTAAACTCATCATACATGTATCGAAAAGTCGTATAACAAAATCTCTACTAAAGATCCTAGAAAGTGATGGGCGCCATCAAGCTGCATTTTTTATTTATATTTTGTTTACTTGTTATAATTAGAGTAATCAACTTACTTTTGACAATATCTAACAACATGACTAAGCAATCACATTACAAAAAAAAAAAAAAAAAAAAAAAATGAAAATGAAAATTAAAATGCTATATGGCAGTCCTTGGTGTAAATGCATAATAATTAGATCATTGATGTAATCCTTTTACATTATCATTGCAATTTCAAACAATATGATTACTTCTACATTTTCATGTCAAATAAGTAATTTAACCCCCAAAAAACTATAAACGTAACATGATAAGTTCATTTAACAGTTGAATGAAGGTTTGAATTAAAACCTTCTAAACACAAATCAATTATCAAAAAAATTAGGGTTCTCGTCAAATGCAAAGTTTGTTATATCTTCTTTTCCTTGATGAACAACCACACCACCAACTGTTTCATCAAGCAACCAATTTTCAAACATCGTAAATCGAAGTTCTTCCTTGCTCTCCCCTTGGAAGATACTTCCCTCTGGCGACGTGTTTGAATGCGAAAGATCTGAATTGTCTGGAGACTCAAAACATTGATTAAAACCAAAGAGGGACTCAAATGCTTGCGACAAATTAACCCCAGAATTAGACTTGCTTTCGCTGCTAAGAACATTCCCACTTGACCCACGAGTGCTAGAATTCGAACTCGTTTTGGTTATCTTTGGTGATTTTTTCATAAACCCTTTAAGTAATTTAGCTATGTTATCAGTGCTAGAAGGGTAAATAGGTGTTTGTGTGGAGGGTTTTGTAGCTTGTGTTGCAAAAATAGGTTTGCGATCAACTGATAAAGCATCACTCAAAGCTTGTTTCGCCAAATGAATATCAGTTTGAAGCCTTTTCTCCCACTGGCCTCTTGACATACAGTGTGAAGAAGAGGATGATGTTGTTGAACAAGCAAATCGATCTTTATTATCGTGATTTAGATCGTGCTCTTCAGACCCCATTTCAAGCTTTCGTAGCTTCTTTTTCAAATGTGTATTCCAATAGTTTTTTATGTCGTTATCGGTTCTTTCAGGAAGATATGAAGCTATAGCTGCCCATCTGAAACCATAAAAACACATGATTAATAGAGGGACAACAAAACCTTAGTACAAAACCCTAGATTTAAAATATTCTCCACAAATGCATTTTTATTATATATTTTATTATAATAAACTTATTAAACTTTATTATAACTTACTTGTTACCAAGAAGAGCTTGAAGCTGAATGATCATTTTCTCCTCATCATCAGTGAAATCCCCCCTTCTAATTCCTGGTCTTAAATAATTGGTCCATCTTAACCTACAACTCTTGCTACATCTTCGGAGTCCTGTAATTAAAAATTCCAAAAATAAAAACAACTATTTAATATTTGTCTTTTTATATACTTTAGTATAAAATCATGGATTAAAAAAGTAGATCGACATCCCAAAACTATAAAATATGACTGATTAATTACTTAATTAGTAGATCCTATTCTTACCAGTATTAGTAGGGACTTGACGCCAATTACCAGGGCCATGTTGTTGAACATAAGAAACAAGCATTATATCTTCTTCAGGAGTCCATGGACCTTTCTTGACACCAAGTTTATCACAACATGGTGGTCTTCCCATTTTAACTTCTTGATTTTAAAATCTTGTAGAACTTAATACTTTTATGATCTAGCTTTAAGCTATCTTTATTTACTAAATAAGTAGTTAAATGGAGGATTTGAGTGAGTTTTGTTGGGAAATGAAATGAGGTGAGACACAAGTAAGAGGGTAAGGTTAAGATATATAGCAAGCAAGAAACATTGGTGGAGTGAGAGGCTGACTTAAAGAGTCAAAAGGGGTAGTGGGGTTGGACAGCAAAGACCAAAAGAGTGCATTTACTCAACTCACAAAAAAGAAAATGAAAAAAGAATTGCATTTACTCAAAGCTCATGCATGCTGGCACAGCTAGGGCAGTACACAGGATGCAACAGAAGCTTAAAGCTAAAGTCAGCCCACCCGGCCCACTTGTTTCATTTGATACTGATAGTATTGTGTGTGTTATCATGATCATCATCGTCTCTCTAAAACCGCGTTGTGCATTGAATGCGGCTTTGCTTTTTTGGGACTACGCAGTAAAAACCCTAATAAATATTGTATTGACTTTTTATTAACCCTAATAACACGTTTTTACCTCGTTCTAGATGTCTAAAGTTTCTTTGATAGTCTCGATTATTTTGTTTGGTTTGCCAAGAGGTGTCCATGTAATTATGTCATGGTCTTTTTGACGTAGGATGTAAAGGTGTTAAATGTGATTAGTAATTATGGGGACACAATAGTTTCAGTGAGAAATTAGTTTCTTTATTACAAATTGTTTATTTATGTTTCATTTCGTGGAGGTAGCAACTTTATTAAATTAAGTTTATTAGCCTATCAAGCACTTTATTCATTTTTTGGAAAGACTAATTTTATTAACAACAAATTACATACAGGAGAAGGAAGAAAGATGTAACCAAAATCCGGAAGCCATAGGCTACAACCCAAAATCAAGTATCTTGTTAAAAAAAATTATCATGCATAATCCAGGTCTACCCAAGATGACGTTGTTTTGGCCGGCAATATATCTCTTCTTTGGGCGGTAAATTAACTTGTAATATGAACTCGAAACATCTTTTTTTAACGCCAAATTTTTATACAAAAAACTAACAAGAAGTTACAAGATAAATAAATAAATAAATAAAAAATAGAAAGAGAGAGAGAACCATAACCAAAATAAACGATGAAAATAAACAAAGTACACCTAAAAATAGACTTAATTCAATAATTCAACTCATAAACCAAAGAACTCCTAATTCAATAACGGTAATGCTAACATAATAAGCAAAACTACTTCTATGAATAAAGTAACGACTATAACTAGATTACACTTAACTCAAACGACTCAAAACATAACCTACGACTTCTTCCACCTGCAAATCTTGATATCCTAAGCGTCGCCAACTGAACGCTTTGGATGACCTTAGCCTTTGGAGAGGCATTTCTTAGTTTTGTTATCAATTTCTCATGATTGTTTATTTGAACTAGCTCGAAAGTTGTCCTAAACGTTTTCTTTTCCTGTCTTACATTTTCTTGCACTTGATGCAGTCAAATAATGTTAAAAATGGGATTTGGGGCTTAATAATTTTCTCTTCCATATTGTTAAAAACACTAAAACAATGAACATGGGATCTTAATCTAAGCCCAGAGCATGTGTTCGTTTCGTATGACTTAATTACCGCAATTAGGAAGTAAGTGATTTTGTGGTTGAAGATTTAGGATGTGGTCGTATTTAACCTCAACGATACTCTCAACATAGCTGATCGTGTTTCTCTTGTGGGAAACATGTTAAACAATTTGATGTAGTTGTGCAAACAACACTTTGGTCCATGTGGAGATTTAGAAACAACATGGTTTTTTTTCACAACCAATTGAACAAAGATCTAATATGATTGCAAATACCGTTGTGAATGCAAAAAAACCCACACAATTCCAGAAACACTAATAGTTAGATCTTCCTAAACATTAATATAACCTAATCATAAACACATATAAAGGGTGTTTATAGAAGATTTACTTATTTCCTGCAGATGTGTAAGCTTCTAAATTATCATGCACGCGAGTTCACCTTCTTTTCCAATGGATCAGTAGACCTAGGGTTTTCGGGAGGAAAACCGAATCTTGGATCGAGTCATGTATCCACCAGTACTGCACGGGTAGAACAAGGGCTTCAAACCTTCGCAAGTTAGGAAAGCACGAAGTCAAGGTAAACTAGTCGACTAGAATTCGACTAGTATAAGTCGACTTAGGTTGATCGACCGACGATCGGTCGAGAGAAGGAGAGATGGTTTTAGGGTTTAGTTGTGAGTTATGAGGATCTCTAGTATTTTCTTTGTATTTATACGGCACAAGGGGAGGTTTTATAGTCCTAATACAGTAATACTTGTACTACAAGTATTGTAGTTTGACAAAAAGTAAAACTAAACCATTCCCTTGATAGGGTCAGTCAGCTAAATTCCCAAACCTCATGAGTTTGGGGTTTTGTCATTTATTACCCCTTAATATTTATACTGGATAAATATTATGCTTCAGATAATTATCATTTAATCTCTAAATAAAAATAATATCATATTTTAGTTTCCTCACTGCCTTTATTTCATTTCATGTCTCGTTTCTTAGTTCTGCTTAGATGTTCTATTTTGTGTGCCTGATGTGACCCTTCGGCATTTCTTTAAAGACTAGAGATGAAAGATTCATTGTGTCCTTGCACATAATCCTTTCAGACTCCCAATTGTGAAAGCATCAACATAGGAACCTTCTTTCACCGTACCTAAAGGTTACGAGCAAGACAATTAAGTACCCAAGTTACAGAAACTGATTCAATACCCGAGTAGTAATTTCCTTTCAACATAAGCTCCACTAAGCTTAGTCCGACATAAGCTCCACTAAGCTTAGTCCGACATAAGCTCCACAAAGCTAAGTCCGGGTATATGACTGTATACCTTTGCACTTTATCGATATTGTAAAACTGTAGAGGGGGTGTTTACGATGTTTTCATTTAGTTTAAAGTTTAACAACTTCTAGTCTTAAAGAACAAACAAGTAGTTATGTACGACAACAATCACAACCATAACCACAGTACAGAGAGTGTAAAGAGAGATAGACACCATGATATATAGTAGTTCGGGATGGGGCGTCCAGTTGCGAATCCACATCACCGATAATATTACTAAGTACAATCATTGCAATGGACTACAAACTGTTACATCTAAATAAGACTTCAAATGATTTATAAGTGTTTATTTGATTTGAAACAACCTAATCAATCCTATAGACTCGATTCTAGAAAAAATGATATAGAGAAAAAAACCCTCGACACAATTCATAAAAGTGGATTAGGTTCTTATGAATCTCTTGTTATACCACGTGCCCGCTTTGGCAAAAAATTTAAACTTTTACGCGAAAATGACTTCACTTTTACGGACAATTAGTTACTCTTTTGACCATTTATAAAAATCCATAATAATCAGACGTTGAGACTATTTTTAGATGAAACTAGACTCAATTACCTACGAAACGCCGGGTGGCACGAGCTGTGAAGACTTACGGTTTAAAAGATATATTTTTTCAAAAATTGACAAAATCTGAAAATCGCCCCCCCAACCGAGGGTTGAGATTCCAACCACCCGGTTGGGTTCCCAACTGCCCCAGCTCAAAATTTATGTCTTCTTTAAACACTTCTCAACCACCGGTTAGGGTTCCCAACCGCCGGTTGCTGGGCTACAGGCCCTTTTTGTTATATTTTGACCCGTTTCTCTTGCATACGACTCATACTACTTCCGTATTACATCAAACATTCCAGAAATCATTATACTAACATAATAAAACGTTTCCATATTCATTTGACCCGTTTACAACCCAAATGGGTAATATTACACGTTAATCCAAACGCATCTTATCAATGTATTCATAACAATAAAACCCATTTACTTGACAAACGTTAGACATTCTTCACCGTAACCAACAAGGACATAACTTGACACTTGCTTACACGTTACAAACAATTAAATGACTCACGGGGGTGCAAACATGACACTTGATCCCGGTATTCTATACTAAGCTCCTATTTCCTTACCCAACTTCTAGCCGTTTGCATAACCAAACCTTTATCCTTAGCCAAGCCTTCTGTAATAGCATACAAACCTACAAAATGGTTAGACAACTAAACCATAAGCTTTCGTTTAGTAAGTAACTAGATTAACACATGATCAACACATTACTCCACATATATGCAACACGAATACTTCAATCATCAAACATATAAACATCACAACATACCTTAGCCATTCCCTACTCATAATCTATCACTTGAGTTGGCTAACTAGGCAAATCACCTATCAAGGCCACACTCACTAATTCAAAGCTAACAACCATGCCATGAATGCAAGCTAATTCCATGCCGTAAAGGCAAGCTAATAACCATGCCCTGAAGGCAAGCTAGGCTATCTCGAAGGATGCCAATTACATGCCATAAAAGGCAAGATGGGCCATCTCGAAGGATACCAAAACTAGAACATTGATTCCTGATGAGGCGAAAAATGATCCGTTTTTAGGGGGTCATTTAAGCCCGAATCCGACTTTATTTGATCAAATATTGCCCTAAATCGTTCCTTTTGTGATTTTAGGTACTTGGAGAGTGAATTCTGGAAAAGAAGCCATTTTGGACGTTTTTGGAGCATAAAAGTGAAGAAAACGGCAAAGTCTCAATTTTCCATGCTAGAAACAGTAGGTGACGGCGTCAAGAGTTATACCCTGACGGCGTCAAACATCAAGAATAAAATACCGTAGTTGATGACGGCGTCAAAAGTCATCCTGACGGCGTCAAAGTCCCAAGAATAAAATACCGTGCTTGATGACGGCGTCACATAGGCCGTCATAAGTAGATCAAGGCCGTCCGAGGAAGTATTTGGCGGCGAGATGACGGCGTCACACCCTTGCTCTTGACGCCGTCATCTCGATTTTCCTATATATAGTTTTCTAGTTTTTTACTTTTGAAAGAGGGGAAGTTTTGGAGAAACCCTAAAGACGAATTTGGTGCAACTTTTACAGGTTTTTCAAGGGTTCCAAACCCTTGATACCTTGCATTGTAATTGAGATAAGTGTTCTTCTAATTCAATCAATATGTCTATGTGTTGGTTGTCTATATCTTGTTCTTGTCTTAATTCCATTATGCTAGGCTAGATCTCCTTTGTGTTTGCTTAGATCTAATGAAACCTAGATATTGATTATGTGTTGATTACTTGTTTATTCTTGTTCTTGGATAAATGATTTTATATGTTAGGCTTAAGAAAACTGGCAGATCTCCAAATGGTAACATGCTTGAACGTCTTAAGAAACATGAACCGAGGCGTACTAGGTCTTTATTGGTTGTATTTAATGCATGAGCCACTGTTTACAATCCCTATAGTTGTGCTGGGTCATGGTGTAGGAGGAGATAAGAGCTCATAGAATTGGGGAGTTATGTATGCCACCCCATGAATGGTATTAAGGAATACGATCCGTCATCCATGCAATTATAACAAGTAATTAACGTGTAAAAGATATCTAGGGAGTAATGAAGTCTAAGTAAACACATTTTCTCCAATTACTGCTCACAACCTTAGTATAAATTAGTTTAATTTCATTTTTAGTATTTTATTTTGATTGCATCTTAGCTTTGGGTTAGTTGAATAGCAACTAATTCCGCCCACTCTTTCAAAACCCGAGATTTTACTTGCTTTCATAAAAACATAAAAAGACAAAAATAATCATCCCTCACCTTTAGAACTAGTAATTAGGCTTTCTAATCCTAGCGACACTATTCCTAAGCTGAACGATCAATCCACCGGTACTTGTCACTATACTATACTACAACGATCAGGTACACTGCCTGGTGGGGGTTGTAAGCTTCTCGAGATCCCTCGAGAGGTAAAGCCTGTTGCGATTCCCACGCATCAATTCCATACTCATAATCACATAATATGTAAAAAAATCATATTAAACACATATCAATCAAATTACTTACCTTAGCTTCCAAAGCTAAGTCTAACAAGGACAATAGCGTCATCTTCATCATCATCACCACCCTCCATCATCATCCTAATTCATAATCAGCATACATAACACTTAAAACATAACCATCATAACCTTTAATCCTTTTTAATCATCATATAATCAAATATGATCATATGACTGATGAGGCGAAAAATGAACCGTTTTTAGGGGGTCATTTAAGCCCGGATTCAAATTTATTTGATCAAATAATGCCCTAAATCATTCCTTTTGTCATTTTAGGTACTTTTGGAGTGAATTCTGGAAAAGGAAGCATTTTGGACGTTTTTGGAGCATAAAAGTGATGAAAACGGCAAAGTCTTAATTTTCCTTGCTGGGAACAGTACCTGACGGCGTCAAGAGTTCTTATGTGATAGCGTCAAGAGTAATACAAGAGGTGGAAGTGGATAAAGTCCGTGACGATCCAGAAGAGTTTTACACTAGGGACATGACGACATCACCATAGGCCGTCATGGTCCAAATAAGAGTGACGGCCCAGAGTAGAATTGCACATGACGACGTCACAAGTGGATCTAGGCAATCCGATTCATTATGGGCGGCGAGTTGACGGCGTCAGAATTTCCTTCTTGACGCCGTCACCCTGTAAAATCTATATACAGTTTTGCAATTTTCATTCATTAAGAGGAGGAACAAGTAGGGTGTAACTTTGGAGAGAAACCCTAGTCCGAATATTGCAGCTTTTTCAAGGATTTTTACCCTTTGAAAACTTTCATGTTCAATTGAGATAAGTACTCTTTCAATTCATTCAATATGTCTATGTGTTGTTTGAATATATCTTACACTTGTCTTGAATTTTACATGCTTGGCTAGATCTCTTGTGTGTTTGCTTAGATGTAGTGAAACCTAGATGTTAATTATGGGTTGATTATTTGTTTATAGTTGTTACGGATGATTGTATTCGATGTTAGGCTTAAGAAAACTGACAGACTTCCATTGGTGACATGGTTGAACGTCTTAAGAAACATGATCAGAGGTGTACTATGATTTTTGGTTGTATTTAATGCGTAGGAGAATTCTAATGATCCCATGTTAGGAGCTTCTAACGGCTCGACATAGGAGTGAAGTAGGATCCTATAGAGTTAGGGAATATTGTACACGGCCCTACGACTAGTATTAAGGAATACGACCCGTCATCCATGCAATTGTAACAAACTATCAACTTGTAAAAAATATCTAGGGAGTAATGAAACCTAAGTAAACACAACTCTCCCTATTATTGTTCACACCACTAGTTTAATTAGATTTCATTTTTGTTATTTTATTTTGATTGCATCTTAGTTATTGGGTTAGTTGATTAACAACTAATTCCGCCCACTCTTCCAAAAACCAAGATTTTACTTGCTTTATAAAAATATAAAAAATACAAAAAGAATCATCTCTCACCTCTAGACCTAGTTTTTAGGCTTTCTAATCCTAGCGACACTATTCCTGAGTTGAACGATCAATCCCCCGCTACTTGTCACTATACTATACTACAACGATCAGGTACACTGTCTGGTGGGGGTTGTAAGCTTCTCGAGATCCCTCGAGAGGTAAAGCCTGGTGCGATTCCCACGTATCAAGTTTTTGGCGCCGCGGCCCGGGGAATAGTTATTGTCTAGGTTAGGATTTCTTTATATTAGGTCTACTTGCTAGATTCCTTTCTAGTAAGATTTTATTTTTATTTCTAGGTTTTCTTTAGTCTATCTCATTTCTTCATGTCTTTGTTCGTAACCTTTACCATCCGACATCATGGAAGGTGGTAACATCTTTGAACCCATCAACCCACCACAACAAAACCACCTACAAAACCCACCACTAGCAAACCAACCTCTTAGGCCCCGAACCCTAGGAGAGTATTCCCGTCCTAGCCACCAAGGCTATTGAAACACTATTGAGCTCACTCAAGGAGCCAATGTGTCTCCCTTGCGATCCGACACCATCCGGTTGGTGCAAAGCGGATGTGCATTTCATGGACTTCGTTCCGAAGATCCTAATCAACATCTCAAGGATTTCCTTAAAATCGTAGATTCTATAGACCTTGATGTTACAACTAAAGAGTCGACCCGATTACGCCTATTTCAATTCTCTCTACGTGATCAAGCTAGTCAATGGCTTGAACGTTTACCCGCGGGATCCATCACCTCATGGGATGATCTCACCACTCGTTTCCTTGCTCAATTTTTCCCACCGGGGAGAACTACCAAGCTTAGAAATGATATCTTGATGTTCCAACAACGTCAAGGTGAAACTCTATATGAAGCATGGACTCGTTTCAAGGACTTACTCCAAAAAGTCCCTCATCATGGCATAGATCTTTGGCTCCTAGTCCAAATCTTCTATGACCATATCGATCTGTCCACAAGGCGAACCATTGACCAATCGGCCGGTGGCAAGCTACGTGATCTAAGTGCGGAAGAATCATGGGAACTCATAGAAGATCATGCTCTCTATGACAACGAAAGTTGGAATGATCCCCGTGATTTGAACAAAACGGTCAAGGCAATATCTTTGCCTTCGAACAATTCTAGCACTCCCGACCATCAGATCATGGAACTTGAGGACCAAGTCAAGTTTCTCATTAAATCTTACGAAGCTCTTAAGCCTTCAAGCCAAGTGAACAAAATCACTTCTTCATGCGAATTATGTAGTGGTCCCCATGACACTCGTGATTGCGTGGAACTCCCCGGAACAGCTTTTGCGGACTACGCATCCTCGCGTACCGACGAAGCGGGAGACAAGTGGTACACTTTCAAACCCGAGCCAAATCCTTACGGTGATTCCTACAACCCTTCTTGGAAAAATCACCCAAACCTTAGGTGGAAACAAAACCAAAACAATTCTTCCAATCTGCCTAATCGTTACCAACCAAATGGTCCACCCGCTAACCATACTTTCAACAACAATCCTTCTAATAACTATGGTAGTACCAATAATCTTGAAGGATTGATGTCCAAGTTCATGGCATCTTAAGAAGCTCGCATAGCTAAGTTTGAAACCGAATTCAATCAACAACAAACGGAGATGACCAATAAGATTGACAACTTGTTGAGAGCCCTCAACAACCAAGTGCTTACTACACCTAGGAAGGACACTAGGGACACCAATAGCGGAATCCAAATTAAGGACCCTTCATCATCCAAACACGTCCACTTTGTCAATGTTGTCACCATTAAGCCAAAGGATAAGGATATAGAAGAAAGTGATAAGGGTGAAGTTGGAATAGAAACCGAGTCTAGGGATGAGATTAAGGAAGTTGAGGTTAATAAAGGAGAAAAGTTAGAGGAAGTAGAAAACATGGATGAGTACTTTGATAAGTTGCCCACCAAGGAAGAACGGGAATATCACAAGGATTTATTCGATGATCCTGAGACACCATATATCCTTGGTTCACCCTTTATTAAAGTAGGTAATCCCTCTAACATCAACATACCATGCAACATTGGGCATATGCATGTGTGGAAAGCTTATATCGATCCTAGGTCTCCTATAAACATCATGACTAGGACCTATTATAATTGGGTAATGAAGAAGCAACTTGGGTATAGGATGATGCCTAACACAAATTTGATAAGCAATTTTGTAGGAAGAGTGAAAGGATTGCATGTATTTGTAGGAAACTTCACTTATGTTATCGACTTTGTGATAGTGGAGGATACTCGTCCGGTAATAGATGATTGCCTAAGTCAAGTAGTGTTCGGAAAACCGTTTGTTGAGGCCTCTAAGATGAGTTATGACCCAACCCTAGGGATAGTTAGATTCAAGGAAGAGAATGATGAGATTGCTTACCAAATGCCCTATAAGATTGAACAATACCGCCTCTTATCAAACCTAGAAAAGGAACACAAGCAAGCGGTTTACTATAAGAATGATGAGGATAGACGTAGAGGAGTAGATTATGTCATGAATAGAATACTTGGTTTCTATAAGGAATGCTTGCAACTAGGTCCGGAATATAAAACTAAGATTGGAGATGACCTAGAGAATGAGACCAACGATGAGGTCACGTAATTGCCCATGACCTTGAGTCTAGCTACAAGACTCGTAAATAAAGAAAAGCGCTTCTTGGGAGGCAACCCATGTTTTGTGTGATTTTTATTTCTTTGATTGTTAATTGCTTCCGTATGCATGCTTTGTTTTTATTGTTGGTAGATCATGTTTCAAACTAAAATTGTGAAAATGCTTTATTTTGTTGTTTAACTTCGTCTTAATTTCATACAAAGGTATTTCGCAAAAGATAAGTGTAAGGGGAAACCCCAAATATGTTTTTAAGAAACGAAATTGATCATGATTCTTCACAATATTAAATGAACATGTGTATTAGTATTTGTTAGAGTCAAATGCTTGTATCGAGTCATAATGATGTTTGACAGGATTTTCCAGGAAATAGGACATAAGTTTTTCCAGAAATTTTCTGAAAACTTAACGTAAAGATTTCTGCAGGTCACTTCTGACGGCATCAGGAGTTAACTCCTGACGGCATCATGTGTAAAATTCTGGAAATTTTGCTAGTTTTGTTTTTCTAACGGAGTCTTAAGGTTTTTGTTAATTCTTTAGTTTTATAAACTCCATGAAATCTGCAAACATTCATTCCACAAGCATTATATCTTACATTGTTTTCTAGGACTTGTTAGTATATATAGATTGCCGCCGATTTTACGCGAGGTTGCCTTGTTTGTTTTCTCAGGTTTAACAGGTTATGTATGACAAGAAGATGATTTATTTTTCTGGAAAGGAAGCTTTGATTGTTCATTTTCTTGGAGGAAGATCTAACCATGTTACCACACTATCCACACCGAACGAATCAGGGGAGTATTTGATTTCATTCTTTTACCTGTTTCACTTTTACATTCTTTAATTGAACATTGGGGACAATGTTCATCCTAAGTGTAAGGGGAGGGTAAATGATGATACCTTATAGGATACACTTTCACTTGAGTTTGTTTGTTTGATGGTAGGTGTGTAATAAAACTAAGAGAAATACTTGTTAGTGTAATTTTAGCGCCAAATTTAAATTTTTTTTACAACATTTAGGAGTGAAACTTTAGCCTTAGCAAGCGTCTCATGGATAGAAGTCGTATGACTAGCACAAAACCGTACTATTCAAAAAAAATTTTCACCCAAATATGTGAGGTTCGCCTTTAGATTTGATAGGAAAAGCATTCATTATTAGTGCTTATGAAGGTACCGGTAGCATTTAGATTCAAGAACTTGCATTAGTGATGCATCCCGAGACCGCTAGTGAGACTACATTCGTGTAGTAGGATTTACTACATGATAAGAGGCATTAGGATCACCCTTGTGTTTAAAACCGTATCATAATTACTTGACCATTTAAGTCATACTACTTGGCTAGTAAAGTCAATTAATTTTTCCCACACCTTAGCGTTGTACTCATTTTTAGTACACGAAACCCCTAGTACACCCCTCCGAGCCTATCTTTTCGTTTCTAACTTTAAGCATCTTACTTAAAGAAAGAATTTGTTACAACCCACTTAAATGTACACCCAAATCGCCTTAGCCTTCCGTGTATGCACTCATCTTTAGTGCATTATTGTTATTTGTTTAAACCCTTAGTTAATTCTCTAATTGATTATATGGTTGCTAAGTCGAGCCATATCTTGTACATATTGTTTTGGGACGATTGGGACTCATGGGTAAAGTACTAATGTTATGGAGTAATGGGGAAGAACATCTTATATTTCCCCCATATGTGCGTTAATCTTAAAAGTACTCCAAGTGTTTTGATTATCTTGATTTGAGTCATTAATTAGATTATTTTATTGTAAAGTATGTAAAAATTCAAGTGTAAGGGGAATGTTCACTCCCTATGATGTATTATTTTGGATGGTAGGGTAAAAGTGTTTGCAAAAAAAATAGAAAAAAAAAATAATAAAATAATAGAAAAAAGAAAAGGAAAAAAACATACGGACTACCATCCCGTTTCATTCTATGTTTGTTTTATGTTTTTGTTATTTTTGATTTATTAGCTTAAGTCGAGTCTAGTCTTGGCTTAGCAACGCCATATTGTACATGTAATTAACCAAGATGATTGACTCGCCACCAGTAAAGATTGCCTTTATCCAACAAAACCGTGTATTCCATATCCCTACACCTAACGTTATAACCCTTTAAAAGACCTCTTTGATAGTTTATCCTAGGTGGTTACGCCATGTGGTGGAGGTTTGATCCTTTCCCAATCCTATGGTAATCTATTTTGCTATGACAGGTAGTGAGAGATGTTTTCCATTTCCATATTGTGATATATACTTTATTACACCCGAGAGATGTGAGTATCTAAACACTATTTGTGAGGTGCTAGTATATGACCTCCGTGCTTGTCTTTGGTCTTTAGTGGAACGATTATTTGTTGTAATTACTTTTATATTAGTGTTAAATGACCACTAACTTGTATTTTGATTATAATAAAAGCGCATTTGCTTGAGGACAAGCAAATCTCAAGTGTAAGGGTATTTGATGAGGCGAAAAATGAACCGTTTTTAGGGGGTCATTTAAGCCCGGATTTGAATTTATTTGATCAAATAATGCCCTAAATCGTTCCTTTTGTCATTTTACGTACTTTTGGAGTGAATTCTGGAAAAGGAAGCATTTTGGACGTTTTTGGAGCATAAAAGTGAAGAAAACGGAAAAGTCTTAATTTTCCTTGCTGGGAACAGTACCTGACGGCGTCAAGAGTTCTTATGTGACGGCGTCAAGAGTAATACAAGAGGTGGAAGTGGATAAAGCCTGTGACGATCCAGAAGAGTTTTACACTAGGGACATGACGGCGTCACCATAGGCCGTCATGGTCCAAATAAGAGTGACGGCCCAGAGTAGAATTGCACATGACGGCATCACAAGTGGATCTAGGCAATCTGATTTCGTTATAGGCAGCGAGTTGACGGCGTCAGAATTTCCTTCTTGACGCCGTCACCCTGTAAAATCTATATATAGTTTTGCAATTTTCATTCATTAAGAGGAGGAACAAGTAGGGTGTAACTTTGGAGAGAAACCCTAGTCCGAATATTACAGCTTTTTCAAGGATTTTTACCCTTTGAAACCTTTCATGTTCAATTGAGATAAGTACTCTTTCAATTCATTCAATATGTCTATGTGTTGTTTGAATATATCTTACACTTGTCTTGAATTTTACATGCTTGGCTAGATCTCTTGTGTGTTTGCTTAGATGTAGTGAAACCTAGATGTTAATTATGGGTTGATTATTTGTTTATAGTTGTTACGGATGATTGTATTCGATGTTAGGCTTAAGAAAACTGACAGACTTCCATTGGTGACATGGTTGAACGTCTTAAGAAACATGATCAGAGGTGTACTATGATTTTTGGTTGTATTTAATGCGTAGGAGAATTCTAATGATCCCATGTTAGGAGCTTCTAACGGCTCGACATATGAGTGAAGTAGGATCCTATAGAGTTAGGGAATATTGTACACGGCCCTACGACTAGTATTAAGGAATACGACCCGTCATCCATGCAATTGTAACAAACTATCAACCTGTAAAAGATATCTAGGGAGTAATGAAACCTAAGTAAACACAACTCTCCCTATTATTGTTCACACCACTAGTTTAATTAGATTTCATTTCATTTTTGTTATTTTATTTTGATTGCATCTTAGTTATTGGGTTAGTTGATTAGCAACTAATTCCGCCCACTCTTCCAAAAACCGAGATTTTACTTGCTTTATAAAAATATAAAAAATACAAAAAGAATCATCTCTCACCTCTAGACCTAGTTTTTAGGCTTTCTAATCCTAGCGACACTATTCATGAGTTGAACGATCAATCCCCCGGTACTTGTCACTATACTATACTACAACGATCAGGTACACTGCCTGGTGGGGGTTGTAAGCTTCTCGAGATCCCTCAAGAGGTAAAGCCTGGTGCGATTCCCACGTATCAATGACACTTAACACATTAAATCATTAACTTTAACCCATTATAAACCATCTCATAACCATTATAACACTCTTAGTAGCTTAAAACATCATTTACCCAATTTCCCTTAATTAAGATACATGAACCCTAATTCATAAATCATTAGTTCAACATGATTGAAGTTACTTACTTGCATAAGGATTATCACTAGGGCACATTACTAGTATTAGACCATTAATCCTTCTTCAATTTGACCATCAAAACATGATGGTCTTATCCTCTTTTCCTCCTGGTACGACACACCACCAAAACACCACAGACCAAATGAATTCTCTGAAACTTATGGGAAATTACTTTACATATAAGCTATCAAAACTTTGGCCATTTGGCAAGAATGGTCCCTTAAGTACTATTCTTCCTATTTTGGCCACATTAACTTAATAACACATTTACAACTTAACAACTTAAGCCCCTTAGGTCTATTTCCTTCTATTTGTGCCACAATATACTTTCCATAACCTTATAACACATTCTTTGACTACCACTTTGACTATCGGGTTTGACTACTAAGCAACATTCGTTGACTGGCCAATTACGTAAAGTCTTTAATTCATTTCATTTAGGGTAGGGTCCAAGTATCAGGGAAACGGGTCTAACATCTCTCTTGTGAAAGAAGTGTTCTTTCAATTGATGATCAGATGAGAAGTTAGAACACAATGAGATAGTAGACTTAGAAGGTAGAGAGAAAAGAAATTAGGGGGAAAGAATGATTGGCAAGGGGTGATTATTTATAGAAAAAGCCCAAGAAATTTAACCAAGCCTGGCGTGCTGGGCATGCGCTAACGCGTCACCCAGTGTGCCAGGTATTCCATGGAAGTTCTCGGGTTTTGTTTATTTACACTCCTCTCTTGTTAAACCCTCAATTGCACTTCACCGTTAACCTTTACAATAACATTCCAACACTCAAAGTTGGATATTGTCATCCAACTCATTTAGCCAAGGTTTTGGTGTATAAAAACATTTGTAAAGTGAAAACTTGATAGTTAGAGGTTTAGTCTAATTTCAAAAAAAAAATCAGACATTGTGTGTTGGATAATAACTTTTGTTCTCCCCAAACATTGGTTATTACCTTGCCTCCTAAATTTGAAATTCTAATTTTAAATTCACCCTTAGACTTAATGATTTTGCTACTAGACTTTCTAACTGACTGATGACCTATGTTAGTACTCTAAACAACAAATCAAAATTATATAAATCTTTGCCCTTAAAAATGTATTTTTTTCTTCTACAAATGTTATACCATCATCATCATCATCATAATCATCATCTGTTCCTAGAATTCCCATGCACTGTTACTGCCTAGTTCATCATATCTTGATCTGTTTTCGAAACTTCCAATGCACTATTACTACCTAGTTCATTAGCATTATTTTCACTTTGATTACCATCTAGTATAGTAGTATTAATACTTTCCTCACTCGTAGGATCAGAGATGTCTCTGTCATCTGCAAAAGCAGATGGAACAAACAATGAATATGTACCTTCACCTTCTCATACACATCTCTCTTCATCTTAGAATTCAGTAGACCTTTGATTATCAAAAATATATGCTTAAATTGTTTATGCCATTAGACTCAATCAAAAAAATCTTTAGTTAAAAGATTCATTTTCTGAATGGATACACTGTTCCATAAAACTTCGCATTTCTGGCAAAAACAATATGTTTTGTATCTAGATTAAACAGATTTAACTCTTTTTACCAATAGTATAACCAATAAAGACACATTTTTCAAACCACACATAAAACTTAACAAAATTTGTAAGTAAAGTGGCACAACAGAGACAACCAAACGTTTAAAGATGAGTGAGGTCATGTTCTGCTTTATAGACTAGTCAGTGTTGCAAAAATCGGCCTTGGCGGCCGATTAATTGACGATTAATCGCTAGGCGGGGATTAAACGCCACGATTTTCACTAATCGGCCTTATTAATCGGTTTGGTAAAATATCGGTCAACATACTGATTAATCGGATAAAAATCGGCCAAATCAGGCATAAATCAGCCAAATCGGACAAAAATCGGATAAATTGGCCAACTCGGTTACGGATAGAAATCGGTCAAATCAGGGATAAATCGGCCAAATCGAAAAAACTGGCTAGATCGCCCAAAGCGGGCATATAGTTTCAATTTTTTTAATTTTATATATAAAAAATCCAATCCGATTAATCCCCGCCTAACCGATTAAGCGCTAGGCGGTACCCTACCGCCTAGCGATTTTTGCAACCTTGAGACTAGTTCATAAAGACATTTTCCAAAGAGCACAGCAATGGGTAACCTATTGATCAAATAAACATCAATCAATACACAATCAGTCCACATGTTTAAATGAGTGCTCTTTGAAACTTGAGGGCTCTAACTACATTCAAAAAATGCATATGCTTCCTTTTTTCTACACCATTTTGTTGTAGGGTATAGGCACATGATGTATAATAAACTATGCCCTTTTCATTGAAAAAATAAATAAATAAATAAAAGAAAATGAAGTTATTTTTAACAAATTTTGTTCTATTGTCACTTCTAAAAATTTTAAAAATTTTACTAATAAAGCTATTAACAAATTTTGTAGCAACTCGTGTTATTTTTGTGATCTAGCTCATTGCTAGAACCCTTTTACTAATAAAGTTAGACTTTAGGATCAAATAAGAAGAAATATTAAAATGAGAAAAATGAGAAGTAACTATAATCACATATTAAGGATGCATTGATTTAAATTAAATACATCCTTAATTTTTAGATGCACGTAATATATTTTCTAGCTAAAACATAGATGCATATACATATAATTATATGTATTTTATCAAGTTATGTTAATCATATGTATTTTTCGTTTTATGTGAGTCAAATTTGTTGCTAATACTACTTTATATCTTTTTTTACTTCAAAATTACTTTTGAAACAAACTGTGATGCATTTAAATGAATAGAGACGGATCTAATTAAAGTCAATGCATCTCAAATATATGGTTATAGTTTTTTTTCGTCATTTTCATTTTAAGTTTTCTTTTCGGTGTATCTTTATACCATAAAGTTATTAGCCTTTAATAAAAACCGTTATATGAATTGTGTCGAGAACTAAAATTGTGGGTATAGTTTTTTGGAACATCTGCATGAAAAATACAATTATTTTGACTTCTTAGAGCATGCCCATACGTAACTCACGTTAAAACTTAACGCAGCGCCACGTAAGCGTCACATCAGCTTTTACACTTTAACTCAACACTTTAACTTAACACCCACATCAATAACTTAGCCTTAACTCAACAACAATTTACAAAAACACTCCTTCATTTAGGGGGTAAAATGAAACTTTTTTTTTTTTTACAAACAAGCACCTTAACTCAGCGTTAACCGGGTAACGCCCCGCGTTAACGCCCAGCTAACGCAAGCCAAAACAACAATAACGCGAAGATAACGTGAGTTAAAATGCCTTAACGTGGGGATCCACGTTAGGCATGCGCTTGCTCTTAATTGAACCCTGCCCCGAAGAATGGGTCAAGAAAAAGAGAACACGAGATTAAAGAGGTTGACAGCAAGAAAACTAGAAAAGTGATATCATGTGGTTTTCTTTTAGATATACAAAGTAAACATAAGTGCGTCCACATATTTAAGTGACAGGTAAAAATCAAATTCTAACGGGGTGGCAATGGTGATGCAAACAAAATGTGGCCAACACATTTTTAATCAATCAAATGCTAATAACACATTTCATAATTCACCATGACTTTCTTTCATTTGTTAGTGGCAATGGTATGCCGAAATGATGATGTCGAAATTAAATGCCCAAACGTTCCAAAATTAAATGTCATCCTCCATACCGAATCGGTATGAGATGACCTTGGAGCATGCCGAAATGATGATGCCGCGGTGGTGGTTTTGGAGCATGCCGATCGGCATGCAATGCCGAGCCTCCATGACCCTCCCGTTGCCACCCCTAAAATCCAATAGAAACTTAGGGTGTGTTTGTTTCATTTAGATGTTTTAGATCTGAATCTAACTACCACATCTTACTAGTAAGAGGTGGCTAGAACGTCTAAATCTAAACGAAATAATGTTTTTTGTTTTTGTGTAATTGTCCGAATGATTTTAAGTGCTCGTTTCTGCAATTTATTTAAGTAGCTTATGTAAGTATGAAAAAAGACTTTTTATCATAAATATAACATAATTAATAAACCATCAAATATATTATATCAACACGAGTCCTCAATCTCTCTTATCTAGTAAGAGGCAGTAAGACAAGTCTCCCATCTCTAACTGAGTAAGATGTTATATGTCTAACTGGGTCTGATTCAAAAGAAAAAAACAAACAAGCAAAACGTCTGCTCACCTCTTACTGGTAAGAGTAAGAGGGAGTAAGAGGGCTAGTAAGATTTTAAAAAACAAAAACAAACACACCCTTAATCTTCTATGTCATTTATAATGAATTTTCATATCATACTAATTACGTTCCATGACAAAGTTTAATATTCTAAAATCCAAAAATATGAAGAAACTGTATTATATCTTGGTAACGTGCGGTTTTCTAATTACAGTATATAACGTGGTTCGAATAGATATAGCTAGAGTCAAACCAGCCTGTCGCTGATTTGGACTTTTAGTTTAGTATTAACAATAAATATATATATCTACTAAACATTTTGTTTTAAATCATCACCATCATGGAATATCAAAATTATAGGATTATCCACGATTTCGGGTGGGATTAGCTTCGAGGTGTCGGCGTCAGGATCGCTGATCATCACCATTATAGTGAGTTCAGCTTCGGCAGTGAGTGAAAGAGGTAAGAACAATTATCCGCTTTGCCTATTTGTTTGTCCTTTAGTTTTATAGTGAGTTATAAGTGTGATACATACATTTTAGTGAATAAAGGGGTTAATGATGACGAGGGAACCATTGCGAAGTAAAAATGAGGTAATACCTGATGTAGCAAGAGTGATGATCAAGGAAAAATGGATGCCCTAAGTGATAATTAAGAACACTACGATACATACTAAAATGAATTTTACTGCTACGATCCGTCATATTCTAACTACTATAAATGAATTTTATTGCTACGAGTAATTCAAGGATATGAGACACTTTAATTTCTTCCATGAGAGTATCCCACGAGATGGATTTAAACTGAAACAAACCAATTTCGATATTGCCAAATAATGCATGAGGTGGTTTGGACAACTACACCGAAGCAAAAATTTTCTTTGGCGTTGAGGGTTACCGTAACACATGACCAAGAAAGGATCTCGATCATGTAGATGGGGATAGCCGAGAGTTCTCACCAATTTATGAGCTTAATAATTTGCGGAGCTGGTCAATTATATAAGTCCATAAATTCAAGTGAACAAACTTATAAACCCAAAATATAAGATTATTAATTTTTCAATAAGCTCGTTAACTCGTCAACAAGCAGCCACACAAACCCTCAAAGTCGAATTGTACACGAAACTCTTCGTTTGTATACAAATCAAAACATAAAGCTTTAGGTAACGTCAGCTATTACCTCATCCAAAGCATTAAATACAATCCATAGAATATGACCCCAGTACTCATCTCAAGTCTCATCCCATGTGCCCTTAAGTTTTGTGTTGTTCAACTCTACTATTTTTAATGGATTACCATGTTATTGTGTTGCTCTTAACGTAAGTCTACTACTCCAATTTATAGTGCATGATACTTTCTGAAAATTGTAAGTAATTAACGTTCTTACGAATGATCCAAACTTAAAAATATTAGTTCTTTGATTATAACTAGACAATAGTGTATTGTAAAGTTAATTTGTGTGGGTAATAACTTTTCCCGCCTTTTTCACCATTTTCAAGAATCGTAGTTTTCTATCAATTTGTCACTCATTTCTCATCCAATTTCTATTATGTAAACACCAAACGACTCGTCTAATCATTGCGCATACAATGATATGATCTGATTCGTTTGATCCTCAGTATTGAGGAAACCCCCAAATTGTGTTTTAGCGCCTTTTTTGACCTAGTTTAATTGAATTAGAGCTTTTGCAGTTTTTAGTGTTCTCTTTTCATTTCTTTCAGAAAAACCAAAAAAAATAGTATTTATTTCATCTGAATTGAAGTTTGATTGTACTGAAAGGATGTCGGGTAGGAAAAGAGCATCGAATCGAGCTGTTAGGGTTCCGGCTAGATATGGGGATTCAATATTAAGTAATTAGAAGAATAATGATAAGAACAATGGCAAAAGTAATAATAAAGAGAAAGGAAAAAGTGAGATGGTAAAGAATCAAGGGGGAAGAAAGATTACAATGAGGATAAGAATGAAGGGGTTAAGAGTGTGTTTGATGGTGACTTGAATGGAGATGAGTTTCCTGGTCTACAAAATCAGGTATATACTGAATCATCAACTGCTAATAATATCAATAAGACTAGTGAATTGGATAATCATGTGATTGATGATACTGTGGTGAATGATTCTAATGATAATGGTGTTAGTAATAATACTAATGATGCTAATACGAATGCTAGTGACAGACAAGATAATGTTAGTGCTAGTAAAAAAGCTGATGTTAGTGTTAATTCAGTGAATGTGAAATTGGATGATAATAAGAATGATAATACTAATGTGGTTAAAAAGAGCACTCTTGCTGATATACTCACTGCTAAAACCCTGGATAACACTTTGCAAATGGTACAAACTGAGGTTAATGAGAGTGGGGTTGAAATTGTTGTGTTTGATGAGGAGATTATTGAATTAGGAAGTGCTAAGTGGCAAATGACTGTTTGTGGACAATTTCTAGGGTGTGTGGTTAATTTCAATGAGGCTAGATATCATCACCTAAGAAGAATGTGGAGTATGTATGGCCTAGTGGACATGACTGTTAATGATAAGGGAATTTATTTCTTTAAATTCCAAGATGAACATGGTATTTTGCAAGTAATAGGTAATGGCCCTTGGATGGTTAATAACAAACCATTATTTTTTGCAGAGGTGGAGTATTGATGTTTGTTTGGACAAACTGAACCTAAGAAACTTCATGTTTGGGTTAAATTGAGAAACTTACCCTTAGAAGCTTGGAGTGTCAAAGGTATTAGTTCAATTGCAAGCTGTTTGGGTAAGCCTATGATAATGGATGAGGTTACAACGAAGGTTTGTAAAACTGGTGTTGGTAGGCTTAGATTTGCTAGGGTTCTTGTTGAGATTAATGCTGAAAATCAATTCAAAGATGTTATTGAAATTGCTTATAGGAGTAAAGTGGCATGCACTAGTATGATTAAGTATGTTCAAGTTGAATATGATTGGTAACCTTCTAGATGTAGTCATTGCTGTGTTTTTGGACATGAAGTGGACAAGTGTAGAATGGTACCAAAGGAAAGTGTTGTTGAAAATCAAGGACAGGAACAGGATGTGTGTAATGATGGCTTTAAAAAGGTGCAATACAAGAAAGGTAGGAATAAGAACTATAATAATAAGAACAGTAGACTTGATCAGAATGGGGTGGGTGGTCAGTCTAAAAGTACAGGTTATAATAAGAGAATGAATGGTCTTAAACATAACTACAATAAGCAGGAGAATTGGACAAAAAGGAATGTAGAGGTAGCTACTAAGCCTGGTATAGATAAAGGAAAGGGAGTTTGTGAGACTAAGGATAAAGTTGATTCAAAAAATGATAAAAGCAAAAGTGTTACTAAATCTCCTAATAAGAATACTTCAAATGCTAGCACAAGTTATCAGCAAGCAAAAGTTGGAATTATAGGAAGTAACAGTTTTGCCCCTTTAGAGAGTTTGGATAATGAGGAACTAAGTGATCAGGAAAGAATTTTGGTTAACCAAGTGCTAGAAACAAATGGTGACCCAATTGTGAATGAATGGGATAGTTGGACTGATAGAATGAAAAAGTATTATAGAAGGAAAAAAGAAGTAACTAATAAGAATAAGAAATCAACTGATGAGGAAGATATTGTGCAAGATTTATCCTCTACTGAAGAATGTCTTCTTAGGAATGAAGTTGAGGGGGTGCATGTGTAGTCACTCTCTTAACTAGTATATCTTTTGGTACCATCTCTAAAAGGGAAATGTATATAGAAAGTATTTTGTTTTTTGTATATAGGTTTTTGTTTTTGTGTGTGAAAAACAGACAGAGGGAATTGAGAGCCAAAAGAACTGAGAGAGTTAGGGAGATTAAAAACAGAAAGAGATTATTGTGTGTTTTAAAAACAGATAGAGTGTATTGTGAGCAAAAAGAATTGAGAGAGTTGGAAAGAATAAAAATAGAAAGAGAGTTTTTGTGTGTTTTAAAAACAAACAGAGTTGTTGGGAGAGCCTTGAATTGAGAGAATTGGTGAGCAAAAAATAGAAAGAGAGTTGTGTGTGAAAAACAGACAGAGTGTTTGGGAGAAAAAGAATTGAGAGAAGTTGTGAGTATAAAAACAGAAAGAGAGTATTGTGTGTATAAAAATAGACAGAGTGTATAAGTGAGCCAAAAGAATTGAGAGATAAAAGTGAGCCAAAAACAGAAAGAGAGTTATGGATTTTAAAATTGCAACATGGAATATAAGGGGCCTAAGTACTTTTGACAAGCAAAAGGAGGCCAAAAAGTTTATTATTGAGGAAAAATTACAAGTATGTGATGTGCTGGAAACTCATATCAAATACAAGAATGTCAAAAAAGTTGCTGATAAAGTATTTGGTGAATGGCAATATCTAACTAATGCTGAAGACAACAACAAAGGATGTAGAATAATGTTTGGATGGGATCAGAATCTGATTGAAGCATGGATGATTCACAAGTCTAAGCAGAGTATGTTATTGCTGGTTGAGTCTATATGCAAGAAGACTAGATTCTTTTGTACAGTTGTGTATGCTAGTAACTCAGGAATAGAAAGAAGAAAACTATGGAAAGAATTGGCAACTTATAAGCTGATTATAAGAGGAACTCCTTGGGTCTTAATGGGTGATTTTAATGTAACTTTAGACATCAATGAACATTCTAATGGCGGTTCAGTACCTACTAATGATATGATTGAATTTAAAAGTTGTGTTGATGAAGTGGAAATAGAAGATTTGCTGAGTTCAGGGTTTCAATACACCTGGACTAAGAGTTTGAAGAATCCAAAATGTAAAACTTTGAAGAAACTGAACAGAGTTATGGTAAATGAAAAGTTCTTGGAAAGTTTTGGTACTGCACATAGTATATTCCTACCTTATATCATTTCTGACCATTCACCAGCTGTGCTAGTAATACCAAAAAGGGGAGTCAGAAAGAAAAAAGCATTTAGAATGACAAACTTTATCACTGAGAAAGATGAATTTTTGCCAATGGTTAAGGAAGAATGGGAGAAAAGTATAAATGGATTCCAGGTTTATAGAGTTGTTCAAAAAATGAAGTTGCTTAAACATAAGATGAACCATCTAAGCTGGAAAAATGGGAATGTGTATGAAAAGGTAAATAATTTGAGAGAGAAAGTGAAAGTTGCTCAAGTAAAAGTTGATAAAGAACCTTTTTGTGAGAAATGAAAAGTGGAAAGATGTTCATTGTTACAAGAATATTGTGAAGCTGTTAGAGATGAAGAAAGTCTTTTACTTCGAAAAGCAAAGATTGAGTGGCTTAAGGAAGGGGACAGAAATACTAATTTTTTCACAAAATCATCAAAGGCAGACAACACAAAAGTAGAATTATGGAGATTTGTGGAGAAAATGGTGTCAGATATGATAGAGAGCATGTTGCAGGGCAGTTTCTTGAACATTTTCAAAATTTTCTAGGATTCAAAGACAATGTAGCTGTGTTTCAAAGAGATACTGTAAACTTCACCAACAAATTATCAAGTGAGGATGCTGAAAATTTGGTAAGACAAGTGACTGAGAAGGAAGTTAAGGAAGCAATGTTTGAAATAGAGGACTCAAAAGCACCAAGACCATATGGATTTACTTCCAAATTTTTCAAAACAGCTTGGAGCATTGTGGGTAATGATGTTGTTTTGGCAGTGCAAGAATTTTTCACATCTGGAAAATTACTAGGTGAGTTGAATGCTACTTTAATCTCACTAGTTCCTAAAATCACAACTCCCAATAAAGTTTCTGATTTTAGACCTATAGCTTGCTGCAATGTATTGTATAAGTGTATTAGCAAGGTGATCACTAACAGAATCAAAGAAGTTCTAGGGAGTTTAGTTAATGAGAACCAAAGTGCTTTTATAGCAGGAAGACAAATAACAGACAATATCTTATTAGCACAGGAGCTTTTGAGGGGTTATAATAAAAAACAAAAGATTAAGAAATGTGCTCTTAAGATAGATCTACAGAAAGCTTATGATACCTTGGATTGGAATTTTCTTAAATGTACACTGGAATACTTTTGATTTCATAGCAAAATGGTTGGGTGGATTATGACTTGTGTTTCAACTACTAAATTTTCATTGAATGTAAATGGTGATAGAGTTAGATACTTTAGTGGGGGTAGAGGATTAAGACAAGGTGACCCAATTTCACCTTACCTATTCACTTTAGCAATGGAAGTGTTCAACCTACTTTTGAAGAAGAATATTGAGAATAGTGAACAATTTAGGTATCATCAGGGGTGCAAGAAATTAAAGATTACACATTTGGGCTTTGCTGATGATTTGATTGTTTTTAGTCATGGTGATTGCCATTCAGTTGGAGTTATTAGAGATACATTGGAACAATTTTGTAGCTTTTCTGGTCTTAAGGTCAATATGCAGAAGAGTACTATATTCTTTAGTGGTCTCTCAGTTCCAGAACAAGTTAATTTGATTAAAATTCTACCATTTACTATTGTAAAGCTGCCTGTTAGGTATTTAGGAGTACCATTGATCACCAAGAAACTGAGTGTCAATGATTGTAAACCCCTGATTGAAAAACTGAGAAGCAGAGTCCATGATTGGAGGAATAGAGCATTATCTTATGCTGGGAGATTACAACTTATTGCCTCAGTTCTATCTTCTATGCAAGTTTATTGGGCTTCTGTATTCATTCTCCCTAGGACAGTTGTTAAGGAAATTAATAAGGTGCTTAAAGGGTTCTTGTGGTGTCAAGGTGAAATTACTAAAGGTAAAGCTAAGATATCTTGGGAACAGATTTGTAAACCTAAAGATCATGGGGGTCTGGGTATTAAAGACTTGCAAACATGGAATGAGGTCTTGATTATGAAACATCTTTGGAACATAGCTGCTAAGAAAGATACTTTACGGGTCAAATGGATAAATGTGGAAAATTGAAAGGAAAAAGTTTATGGGAAGTGACTCAGGATAGTACTAGCAGTATTCGATGGAAGAATATATTGAATCTTACGGAAAAAATCAAAAAGCATGTGTTCTATAAGCTTGGAGATGGAAAAAATGTATCTGCTTGGTTTGATAGATGGTGCAGTGAAGGGCCTTTGAGTGACTTTATTTCAACAAGGGAAATTTACAATGCTAGATTGAGTATAGATTACATAGTTGAGGAGTTGGTTGTTAATAATAATTGGGTATGGCCAATGGATTGGTGTGTTAAATTCCCTAGACTGAATAATGTTCATGTTCCTGTTTTTAATAATAGTTGTAAAGATAAAGCTATGTGGGTGACAAATTTAGATAAGAAAACAGAGTATGCAACAAGAGTGGTTTGGAAGGATATGAGAAGAAATGGGAGCACAGTTGTGTGGAAAGACTTGGTGTGGTTCCCTCAGAATATACCTAGACACTCATTTGTTATTTGGTTGGCAATACAAGAGAGATTGATGACACAAGATAGGATTGCAGCCTGGAAACAAGATGGTGAGATGAAATGTGTATTTTGTAAACAATGCCAGGATTCCCATGACCACTTATTCTTCCAATGCCAGTACACTTTGTAAGTTTGGAGCATAATGCAGGATCTCACTGATAAAAGTTTTTCTTTCAATTGGAAAGAAATCATTGATGAGTTCTCTAAGTTGAAGGCTAACAGAAACATTTGAAGTAATATTAGAAGACTTGTCCTGGGTGCAACTGTCTATTTTGTGTGGCAAGAGAGAAACTCCGGGATTTTCAAGAGCAATGAAAGAAGTATTGATACACTTGTGCAGAATATTATGGATAGTATTAAATGGAGGATTATGAGTTTCACTATCAAGGAATCAAATGCAGTGAGAAGTGTGGAAGCTAAATGGAATGTGAAGTTTAAAAGAGCCTTATGATAATGTTTGTTTGCTGATTTTGATATTAGATAGTTCTATCTGTGTATGTTTTGATATAGAGTATAGATTAGCTTAATCTCAATGTATGTTGTTGATTGTATGAATGCTTATTTGTTTAGCCTCATTAACTCATCATGGGGATGTCCATGAGTGTAAAATGAGTGTCTATTGCTCTTTTTGTGATTAATAATATTTCTCTTTTTCTCACACACACACACACACACACACACAAAAAAAAGATGATTTGTGTGTGCGAAAAATAAATAAATAATAATAATAATCTTTAGAACGACTATTTTTTCACACCTTATACCTAGGGCTGCAATTAAGTAAAGCTTTTATCAAGCAACTCGAGCTCGAGCTCGAGCTTGACTCAACCGAATCAAGCTTTTATCAAGCTCAAGCCCAAAAATTAGCTCGAAATATATAACAAGCCAATTAGCTCAAGCTTTTGATAGCTCGGCTTGAGCTCCTATCAAGCTTTTTCGAGCTTTAGGGATAATTTGAGTGTTAACATAATTATAAGGACTTACTTGCTGTTAGTTGGGATGACATGTTGCTTTTTCAAAACAAGTATGTACAAATATCCTAAAGTGTACATACTTTCTAGTGTTAAACGTGAACTCAGTTTCTCACTACGCTTGATAAATTTATTTTAAATGGTTAAAAAGTTGTGCTTTAGTTGAATAAACCGTTTTAGAAGTTATAAGTGTCGACTATTATAGTGTTATCATTTGTGTAAAACATTCGTGAGTTTGGCTATTATGGTGTAAGTTTGTTTTATTTTATACATATATTTATTGACGATTTTGGCTATTAGATACAATATTTTTATACATTCAAGCTTTAATCGAATTTTTCAAGCCAAGCTCAAGCCTAGATGATTTAAGCTCGTCAAACTATCAAGCCAATTTCAAGCCTAGCTTATAAATTTCAAGGCAAGCTCAAGCCTATTAAGCTCGAGCTTGGCTCGACTCGATTACACCCCTACTTTTACCACATATCTCACGAATATCTCACAAATGCCTCTAGTCAGGCTTGAACTCACAACATCTAAGTTGGTAGGCAACTCACATACCTAAAGCTTTAAGTTAGAGTTAATAAAGTTATTAGCTTAAATTGTAATTAAGTATTTAAATATTTAATATGTTGCATTGACTTTTTCAAGTAAATGTATTTTAGTCTATCAACATTACTTATTTTTAAGTTTTTAAGTTTTAAATAATTGTGTTTTCTTTTTATATGTAGTATAGATGTATGTAGAAGAATGTGTGTTCTGTGTAGGAGACAATGTATTCTAACATGAAATCTTATATACTACTTTCTATAATAATACTAGTGAAATTCACGGGTATTTTAAAGAATAGTAAAAGGAAACATAACATTTATGTATTACACGATAAATCTGAAAGACCCAACTAAGTATATGCGGTTTGAAAATGAAGCTATAGAGGTGTCATCGGTTCGGTTTTCGGGTCACATGGTTCGAGTTAATCGACTTGAAGAAAATCAAAACCAAAAATGAAACAAACCAAACCAATTGTAAAAGAGATAAACCAAACCGAACATTAAATTAAATAAAACAAAAAATAAAAAACCAAATTCAAGTATGCTTCATAACATATAAAAGCCATATATAAAGACCTAATTCAAATTAGATTAATAAATCAAAAAATGTCGTAGGTGATCCAGTGAATAAAAACAAAGGTAAGGATCAAATGAGAAGAATTATTAAAATAAGAAGGATGAGAAATAATTATAACTACATATTAGAGATGCATCAACTTTAATTAGATGCATCCCTAATATTTTAGATGCATCATAATATATTTTATATCTACATATTAGATGCATATACATAAATTAGATGCATTTCATCAAAATAGACGAATCATATGTATTTTTCATCATCTGCGTGTCAAATTTGTTGCGAGTACTACTTTGCATCGTTTTCACTTCAAAATCACTTTCGAAACTAATTGTGATGCATCTAAATGAATAGAGATGCATCTAATTCAAGTTGATGCATTTCAAGTATGTGGTTATAGTTATTTCTCATTATTCTCATGTTAAGTTTTGTTCTCACTGGATCCTTAGTCATAAAAACAAAACATAAGCCTAAATAAATCAAAAAGCTTCGCAACGAAATATAAGTAACTAAAACATAATATAAAAACAAAACATAAGTCTAACAAATCAAAAAACTTTTTCCTTTAAAACATTAATCATAAATCATGAATGCAATTATAAATTTTATTTTTAAATTCAACTTAAATATGAAATAATTAGTTAATAAATAATTTTTAAACTCTGCGCATTTTTTTGAGCAAAACCTCCTTTTTTTAACATGTATATAAAAAGTGCTTTAAAATGTTACTATAACTAATGCTACTATATTCTAACAAGCACAATTTCATAATAAGTAAACATGTCGCTTGAAAATTTTAATATTTTCTTATTTAGCATGTTCTAAATGCTTTATAATATAGTATATCTTAATCTTAAATATCTACAAAGAAAAAATATCAAGTGAAAAGTGAAAAAAATTAAAATGGTCAAATATTGTGAAAAGTAAAAACTTGCAAATTAAAAATGGAAACACACGATTTGAATCTCATATTTGAAAGCAAAGTAATTGACTAAGACACGGTAATAGTTACTAAGTGTGCATTTAGGATAGGATTTGGTATAGTATGAAAGAAAATGAAGATAGAGAAGAACGGTGGGATAAAAGAAAAATATTAATTATATATAAAATATATTTTTATTGTTTTAAATTAATATTTATAATATATAAGTATGTCAAATACTAGTAAAAAGAAGGAAACTTGTGGCGGAGAATTTTTGTAGAGGCATGGCTCACAAGTATTTAATCAAAACCAACTAAGTTATTGTGGAATGAGTGTAAGAATATCAACTTATCTTTTTATTCCATTTTAGTAGGCTTATTGTCAATCAAACATTAAATTCAAGAATGAAATGATTCCTCGAAGACATCCTCAAAACAAACAGACCCTAAGTTAACAAATGGTTGACTTTTGATACCACTTTATTCAAAGAATAAGATCTTAACATACATTTACTTTGTGTTGTAACACACAAAACACGTTTACAAAAAACACATAAACAATTAAGAGATTTTTAAAATTAAGTTTAAAAAACACATAACGAAAGAGTTTGGTTATTTTATTTAGCTATACAAGTACATGTGAATATCTACGAAAAGTTCCAGTGACATATAATTATATTGATATTTTGTTTACGTTTAAAAAACACATAAAAGAGAATTTTCTAGTGGCATATAGGTATAGTGATATTTTAGTTACAAAAAACGTTACACAAAACACTTAACCAAAATATCATTATAAAAATATGTTGCTAGGAAATCTCGTTGTTATGCACAGATATTCGTCTAGTATAATGGCTTAGACGTAAATAAAAATTAATGTCATCAAGAGCATGCTATTCATGGCATCCTCAGTTTTCACATGGAAACTGACGATTCAAAGAAAACCAACCTCGTAGATTCGATTATTCACAAACAATGATATTGTCATGGCAACTATTATATTAAAGATTAAAATCTAATCAAGTTGGTATGATTTTTTTATTATCCTAACCAGCCACTCAAATGGTGTAATAACTCATCCAGTTTTTATAAACAGCTTTAGATTTTAATTACGGGTTAATTTCAGGAAACAAATGATACACGATTGTCCTTAAGGAAATAACCAAGTACCCTATTCCACAATGTTTTATATGTTTTGATGTCCAAGAACATACACATTCCATAAAATGCATAATTTTTTCATTCCATCCATCAAGATGGTAACACCAAACAAACTACAAAATATAACATTATCCGAAATTCTAGTAAATATAAGTAAAAATCAGTAAACACCAATCGAGTTACTTACCACACTATCATAGGCGAGTTTGCATCATTTGATATCCACAAAACCCTACAACCATATGGTGTTTTTAAGCACCCACAACTGATCCAGTGTTGACCGACTTCTGAAACACCCTCACTACTGATGTCCCATCGCTTCCATCATCTTTTACCCTCCATGCTCGATCCTTCTTCCTTTGAGGCTTTTTGTGTTGTTTATAAGAAGCAGTCGAAGTCACCTTTTTCCTAGCACCAGGAACCGTTTTCCTTGGACCCAAACCATTATCCATATCAAACGATTTGATGTCATCCATGACATCAGCAAGCCTCACCCCAACGTGTTCTTCAACAGTTTCACCTAAGGAATCCGACTCATCCTCACTTTCACTAGCATCTGATACGTCTCTTAAACTAACTTCTTCATCTGACATGCCAGGGGGCATTTCGTAATGGATTAATTTTCCATCTATGTAATCTTTCAAGATTTGACGGGCTGCTTTTGTTTCATCGGGTAGTCCACTTGATGCAACATAACCACGAGATGCACAATATGATCTTAAAAGTTCTGATGCAAAAGGAGGACGGTTTTCAGGCTCATATGACTTTGGTTTTGGTAGTCTGATGTTGTAGACACTCTCAATTACGTGACGTGGGACCCGATCTGCGACCACTTGTACTGCTTCCCTATGTTCGGTCATTCTGTGAATCGGTAAAACGCCAGAAGCAATCATTTGATATCTTGAGCTTGTGAAGGATGGGAATACTAATCCGGGACAATCACATAAAGTAAGCTTCTCGGTGATGATAAGTGTTTGAAAATGTTTGGTTTTTCCAGGAGTAGAAGTGACACCCGTACGCTTTGCGCCAACTAAAGCATTGATGGTTGAACTTTTACCAACATTTGGGTACCCCACAAAACCGACAGTTACATGATCAATTGATTTTTCTTGATATGGGTTTTCCATATGTTTAGACTGTGAGTTAGTTCTGATTAGGACAATTTCCTCTGCTTCTGATTGTAGACGAGATAGTAATTCTTCCCTACCATATATTTTTGTGTCGACGTCAACAGTGTTTTCATCTAACGAAGAAACCTGTTTTTTTCCTTCTAACACAGCTGTTGCAGCCTTGGCAGACCAGAATAGATAGAGAATGCCATGAAGCTGGAAGTATTTGGCCCATTTCTGCCTGCAAATGATGGCAAAGTAAATGGGTAAGAAATAGAAGACAGAATATACTCAATTCAGGGCTGTTCCTCTGTGAATTTTGAAAGTGCTTATATAATATTTAATAATCAGAACGAGATAATCAACTGTAATATTAACCACTGTAGAAGATACCGATACAGACTTTTAACTAAAGTTGTAATTAACTAATTAGACAAATCCTATAATAAATTTACTTGTGATAGAATGAGACAGTTTGTTAATTGAGGGTAAAAGGATCTAAAACTGACTGCAGGTTATAGGAGACTGATTATCACTATCTGACAGTGGTTAATCAGTGGACTACTAACCTTACAGGATATGGTAGAAGATCCGCCTTGTTAATCAAGAGCAATGTCCTTTTATGCTCATCTATTTCTCTTGCATATGCCTGCATATTGACACGTCGTTTAATCAACAGTCGAATTCATTAAATAACATAAATGCTCAAATTACCAAGAGAATGACTATATTTAAATCTATCCTGCGCTCAATTGAAAATAATACCAACTTCCATGTTCCCTAAGTTGACCTACTGATAATTTCTAATTATTTGAAATATAATATAGCTGGAGTGAAAAATCGTCAGAGATTTCAATACGTTTTAAGCTAAACACAACCTCCGCAATGCAACCATCAAGCTATCGAAGATACAAAGATCAACTTCAATTTTACGCATCCCAAGAATTTATATTTAAAACAGGAGGAGGGGGGGAAAGGACTCAAGTGAAGAGAACACATGAACCTCAGTATGTACACATATCTTTGTTGTAATGCAAAAATATTTTATTTTCCTTATTAAGATTTTCATGATAACCCAATAGACTAGTAAAATGCTCTCCACATGTTCTTAAATGGAAGAAAGCAACATATGACACGTCTAGTAATGCCAGACAGCTAGAAAACCAGAACTTCTAAATTACAACATTACCTCGAGGTCAGGACAACGATAGAACAGCGGATCTCGTGCATCAACAACCATCACAAGCTGGAAAAAGTCACAAAAGTTACTCATATGAGACAAGATATATGATAGAAATATATGCTATAAATCAGAAAATAGATGGACCAGCATTGATATAAGTATGACTTCGCAAAACCTGAATCACTAAAGTGATAAACTGATAATCTATCACTTCGGCTAATCAACCTATTGGAGCCTTACTCCATAACTTGCAAAATATTGTATGTGTCCAAAACACAAGTTTTAAGTGCATAAAGTACAATGCTGTTAACAAATGTTTTCAGATACACACCCCTAGGATGTTTTATCTTCTTAACATTTAAAAAAATTGCTCGTCTGACATCTTAAGTGTGTGGTGGTTTTGGCTGTTTGTTTTCTTTCCTGGTACTGCAGGTTTTTTGCTGTCATATCTGGTTCTGTGGCTACTGTTTTTGATAGCTTTGGTCCGGTTCTTGTAGCAAATGGGCCCTGGTGGTCTTCAGTCTTTTTGTTGTTCAAGTTTTTGTTTGTTTAGAGCACTAGGTACCCACCAAGCCATCAAGTTGGTGTTATGGAAAAAACGCTGCCACGTCATCACTTTTTCCCATAGCACCAGAATACCCCATAACACCAAAAACACCCCTCCCTCCATAACACCACATTTCTAGTGCCGTCAAGTACCTCAATTTTTTATAATTATTCTTCATTTATATAAATGAAATAAAACATTATTAAACTAAACATCAAATTTCAATGTTAAACACCAACAAACGTATGCTATCCAAGTATTTTTGCAAGATAAGGCTGTGTAATAATGAAAGTCCTACCTTAACCGGCCCAAATGAATAACAAGCCCACAATAATCTAACACCAAAATCCGTTATAGTTAAATACCTAAACTTTCTCATATGTAAACCTAATTTTTCTCCACCTTGTAGCAACATACACGCCTCCCTATCCTTCTTCTCTTCTTAAGAAACCGATCATCAAACCATCATCTGTCGAGAGTTTACACATACGGTGTAAACCATCATCTTCTTCTCTTCTTAAAAAAAAAAAAAAAGGAAACGTGAAAACGCGAAAAAGAAACAAGAAAACGTGAGCCACGGTACCCACCTCACGCCGTCCGGTTGCATTTTCCGGGACCATCTCGGCTGGTGATGATGGCTCAGCACTCGAAAATGCGATTCACGGTACCCAACTCGCACCATCCGGTCGCGTTAAGCGGGAAAACGCACGGGAAAACGTTGGGTACCTAGGCCTCTTAGGCTTATGCTCGTATTGTGTTTGGTGTCAGTTGGCATCTTGTGGTTTTTGGTAGGAATTTGTCATAGGTTTGTCCTTGTGTCCCAACATCTTGGTTTTTTTGTTTTTGTTTGCAGATCTTTGTATTGCTTTTTGGTTTGTGGCTTTTCGCTTCAAAAAAATTCAAGAGACTCCTAGTGCGATAAATTGTTATATTCTGTTAGTTAATAAAGTTTATGCTATATCTAGAGTCGAAATGTATTTTCCAGTAACATATATGATAATGTTAGGCAAACTAAAATCCACACGTTCAAGTCAAGGCTAAAAAAACTGGTGCCATTTCAGAGTAGATGAGACAGCAGGTGGTTCATCATAGGCCTATGTAGGAGTTCTTAGTGAAGCCACAATTTAGCTAAATATTCTACAATGTTATATCATTGTGATATATCACGAAGGCTGCAAACATTGTGGCACAATATGATATGACACCCAATCACAAACTCTTGAAATTAAATCTAAGTATATAAAACTCACCAAATCACTACGCTCAACAACTCTCCAAAGTTGTCTCCATATATCCAGATTCTTCTCAAATGGTGTAAGAACAAGACTCTCATTCTCCTCAAGCCTGCAACATAAGAGTTCTGGGATGAGCATTCAGTAACCATAGGATTTAACTATTGTCTATTCTTTAACCAATAACAGCTACTAAGAGCCATAAACAAAAAAGGTTGACCACGCCTTTTTATGTAGATAAGCAACCACCAATACCAATGGCTCGAAAGAACATCATTGTTCACATATGTATCAATCCTGAGATATATCAGTGACAGGCTCTTAAGCACTATTCTTAATAGGCAAATATGACAAAAGTGGTGGTCTAACTGTCCAACAATATCTTTCCCTTCAGTTTTATAAATAACTTGTGTACTAAACAGGACTAAAAGTCTATAGTGTTAGAATCTAAATCTACTTTTTCTAATAAAGCAGAGGTTAATCATTTAGGTATATTTGCATCTTTGTCTCATTCCTATTTAGCCATGTTTTTTAACTCCGCCTGTTGGAGTTTAAATTAAAAATATAACCCAAAATAGCCAAGTAAATGAATTAAAATTGCTACCCCTAGGACATCAAACACAAGGAGTGTCATACACAAAAATTAATTTAGTTGGATAAGGTACAACCTTGCAAGACTGCGGCGCCAAACTAAAAAGGCGCGCCTTTCATTATCATCAAGCTCTTCGACAGTCATTTTCGCATTCCAAGCTGGTCTGAAAAAACAGAAAGATGAGAGATCAGGGTTAGATTTAGATCCAATGGATATGCAAAATAATAATATACTACATGATTTCAAATAGAAACTAAATAGTAAAATTAGACATACCTTCGTGGAACATTAAGACTGCTAGCATGCAACGCTTCCTCTTTCTTTTGATGCTCTCTGCGTTCCTCGGGAGTCATCTCACTGGTGCTAGAATTTGACTCTCTGTGTAGTCAAAGAGAACCATCAGTTAAGCACCCACAACACAGAAATAAGAAAAACAAGCCGGCAGCAATATGATAAATAAACAAAAACAAAGCACTGAAATCTCATTTTCACTTTCTATCGCCTTCTTTGTCTATAAGTCCCCCTTCTTGCAACTTAAAAAGTTCAATCACATAAAAACAAGGCCTACTATTTATTTACAAATAGAAGCACAATAAAGATATTAAAGGAGTATTTGTGAGACTAAATTCTAAAGTGATATACAGGTAGTATCTTGAGTTCGGGTAATTAAAGATATTAAAGGAGTATTTGTGGGCTTATTAGCTTATTCGGTTTCGGCTTATACTTCATAAGCTCAAAATTTTCAGCTCATTTTTAAAATTTATGGGCTTATATACCCATAAGTCTCAAATAAACTAAAAAGTTCAGGCTTATGAAATATAAGCCGAAATCACATAAGCTCATAAGCCCACAAATAAGCTTAAACAAACAACCCCTTAAATGACCTATAGACTAAATTATTAGGGATTATTTAGTTTTTGTCCTATAAAAAGCTAACCGTCTTATACCAAACATAGCTTATCATTTAAGCAGTAAGGGCATAATAAGATATGAATAGAAACATACAAATCAATAAGGGTATTGGTGGGATTATCAGCAGAGAAAAGACGAACAGCGTCATCAGCTTGTTGAATAACGGCGTCAATATCAGCGACTTCAGTGATGGATTCAAGGACTTTTTTGTGCTGTTTGTAATAAGTTTGACCTTTTTCTTTTGATTCTTGTATCTTGTTATTGTGTTGTTTCACTAGTGCTCTGCCTAACCCTCCTTTATCACTTTTACCCATTCTTTTCTTTCTTTTCTTTTGGTGAAGATGTGGAGGAAATGGTAATAGCAGGAGCAGCAGCCTAAAAGGAAGAAGGAAAAAGAAGGCCAAACCTAATTAGTCTTCCCCGTCTTAACCGACTTACTATTATTTTTTTTATCCTAATAAAGGTTTTTAACAAAGTTTATGAGGTCTTCTTATTTACGGAGTACTTTTTTGCGATTTTTAATCATTTTTACCACTGATAATATTTTCTGTAAATTCGAGAAAACTTTGAACGACCGAGGTGTGTTTATTTCGTTAAAATATTTTTGTTTTAAATATGACTATCACATCTTATTATTAAGCAATGTTTTAAAACTCGGGTTTACCCGACCGGTTGAACCGGGAATCGGCTCGAAGACCGGGCCGGATGTGACCGGGTTTTTGCTTGTTTGAGATCCGGATTGAACCGCCGGTTTTTTGTTGAATTGGGTTGACCCGGTCTGATAAACCCGGCCGGGTCATGACTTTTTATAAAAAAGTTTTGCAAAACTCTTTTTTCTCATCAATCTTTCTAAGTTTAATTGACAATTTAAAGTGGTGAGTGCTAATGTAAGTTAAAATTTTGTAAAATAGTAAATTAGTGTTATAAATTATCTTAAAAACATCAAGGAATATAGTTTTAATATTGATTGTTATAACTTAGAATCATAAATTTGTTGTTGTTGCAAATCTATGCTATATTACTATACATGACGCAGTGAGAATAATTAAAAAGTGTACACCATTTATAGTGTGACACGTGTCCCCCACTTTAAATTATACATAAAATCCACCCAGGGGTAATTTGATTTTTTGACTCGTTTTTTCTTTTTCACCTCAATTTTCAAACGCATATATTTCTTGAACGACAAACTTTTAGAATAAACCGATTTCACTATAATTTTTAAAATTTGATTCTCTTTAATTTGGTATAAATCTTTTTAATTTTTCAAAACTTTTTTTTTTGACATATTCATTGGGTCACGATTTTCTTGATGTTTTTACTATTTTCGACCCTATTTTTTACCTTAAAAATTGTCGAATCATAATATACTTAAAACACGAAAGTTGTAGATTTTGATTCACTATTTACTCAAAAACTTGAATCACTCAAATCCGATATGATATGAGTGAGATATCGCACGTTAAAGATGACGTTTTAGTCATATTTGTTGCACACAACGTGTTTGATGAAATGTTTAGGTTAGATTTTTTGTCTTAAAATCGAGTTAAATGCACTTATTTTTGTCTCACAACGCATTATTAATAGTTTTATTAATGTAACATTCAAAAATTGATGTTTTTTAATCATTATTTTTTTAAAATATACATTTAGTTCTTCAGTTAGGTTATTAGGTTCATCAGTTAGATTATGTTTTGTTCATCAGTTAAGTTATAGGTTATAGGTTCATCAGTTAGACATTTTGTTCATCAGTTACTTTGGTTTATCAATTTCATGTTCATCAATTTTTTCAGATTCATCAATTTCAGGTTCATCAAATTTGATCAAATGTTTGGGTTCATCAATTTTTTCAGGTTCACAAAATTTCAGGTTCATCAATTTTTTCAGGTTCATCAATTTGATCAAATGTTTGGGTTCATCAAATCTATTTAACAAAAAAAACTGATAGTTTTGTTAAACTGAAAATAACTTGACCAATTAGTGCATTTAAATGTATTTTTATATGAAAAATCTCTTTTAGTCATTTTATCAAACACTTTGTGTGTACTAAATATGACTAAGGCGTCATCTTTAACGGGCGATATCTCACTCATATCATATCGGATTTGAGTGATTCAAATTTCTGGGTAAAGAATGGCCAAGAAGCTACAATTTTCGTGTTTTAAATTTTGCAAAATTTGACCTTTAAACTAGATAAAATTAAAGCCGAAAATGCTAAAATTTTCAAGAAAATCATGACCCAATGAATATGTCAAAAAAAAAAAGTTTTGAAAAAATTAAAAAGATTTATACCAAATTAAAGAGGATTAAATTTTAAAAATTGTGGTAAAATCGGTTTTTTGTAAAAGTTTATCGTTTGAAAGTTATTTGCATTTGAAATTTAAGGTGGAATTAAAAAAAAATAGGTCAAATGACTCAAATGCCCTCTAACCTAAAATGTTAAAGAAAAAAGGGAAAGAGTGGGTGGGGAACACATAGCACTAGCTTAGTGGCTAGAAACACTTTTTAGACTTTTTAATATTTGATCCCTTTCTAGGGGATCGTAACTCTACTATACATATATGCAACTTAAAAAACAAAGTTTATCAATCTTTTTCAATGACTAAATTGAATATAGGAATAAAATCGGATAAATTATGGAATAATGCAACACTACATATCAAGTGTAGAAAAAAATGTACATATGTATAGAATTAGTTCGATCCGGCGGTCAACCCGTTGAACCGGTGACCCGGCAACTAAACCGGGTTTTAAAACATTGCTATTAAAATGGATTATAAAATCTAAATTTGAATGAAATAATGGTTTATTTTATTTTTTACTTTTTTGAATGGTTTTAATTTTATTTTTTTAAGTATATAATAAACCATATCAATGCAATTAATAAATGGCTTGTATAAACATGAAATAAAACATTTTTATAAATTTAATATAATAATAAATCACTAAATAAGAGGCAATAAGAGTGTTAAGAGGCAATAAGAGCTTACCAACTATATCTTATTGGGTAACAGGGATAACCTCTCAAGTCTCACCACGCCTGACTGAAAGGAAAAAAACGAACAACCTTTGCCTCATGCCTAATCTGATTGGTAAGTGATAAAAGACGGTAAAAGCTTTTTTCAGAAAAACAAACACACCCTCAGGTAGGGTTTACTTGTAGACTTTTTCTGTTTATGAAACCTTGGGAAAGGAATGATTTCTACTTTATGAAAAGATTGGTGTTATATTTTTCATTTTCTATTGAGAAAGAAAAGTATTGAATGATAAACTAAAATTTTTACAGTTTAATTAAAATTTAAAAAATGATATTTTTATTATTTTTAGAAAAAATTCTTAAAAATTTGTAATTAAACAGGTTTTTATGTTTATCTCACCAACTAAACACACCCTTAGAGCATTTGCTATCATCACTTAGCTCCTGCGTTAAACCTTAACTTGGTGCGTTAAACCCGCGTTAACCATACCGTGGAACCAAGTGATCAAGGCGTTAACGTTCAACGTTAAGCCCTTAACGCCGAATTAAGGGCATCACATGTAAAAAAAAAAAAAAAAAAAAAAAAAAGGTTTTTGGTCCTCTAACTTAAACTAACGACCATATGCCTAAAAAAAATAATAAATACAAATTAAAAAAATAATAATAAAATTTCAAAACCATTTTCCAACAATTATAAATACATTTAACACACCATTTCTTTTCACACTTTCACTACTCAATATACTCTATAATACACTTCTATTAAAAAAACTGTCGGGAGTCAACAACAACAACAACAACAACAACGAATCGTTCATGAACCTCCTCGGTGGGTGGAATAACCCATACGAGGGTTCATCTTCAAACCCGAATTGGAATAACCCTAACCAATTCGGCAAGTCGAGTCAAGAAGTTTTCCAACAACATAAAGAAATGAAATATTGGCAACAAAACACACTAAACTCCTATTTCAAAAATTTACAATTCACACAACAATCACAACATTCACAAACCGAAACAAATGAAGTTCCCGAGACACTTACGTCTCCACCAAAGAAATTCAAACGTGGTGGTAAACGAAAGTAAAAAAAAAAACAAAGACCCCGAACCAATCAATGATGATGAAGAAAACGAAGAATGAGTCATTACACGTTGGCAATCAAGTGAGGAAAAATTACTTGCAAAGTGTTATGTGGCCGCTAGATAAGATCCACAAATCGGGCGTTACCAAGCTCGTGATACGTTTTGGCAACGGGTACAAAATGAGTTCAATAAACACAATTTTCAGAAACGCAACAAGGATATAATACAAGGCAAGTGGAAAACGTTGAACCGTGATTGTACAAAGTTCAACGCGTATTTCAAACGTTCTTAACGCGATAAAAAAAAATGGGGAAAATAAGATGGATATCATTACACGGGCAAAAGAAATGTATCGTGACGAGCACAAATCGGCGTCGTATAATAATGAGGAGGCTTGAGGTATTTTACGTACTCATAAAACTAGTTATAATGCCCGCGCACGCGCGGGTTTTTTTTTTTTTTTTTTTTTTTTTTTTTTTTTTTAAATCATATATTTTTATTTATTAAAAAACAAATAATTAAATCTTTGTTTTGTTTGATTTATGATGTTTAATTATAGTTTTTTTTTTTATTATTAAAGATAATTATTTAAAATTTTTAATCCTATTGTTAATTGTATCTTATCTATATTTTTTGTATTTATCTTCTACTTGTGTTATGGATAAATATAAAATATTATCTAATAAGAAAATATTTTTTTTTAAAATAAAATTATTACCAAATAAGATATGAATCTAATTTTTTGAAATAAAAAATTCCCAATAGGGGTTTTGTTTTATTATATAAAAAAGATATGGGACACGCTGGATCCAGTTGATTTAACCGGTGATGTCCCAAGCTAAACAAACGAGGCGTTGTTTGGTCATGATGCACAACCACGTCCAATGGGAAAAAAGCGGGCTTCGAGGAAACAAAAATCCGAGACAACGACAAGCACCAGGGGCACGAGTTCCGGAGGATCTTTTTCGTTGTTTCAATTCGGGGAGGCTATGCAACAAGAGTTTAGTTTAAAACGTGAAGATGCAGCCAAGGCGTATTGGGCGGCCGCAGAAAAAGAAGAAACACTAATGAGGTTGAAGGAATTTGAATTTTTGTTGCTCGACACTACCGGCAAGGATCCAACCTATGTGCATTTGATCAATATAGAAAAGGACCGAACCATCGAAAAATATGGGTTGTCATAGCGTCAAGAATGAATAATTGTGTTGTGTTGTAACGTTTTTTTTTTTTTTTTTTTTTCGTTTTCGTTGTAACGTTTTTTTTAAAGTCCATATTGTAATATATTTTAAGAATAAATGTTATGGTTTTTAATAAATGAAGTATTTGTTTTAGTTTAGGGCTTGAATTTAAAAATATTTGATTTAAAGTTGAGTTACGGTGAGTTAAGGTTGAGTTATAATAGTGGTTTTTTTTTTTTTTTTTTTTTTTTTTTAGTTAAAGTGAAAAGGTTAAAGCTGATGTGACGCTGACGTGACACTTGGTTAAATCTTAACTTGTGTTATGACAACAAATGCTCTTATATTTCACATAAAATTTGACCCGATAATTTAATTTGAGAAATAAAAATTTCAACACATTTAATTTAATTGACTTAAATTTTATTTTTCGGATATGATTTGTCTTGTGAAAACATGACAAGTAGTATATTAAATTTGATGTATTAGAGCATCTACTATAATAAACCTTTTACAAAGGTTTATATTTTATACAGTAATTAATATATCAATAAATTTTACACCTTTTGATTTTGTAAACCTACATTTACTATAGTATAAACCTTTGCAAGTTCATAAAATATGTTTTTTAACAAATGCATTAAATGTATTGAATTTATAAAGAGATTCATGAATTAGGACCCTATTTAATGTTCAAAAAAAAAAATAAATAATAAAAATTATAACCTTATTCATGTCACATAGACATGAAATGAGTGTCCACTATAGTTAAAATAAACATAAACCTTTTTATTTTTCTTAAACCTTCTCATAAACCAACCATGAATCGTCAATCAATTCCTTAATGTTTATAATGGAAGGTGTGCTTACAACTTAAAACTTTTTTAGCTTACTTTGCTTTGCATTGCTTTCTTTCATTTTCTCATCAACTTATATAAGATTTTTCCAGTACCTTCTCAGCTTCTCTTGTCATCAATTAAAATTCGCATAATTTTTACAATAAAGTTGCTTACGATAAACGCAAACACGGAAAAGAAATTTTTTTTTTTTTTTTTTTTTTTTTTTTGAACATAGCTTTCTCTTTCACTTCACTTCAGTTTGGTTTTAACAAATTTGGTCCACTTTAGTTTGGTTTTTGATCCGAATTGTGAACAGCCCTTGTTGTAGGAATGGTACTTTAACAATTTATATAGGTTATAATGGGCTTATTTCTCATATCATCCTTGTTATTGGGCTAGATTGTGGTTCGGGCCACATGTTACATTTGCACATTGGCTGGCTATCAAGCTCAACATCAAAAAGTATCCATATACGCTATTGCGCTGCAGCCAGGTCGGTGAATCTTGACTTGATCGTCTACGTAAGTACGTAACCAAATTATACCATGAAAAATCCTCTATGCTCAAATTATTCTTTTCACATCTTTTATATAATAAAATAATTACATCATTTCGAAGTGTTTTTGTAAATCACTTCTCAATGTAAAAAAAATTGGGCCAATAAGAGAGCTCGATTTTGCCACATAAGCAAAATCGAGCAACGTGATTAGCCAATAAAAAGTCAAAATTGAATTGATTTTGATCAAACTTTAATAAATTTGGTGGAGAATTTGATTGAGGAAAAAAACATATAAAAATATATGTGTCAAATTTATGAAAATAAAAACTTAAAAAAAGAGGGGGTAATTAATAAAACATTAGTGGTTGAATTTTAAATATATTATATGTGGTTAAGTGTAAATTTATAAATCTCCATGTTTTTTTATAACTTTAGATAATAAAAACAATAACCTCTTACACTTTATAACCATACACTCTATAATATGAACTTTGTTTACAATTACATAAGTATTAGTACTCGCTTGAGACTTTCATTCATTAAACTTACAAAATTCTACAAATATACGAATTAGGTTTAATATACGTTAAATATTTTAAAAACAAATATTTGTTTTAAACTTTCATCTAGGGGTGAGCAAACAAAACCGAAAAAACCGAAACCGAACCAAAAACCAAAAAAACCGAACCAAAAAAACCGACCGAAACTAAAAACCGATGGTTCGGTTTTTAATTTTTCAAAAACCGAAAAATACGGTTCGGTTTCGGTTTTCGTCCAAAAACCGAACCGTAAAAACCGAACCGAACCGATTTTATTATATAATGATATATAATTAATATAACATGAATAAATAACTAAATAAATCAAATTTATAAATACATATTCTATTTGTTGGTAGATTTATAATATATTTATCTTAACGTTTATTATGTTTATATGCGTGTTTATTTTAGAATATATCAATAACTATATGACGATGATCATATTATATATATGTTCACTTGCATGTGTGTTTCTTATTTATATTTGTGTAATTAAAGGTTTATGCAATAAATATTATTATGCTTGGATTGACAAAAAAAGGTAAATAAGAATAACCAATTTTTTATATAATATAAGTTTGTTGGTATATATTTTTCATGCCCAAATATAAACGGTTAGAAACCGAAAAATCGAACTGAAACCGATAATAAACCGAAAAAACCGAACCGCCAAAAACCGAACGGTTTCGGTTTTGGATTTTATAAAAACCGAACATTACGGTTCGGTTTCGGTTTTAGCCAAAAACCGACCCAAACCGAACCGTGCACACCCCTACTTTCATCCATTAAAATATTTTTTACTATGTACATTAAATAAGGACTCATGTTATCTTATTTAAAAATTTAATCTATGCGTACACGGATTTGAATATTAAATACGGCTAAATTATTATTAACGGTAATATAAATATCAACAACTCATGTAATTATCATTTAAAGTTTATATACGGATATCCTGAAAACATTTTTAAAAAACAGAGTCCACAAATTTTAACCCACATAAGAATCAGTTTTTCCATTCCTCTCTTCTCTTCTACCCCACATAACAAAGCCTAAACATTCGTTCTTTCAATTCATGAGATTGGATATTCATGATGTATTGCTGATTTGCAGTGATGAACAAATGTTTATGTTTTAATTTATGAATATCCAATATCACCAGACATAACAATCACTACCTCAAATACCCCTTTCCCCATCGATATTTTCCCCGGCGATATGTGTCGCTGGGGAATGTCCACTAAACGACAAAAAAGTATCCTACGTGGCACAAATTCTAGCAGAAAAAGTCAGATATTTTTTTTACTTTTCCCCAGCGACATGTCGCTGGGGATACGTTCGTTATACTTTGAACAAAAAAATCTTCGTAAAACGTGGCGGGAACTTTTCCCGCTTATGTTTCCCCAGCGACACGTCGCTGGGGATTCTTGTTTTTAATTAAAAAATTTTAATTAGTGGCTAATCACTCTTAATTAGCGGACCGAAAAAATATTTAAGTTTCCCCAGCGACATGTCGCTGGGATACTATTTAAGCTTAATATTTGGTTTTTATTAAAACATTTTCCCCAGCGACATGTCGTTGGGGATGCTCTTTGACTTCGTTGACTATTAATGCAACTACGTTTTTTATGTTTGTTTCGGTCCGATATTCCGTATATTTTAACAATATATATATATATATATATATATATATATATATATATATATATATATATATATATATATATATATATATATATATATATATATATATATATACGTTTTTAAGGTGATATCGTTGTACATAAACACAATAATATTGTTATACATAAACATATCGACTTATCCGTTGAACGTCTAATCGTGTTTGGACATCAGTTTTCACAACAACAACAACATTTTATTAAACAACAATAACGTACCGACTCATGTGTAACCCTAACATGTCGACTCATCCGTTGAACGTCTAATGTGTAACCATAACATACCGACGTATTTGTTGAACGTCTAATGTCCAACCCTAACATGTCGACTCATCCGTTGAACGTCTAATGTGTAACCCTAACATGTCGACTCATCCGTTGAACGTCTAATGTGTAGACCCTAACATGTCGACTCATCCGTTGAACGTCTAATGTGTAACCATAACATACTGACTCATCCGTTGAACGTCTAATGTCCAACCCTAACATATCGACCCATCCATTGAACGTTTAATGTGTAACCCTAACATGTCGACCCATCCGTTGAACGTTTAATGTGTAACCCTAACATGTCGACTCATCCGTTGAACGTCTAATGTGTAACCCTAACATGTCGACTCATCCGTTGAACGTCTAATGTGTAACCATAATATACTGACTCATCCGTTGAACGTCTAATGTCCAACCCTAACATATCGACCCATCCGTTGAACGTTTAATGTGTAACCCTAACATGTCGACTCATCCGTTGAACGTCTAATGTGTAACCCTAACACGTCGACTCATCCGTTGAACGTCTAATGTGTAACCATAATATACTGACTCATCCGTTGAACGTCTAATGTCCAACCCTAACATATCGACCCATCCGTTGAACGTTTAATGTGTAACCATAACATGTCGACTCATCCGTTGAACGTCTAATGTATAGACCCTAACATGTCGACTCATCCGTTGAACGTCTAATGTGTAACCATAACATACTGACTCATCCGTTGAACGTCTAATGTGTAACCCTAACACGTCGACTCATCCGTTGAACGTCTAATGTGTAACCATAATATACTGACTCATCCGTTGAACGTCTAATGTCCAACCCTAACATATCGACCCATCCGTTGAACGTTTAATGTGTAACCATAACATGTCGACTCATCCGTTGAACGTCTAATGTGTAGACCCTAACATGTCGACTCATTCGTTGAACGTCTAATGTGTAACCATAACATACTGACTCATCCGTTGAACGTCTAATGTCCACGGGTGAGTACACTGAGGATGAGATAAATGCGTTGGCAAGAAAGGGTAAGCTTCGTGGGCACATTCCTGGTGTGGGTCGGGTATTGTCATCACGGGCCACATCCCGGCCAAGTATGCCCGCCCCCGAGAAGTCGTCCAAGAGCATGGAAAGAAAGATAGAATTTATGATGGGTGTTTTCAGAAGAGACGACAGATACTCGGATGTGTTTAAGGAGTTCTAGTCGGGTGGTGCTAGCGGGAGTGGCGGGTGTGGCGATGATGCGGATGGTAAGGATGGTGAGGATGATGATATTGGCGGGTGTGGTGACGACGAGAGGTAGTTATGTTATATATTATTAGTATGCTACATTGGTACTTTAGGTTCATTTTGGCGACATTTAAACACTTGTTTCCCTATCTATCATGTTGAATATTCGTTAGGAAGCAAAGTTTTAAAGACTTATTCGGATTTTGGTAAAAGTTGTGATGTATTTGTATTGCGTTGATCCGTTATATTGTATTTGTGTTTTGGTACAAGTTGTGGTGAGTATATACAGGTTTTGGTAGATTTTTTCGGGAAAAAAATCTGGAAATTGCCTGCTGTGCAGGCTGCATCAAAAAAATGACAAAGTTTCCCCAGCGACGTGTCGCAGGGGATAATCCCACTAAACGTTTACAAGTCAACGGAAAGACATAGTTTCCCCAGCGTGCGTATTCGTTGACTTGTCAATGTATTAGCAAGGAATCCCCAGCGACATGTCGCTGGGGAAACTATGCGTTTTCGTTGACTTGTCAACGTATTAGCAAGGAATCCCCAACGACATATCGAGGAGTCCCCAGCGACATGTCGCTGGGGATACGTTGCCACCGTGGCACTATTTCTTTGACTGAAAAATGAGTGGGACCCACCTCGTCGCCGGGGATTGTCGCTGGGAATACAATCCCCAGCGAGGCTTCCCCAGCGAAGATTCCCCAGCGACATGTCGCTTGGGAAAGGAATCCCCAGCGACATGTCGCTTGGGAAATGCCCGTTATATCGATGGGGAAAGTGGTAAATGTTGTAGTGAATCGCATCCATCTTCTATAACCCCGAATCAAACCATACCTTCCCAAAATCAAACCGATTGGAGAATCAAAAACGAATATTAAAACGTATAAAACCGTACAAAAACGTATACAGTTGTCGATGTTTAAGCTTAAAAATGTATTAATGACTGAGATTAGGTTTAAGTTCAGTTTTTATTTTATTTTATTTTTATTTTTTTTAATGATCTTTTGGTGTTGGCTTTAGCTGATAAAGTTTGTTAAATTTGACTTTGTGTTTTGTTGAAGTTTTGCTTTTGTGGGTCTTTTATATTGTTTAGTTGATAAAGTTGTGAAATTTGTTCAACTTAATGGTAGATTATGTTGAAGTTTTGATTCTTATAACGTTCGGGCATAATAAAGTGGTGATTGGTATGCTTTCTGTATGTGTTATGATGATCTCAAGTAAGAATCTCTCTCTATTAATAGTTGTAAATGGAGTTTGTATAAATAAGTTTTTAGTGTTTTTGTGTACTTTAAGTTAACTATTATCAGGGGTCACTAATGTTGTCAAGTGAGTTTCGACATGTTTTCATAATTTCGTAGGTCTTGGATGCAAACTCTATAAGATTTGACACAAAGATTCAATGGCATACGTGAGATATATTTTGTTTAAAATACAAATTGGGTGTAACACAGTGAGTATATTTGCAATTATAAACTCATTATATGGTGACTATCTGAGCTGCAAAGAGACTTCACGTCGAATATTTACTCTACGGGTAAATTGTGTATATCCTTATAAACAACTATTTGATTGGAGCATAATGGAGTGTTGTTCTTTATACGGAAGTGATTGGCACACTTTCGTTTTTTTATCGGGACAGTCACGGTACAAACAGTTAAAGCAGTTTATACTAAAGGTACAACTGTTTTATTGTATAATGTGGAGTGTTCCAATAAAAATTGAGAGTGCTGCCAACCACTTCCCTTCTTCATATGATATGGGGGATGCTTATATATCATACTTGAAAAAAGATTATGCGTTGCAAAGTAATTTATGTACATTCTAATATAATCTGAATCATTAAACAACCCATTGTAATACTATTCTTTTGAATTTGAATTTGATTTGGATATATAACATCAACAAAAATAGTTAAGGTTAAAGTTGAATCAAATTAACTCTGAAAATTTAAACTGAACACTTATTTTGAGACGGAGGTAGTATAAAGGTTCGGCTTTTAGCACATTTACCTTAAATTAACAATTACTCAACGAAAAAAAACATTATAATTAAAATTTATTTCAAAACCCCGTGCGTGCACGGGTATTATAACTAGTTCGAAGGACAAAAAATCAAGAGACACTTAAAGGCTATCTTCTTAATCATTATGCTGAAATATGAAGATTATTTTACCACAAGAAAAATTTTCTTACATAAGATCAAACAAGTTTTTACTTGGGTGTTAAGGATTTGTCACTTTTTTGACTCAAGATCAAACAAGATTTATCCAGCATATATAATGTTAGAAAGCGAATATATAGCCAATACTGCAATACATATATTAGCATACATTAATGTCAAGAATGGGATTCGTACCCATGCCCTTTAAGACCCGAATATATCATTTATCAACATAATAGTTGTAACAGTATATCAAAATGGACTCATGTTAATTAAAACTCAAAAGATCGATCACTATATCACGAATACTTTGCCTGCACGATCTTACCCATCTTATCGATTTCCGCCTTCAAATGAACATACATATAATATATACACACTTCTTGTTTTCGACAGTAAAACATAACACATATCACCATCACCGGAAACCTACATATATTGTTTCCAGGACACATTTAACTTACAATGTTACAACACCACCTAAAAATAAATGTCCCAGTTTACTCATACATGACACTTATTTTGTTGAGTAAGTAGTTGATTCACTAGGACCAGGAGGTGAATCCCAAGCCATATTAATCTTCCATTCATCCGCCACAACTTTTTCCGGAAAAATGAATGGAAATCCAGTGGTGGTCCGAACACTTCCCTGCTCATGGGCATGATAAAGATTATTCATTGGAAAGTTATCGAAAGGTTGTTGCTCGCCTCCAAAGCCTATACTCCCACTATTCTTACTTGCATCCTCAATATTCATGACACGTGATTCTGGTGTATCCGTGGATGAAAACACAAACCCATTGGTGAAATCTGTGTATGAACGTGGGAAAGTAGACGGTTTACAAGCAGTTAGATTCAGGGCTCGGTACAATGGGGTTTCAAGATCCAGAAAACTATTGATAGAGGCTGGTTTTATTGTGTTGTAAAGATGGGTAGTCATGCAAGAATTTTTTTCATGACTGAATTGGTCTGAATGTGGGAAACACTCGGACGGCCTATCTGCGCTTAATGTAGACACCCATGAATGAGAAATTGCTCGTGGTGTTATTGAATTCGTCTTCTTGAATATCCTACATATTGCCCATGCTTCCTGATAGCGAGATATCATCGATATAGCCATTAACCAAGAATATATAATTGAAACAAACTAGAAACATTTAAAAAGATGAATCACTCTCGACTACAAATGATACTAGAAATTAAAGAGTTTACACGTTTAGTTTTTCATTATTCTTGATACTACGTAATTCTTTTCACTTGTAAATATATATAGTTTACGAAATAGTCTACGTCATAAGTAAATACGGTGTATTACTTTGTCAAGATAGAAGTTAACTTGTTGTAATTGTGATTGACTTACATTAGGAGGAAGGCTTTCATCTTGAACCTTTTTATTCGGTTCAGGTTCAACAAGTGTAGGAAGCCGAAACTCGTGCATCATCCAATCAGTTTTGATCCCTTTGGCAGCTCGTCCGCGATAGAACACCAATGACTTCTTCAAACCAATACATTTACTGGCACCATCTGAAGAATATATTGGTCGGTCTGTCCCCGTAGCTTTCCAGAAACCAGCTCCCGTGACACGATTTGGTCGTGCACTATTCTTGTATTTACGATCCCTTGGACAATAAAAGTACCACTCTTTTTCGCTGGATGGAGACAAATCTATAATAACGAGTATATAACATGATCATGTTAATTGAAAGGAAAAAATTTATATATTTTTACTTGAAAGCAATCACTGCACGTACTTAAATATATTAATAACTTACTTGGAAGATCCCATGGATCGTATTTATATATATCGACTTGTTTGATAAGCTCGATTGGAAGAATCCGATGCTGAATCTTCTTCTTTAAGTAAAATCCAACAAGCTCTTCATCTGTTGGATGAAATCTGAAACCTGGTAATATGACTTCATGATCCATTTTATCAACTTCACTACTTTGGTGTTCATCCATGAAATGAGATGTACGATCGAGCTTTTTAGTGGTGATATGCAAGTTTTTGTATACCCAAAATGGTTCCTAGAAAGGGGGTTGTTTCCGATCTTTTAGGGGTTGTTTTTCGATGAACTTACACAGAAAAAAAGGAAGCAAAGAAGATTATGGTTTAAAGAACAGAAGTCAAGATCTTGGACTGCTAAATAAGCAAAGTTTCAGTCTATATGAACACTTATACGGAGTATATGGCAATTTATAACTATAATATCTAGAGACATATCTTAGCAACGTATGCTTAGAATTATTATTACTATTATTTAATATCTTGAACTTCTTTATTGCATGCGTGATTGAACAGAAGATGACAAGGTAAATTCTATTTATTGAATTGTTTTTGTATTATCTTAGAAGACTCCTGATTTAACCAAATATAAACTTTACATTTTTATACTTACTGATTGAGATTTCTAAATTAGGATGAATAAATCGAATAGTCCGGTACGTGCAAGTGGTTTCATGTAAATTATGGATTTCGTCTTTACGTATTACACTAACAGTATCTATTTTGTGAATTTGTCATTTCAGCAAATTATATAGAATATGTGAAACTCAAAAGCACAAAGATACATGTACATTTTTTAAGTGTACTTTGACAAAAACCTAAAAAATCATAACTATATAACTTGATCGAAGATGGAGATTTCGTCATTTCACAGATAACCGCACTATAGTCAGCTTGTATACATATTTCCGTCGTGAAGATAAGTATATTTATTTCTGTCGTTTGAAGCAATTTCGCTCCCACTGAACCATTCAATATGATATATGTGCGTTTATTGTGGTAAATTAAAACACAAATCTATCTTGATATCCAAGTCTTTTATAACTTATCAAGAAGTCTTGGTCTTCTCCTTAATCGACCTTAAATGTCTTGAGCTGAAATCTTCTTCTATTTTTAGCTTGAAGCTGAAAATACTTTGTCATAGATACTCAAGCTGAAAAGCTGTCTACAATCAACCGGCCATTGCATTGATTCGAACAGCCGTTGAAAAAGTTAAGTTCTCACTTTTCAGGTGTCTACAACCATTATTACGAATATACATATCTTTAATTTAACAACAGTCATGAACCAGCCAAACTGACGTTGATGGCTCGAACCAAATCCATCTGTCTATTGCACCAAACATTGTCCATATGTTATATATGCATATATATCAAGTTACATATATCTAGAAATTTCCCTAACATTGTGAAAATGCAAGTCTGCAACTTACAATATTAAGTACCACCTTACGCGCGTTTTTGTCCTTTATTTTTGGCGGAAATATATATGTCGTAGTCGCGAGTTATCTATTTTTTTAATCTGAGATTTGGGGGAAAAACTTTCCAGTTTTGTTTGTTCAGTGTGAATATATTCATACATTTCACACCTGACTATGTCAATGGAAATATAAGTTTTAATCCCTTTATGTTCATCTTAGGTCAGAGCCAAAATAGATTTCATATGTTCTTATTTTAAGAGACTTGAAAACCGACATTTATTTTGTTTTACGTCTATTGAAATAGGTTCACATTCTTTATACTCTTGTTTGGTATTGAAAACCGACATCTATTATTTTAGTATGTATGCTGGAGTGCTGACTAGGTTGGTATTGTTCACCCAACTGTAAATAAAGGAGCAGTTGAACTAGAATATTGACTGTTTTAGTACTACATGCATCATCATAGTGCATGTAATTGACGAAAACTTCGTTTTGAACCTTTGAAAAATTCTTGGTTTTGCATGATATCACCTCTACATTATTTTTTCCACCTATACGTACAAAGAAATAGAAGGGAAATGGAGTGAATTGAGGTCTCGACTTTATAACAAAACAACTTTCTTTCTTCCATGCCGTGGTCCTCGATGGAAGACCCCACTTAAGACAATGACTTCGGTCTTAGGGTTGCCACGCCAATCAGATTTCGGGATCTTGTCATGAGCATGTTCCATCTCAGTCTATTCCTTTCTTTATCTACGAGGGAGGATGATCTTGATCATGATCATCCTCGTCCAAGTCCGAAAACTGCAATAAGCTATGGATTTAGAATACTTTCGTGTTCAAATGAATATGATACTAGTAATTCATTTTCTCCAATAAATGTCAAGATAAATAAAAACATGGTCCACTTTTAGCAAATATAATCAAAAATCCACTTTATTAGTTACTCTCACATTTTTGCTTAACATGATTTATCATATTCAGTTGACCATAAGATGATCTCAATTTATCAGTTATTAAGTATATATGATATCATTTTTAAAGTATTATGACAAAAAATAAAACAATTTATAGTTCTATTACATTGCTATTTATAGCCTAAACAGATGTTGTAACGAAAAACAATATCTAGTACTTCACTACTTCCTCAATTTGACAGAAGTTATACATTTAGCTAGTATTTCTAGGGATATGATCGAGTTTATACTTGTTAGTACAAAATCTGGTCTCGATCCAATATCTAGTCTAAGCCGGTTCTTAGAGGAGCAAATTTAGGACTTCAAGGTTGATAATGATCTGCTAAGAAAGAGAAAACACCGTTAGCCACACCGCGGAAGAGGGACTTCCGCGGTCAACCTCCGGTGTGAGAGTAAGTAATGATAGAGAGATAAAGTGCTAAGTGAGGGAATGTAGATGTCTATTACCCAAAGGTGAGAATTTCTCCTCTTTATATAAGTGAGGCATTCCTGTCCTTCTCGAATGTTTATACGTGTTTCTCGGAATTGTGCACCTTCATTATTGTTCGGTTTATCCCACTATCGTGTACCTTGTGTACTTTTTGTCTCCGGGCAGCTATATGATAGCTGGCAGTACTATTTATTTAAATTGGGTTGATCCGCGACATGAGTTAGTCTGCACATAGATTTTGCCCGCGGCCTATTACATTTGGCCGTGGTTATATGTCTTTGGCGTGGGTCGCCAGACTCAGGTGGTTGGTCCTGGCCCGGTTCTCGTAGCTTTGTGTCTGGCCCAGTGAATTGGGCCCGGGAGGTATTATACGCGATCAAGTCCCCCCAGTCTAGTATACTTGTCCCTTCTTCAGTGGGTCAGTGTTCTAGACTGTCGTGTTTGGTAGTTGGATAACGCGTTCTAATTTATTTCCGCGGTTCATCTTGCCGCGTGTTGCTGACTAGGATTTCCACCCAATATACACTTCGTGTGCCAGCCTGTCATTGGCACATGCGAAGCGTTTTTTACCCACTAGTTTACTGACAGACGTGACATCTTGGCGGCTGACCGTTCGTCCTCTGCTACCATCGTGACCGTTGATCTAGAGCTATTCCCACTCGTTCGATTAGCGGTTGGGGGTACGTGGCATGTTTTTACGTTCCAGATCTGCGATCTGGGACACATGGATGTGATTATAAATGCCCAAACTTACTTCATTTGAACAACTTTTTCACACACGCCAAGTTTTTTACAACTCTTTAGAAAAAGCTTTTTGCCGTCCTTATTTTTCTCATCTAGGATACCAGGTTAGGTTCTTCTTCTCCTTCCGTAGTAGCATTACTTTCTGTCTCCCCCCCCCCCCCCCCTTTTTTTATGATGGCTTCCGACCACATAGATACTACGTATTCTAAGCTTTTCCAAGAAGCTGTTGACGAATTTTGCAAAAAATATAATATCCCTGGCCATCTGCTGCCAGAGGCCCCTGGTCCTCGTGTTAGCATTAGGGATGCCCCGGAAGGTAAGATAGGCGTATATACTAGGTTTTTTGAGCTGGGTAACTTTAGGATTCCTCTTTCAACTTTTCTGCTTCGCGTTTTGGAGTATTTTAGGATACACTTGTCTCAGCTTTTCGTGCTGGCAGCCTGTAGGATTAGTCACTTTATAATAACTGTGAAGCTAATATGAGATGTGTATAACAACTTATCAGCTTATCTGTTAGCCTTGCTATTTTATAAAAGATAACGTCACACATAAAGAAATGGACTAGATATCATACAAATAGTACTTTAGGGACTATTATTGTAATATAGGCAAACTAGTAATGTTAGGAGCCTATAAATACCCCTCATGACTGTCCATAAGGGGTGTGGGAAAGTGTGTGTGTTGTTTCATTTATTCTCTTTTAATATAAACCCTTTTCTCCATCTTTCTCTCTCTACTTTCTCTCTCTAGAATAATAATGTATTTCCATCAACCTCGACCTCCGGAACGTGTTTCTTGGTCATAACAAGTGGCATCAGAGATAACCGGGGGGCGAATCGTGGTGTTTTTGGGTGAAAAATCGTGTTTTTTGGTATTTTTTCTCGGAAAACTTACGATCTTATCGAGTTAGGATTTTTCTTATTGAGTTAGAAAATTTTATCGAGTTAGAAAAATTCTAGTGAGTTAGAAAATTCTTGCGAGTTTGAAAAAAAATCCTAGCGAGTTTGAACTTTTCTTGCGAGTTAGAATTTTTGAAAGTTTGTGATTTAGGGTTCTGAGTTTCAAAGGTTACCGAGTTTGGTCAGATTTTACCGAGTTTGGTCATTTTTACCAAGTTAGATGCATATTACCGAGTTAGGTGATCTTACCGAGTTAGGTGATCTTACCGAGTTAGGTGATCTTACTGAGTTAGGTGGTATTACCGAGTTAGGGTTGATTTTCGAGCAACGGTTTTATGTTTCGAGTATGCTTCATATAGTTTGCCGAGTCAGGCTGGTCCAACCTTATCGTTTATCGAGTAAGGATTTCTTTTGGACTAATCTAAACGAAACTCTGCCGAAATTGACTTAGGATATCGAGTAACGAGATGGGATTTTGAGCAAGGACATATCAAAGGATTGTTATATAAACAAAACCCTAAACTCATCGAATAACCTAATGTCTAAATACCCTAAACCCTTACCTTCACCAAAAACACACATGATATTATTGGTAAACATTTTATAGAACATGATTCATTTTATTGTTTCATTATCTAAATACCAATATATCACACACCAAAAACACACCACAAATTGCTTAAACGATCCTGATCAAGAATCACAATCAAATGACAACGGCTAGTATCGGATTTTGCGATTATGGGAACAATTCTTTATCACTTTTCTGGGTTTAAAGTTCATTTCAAGGACATGTGTACTTATTTATCTCAAAGTCTAGGGGTGGATGGATGCATGACTTTCGAAGATACTTGTTTGTGCATTCACTAATATTGATAGTGACAAAGACTTGGATTATCTAGTTTTCATAGGTCAAGGGGTGGATGGACGAAGACCTAGATAACTATCACTTAAAGGAGTTACGTTGTAGTGCTCAGTGTCATACGAAGTTGTGGATAATCAAGAGGTGATGTATGTCTTATACTTGATGGTTGGTTGGTTGAAGAGTATAGAGTACTCAGAGATTCGATGGTGTACGAACTCTCTACACCGTTCTTAGTCACACCATAGTACAAGATTAAGTAACATATCTACGGGATGTTTACTTTATTGTCAGATTGGTTATATTGGGTTGTTTCTCTAGTTATTGGTCATTTACTAGCTGGTTGGAATTTGAAGAGGTCGCTTAAAGGTTGAAGAGAAAAGAAGAGATTGTAGAATAAAGAGAGTCATATCCTATCAGCATATTCTCACAAATTATGCTTTCATGGTCTATCTACATTGCATCAGAAGTGTAAAGTACGGGTAATTTTGGCATGTACACACAATAGTATGATGATTTCGATACATCGCAACCATCAGGAGGGAGAAGAACATGCCAAAAGAAGTAGTGTTTCATCTCTAGTACGTTGGTTGTTCGAGGGAATTGTGCTTACACCAGAACCGAAGAAGTACTAATGATATGTACATCAGAGCGTATTACCAACCTTCTGTGCAATACTATGTGAGTTATGCTATGGTGCTCCCAGAACGACAACCATGGTGCAAACTCATTAGTATCTACCTTATCCGCTGCGAGATAAGAAGAGAGTTGTCAGTTCAGGAGGGAGCAGTAGAAAAAGAATAAAGGCTCACTAGTTAGGAGGGAGTAATAACCTAACTAGACCATTACAGTTGAAGTTCAGAGCTACAAAGACCTTTGCCATCAGTGTCAAAGATCATACGCCGAGATCGTCGGAAGAGAGAACTTCAAGTCTGCCTCAGTATCTAGACTACAGAGACTCTGCGCTTCAACAACGTCAACATAGTTTACAATTATTATAATTTACATGTTTATGTGTTTATAGGTCTCTTTGTATCCATTCATGTGTGACGATATCTTGGAGGGAGATTGTTAGCCTTGCTATTTTATAAAAGATAACGTCACACATAAAGAAATGGACTAGATATCATACAAATAGTACTTTAGGGACTATTATTGTAATATAGGCAAACTAGTAATGTTAGGAGCCTATAAATGCCCCTCATGACTCTCCATGAGGGGCGTGGGAAAGTGTGTGTGTTGTTTCATTTATTCTCTTTTAATATAAACCCTTTTCTCCATCTTTCTCTATCTACTTTCTCTCTCTAGAATAATCATGTATTTCCATCAACCTCGACCTCCGGAACGTGTTTCTTGGTCATAACATTATCTAAACGCTGAATCATAACAAACGCTATTTTTTTAATTTTCTGAATTTATGAAAACTATTTGAATAAGCTAAAACTGATTTGATAACAAAGAGATTTGAGATTAAGTAAACTATTAGAACAGAAATATAAGCTAAACTATTACTTGTAAACAACTATAAACTGAATTGATTAAAAAGAAAATGATTTCATTGAAAATAAAATTGAATTACAATAAAACTATACTAATACATTCAAAAGAAAATTCGGCAGAGCTTGGCTACTCCAAGAATCCACACCCAAAACTCTATCCTAACACATCTATTTATACTAACACTGAGATGATTCTAGAGAGAGGTGCTCACGGATTTCCACCTTGGCAATCCGTGTGGTGTGTTTCTTCATGCCCATTCTGAGTCGTTTGATCACTTCTAATCATTTGCCCTCCAATATCAACCATCAGATCATCATTCATGACGCGTTCAACCCAATAGAAGCCTGCCACATGTCATTCCTTTGTGTTTCTTTTGGTCTGACACCCTTCTGACATCACCTAATACTTCTATAAGCCCAATGATTAGACGGATATACCATTAATTATGGTAATTTGTGGGATTGGGTACGGTGAATAGTAGTTAGGGTTCATGGAACCTGGGTAATTGGAATTTGGGGGAAAATAAGGGGCGGGGTAAATATTTTATATTTATTTGACCATGCTGACCTTTGACCCGTCTTTTATATTTGTTGACCAGTTATGGGCTTTGGTGAATAATGGGGCTATGGGCTTTGGTTAGAATGGGATGGTTTTGGGCTGTGGATATTATTTGGTCTTGGATTGTGGTTTAATAATTTGGACCAGGATTTGTAAATGAAATATATTTTTATATTTTTAAGTATTAGCTTTCAAGGACCAAATATGTAATATACTGAAAACTTAGGGCTGTTTCTGTCATCTTCTCAAAGTATAATTCAGGAACTTATTCTGCCAATCTTGAATATATGGAGGATTTATGTTGACTTTTGAATCTCTGGCTTTGACTTTTTGACCATCTCCCACTCTCGTGCTCGTGTTGTTGTTTTATCATTGATTTTCCGTTATTTTGTGATAAATCCGTACCTGCATGTTCACAACATCAAAACACATGTTTCTTTGGCATTTGGTTAGTAAAATAGTCTAATTGGGTCGGTATTTGGCCATGAAATGGTATGTGAATTAACACATACCAAAATCCCCCAGACTAAAGTATTGTCGTGTCCTCACGCAATGTGATCAATTCACGCTTAAGAGATAAATAATTTCAAAACTCTTCCTACTAACTTTGTAAAGTAGCAAGGAGGTTCGAAAGAAGTAATAAAATCATTTATTCCCGAAAACGCTCCGTTTTCCAAAATTTTTCTTTTATTCCTTTATTTCACTTACACTTCCATTTTTATACTTTTCTTATTTCGTACTTGTGACGGTTTGTTGAACTTTCATTATTTTGCAATAATTATTAGGGTCAACGAGTAGAAACACTTTTCATAGAAAATTGACCGTACGGATAAAAATCGTCATCCTTGATTTTTCACAAGTCCCCAAACTAAGCGTACAAACGAGATCACAGCTTATCTACAAGTTAGATGCTAACACTACTCATAAAAGTTACTTGTGGAAACTTCTTACTCCCATGTCCTAAGTTTTTGTATCTCAATATTTTATTTTTGTTGAGAAATGAATTGCTTCATATTTTCTCGTTTCAATAATTTTTAGTCCGATAATGATACCTAAGTTTAAACGATAAGTAGTTTTCCATTTTCTCTTAAGAACCACTGCAATAGAAATTCGGTCCACATCAAGGAATTTTGGTACATACATCATATATAAGTTGCGGAGTACTACACGTGCACCTCATGTGTCCAATTCAGAATCATCCACATGCACCTCACGCGCCAACAACTTATTTACATTTAAGCTCTTATTCAACATAACTTTTTCATTTTTCATTTTTCTCATACTTTTTCTCATATTTTTCATACTTTTCACATTTTTTTTATTTTTTTTATTTTTTTTTTCTTTCTTGACTTTTCTCATAACATCAATGAAAGCTTATCGGGTAGCTCCAAAACCACATAGATAATCAACTTTTTGAATTTTGATTTTTTCACTTTTTCGCTCTTATTTTTGATGTTCCTTGATATGTACCCAACTTCTAAAGCAAAAATTCTCTTAAGAAAACAAAGAACTAAATATTATTCAAACCGAAATACCACTAATTAACCTAGAACATCTATTATATAAGGGTGACGTTTCTGATGGAGTAAAAAGCCACATGTACCTCTTATGAGCTCTAAAGAGAACCACTACTCCACATTTAACATCTAACTTCTAAATAAACTCTATCATTTCTCGCTCCTTGCAATTTAAGATTCCAAGTAATGAAACCCGCGAATACTTAGCTGATAATCAGCCACGCATATATAAAGTCAGATACGGAAACTTGAAAATTCTAAAAGAAGAATTCGCGTTTTCTAGCTCCTTATGTAAAAGACTAGCGAAAGCTTTTAAGCTGCACATGTATAAAGTCAAGTACGGGAACTTGCAGATTCTTAAGAAAGAATTCGCATTTTATAGCTCCTGGTGTACAAAACTAGTATAAGCTTATGTGATTATCATTGGTTAAGGGAACAAGCTAGGGCTCAACACACCCGGTCAAGTCAAAATATTTATTCCTACTCTCACCAGCAAAAAAGTCAACAAGGTGTCAAAACACTTATTCAAACTTTATTATATTTTTGCACAACTTTTTTCAACTTTTTCACACCTTTTTTTTTGTGCTTTTTCTTCAAAAATTTTCAAAATTTTCAATTTTTTCAATTTTTTTATTTTTGGTGGAAAAACGGAGTTGCAAGAGTGCACGACATTGTGAAAAATGCAAGGTTAAAATCGAATCGAAGATTCACCCTCCCCCAGACTAGAATGAAACATTGTCCTCAATGTTTTTACGGGTTAAGGTAATCCTAACAAAATTCTAGGCCATTTATTAATTATGCCAAAGAAAACGTTAGTCGATAAAATTCACGGATATAGGATTTCCAATAAGCACCGATGAATGAAACTCGAGCGGAGAGAAGATAACGAGCACGAGAGTCATCATAAATCGCGGACAATCCTAACAAACATCACAAACAACCACGAAACACAAGAGTAGAAGAGGCACCCCCTCCTCACGTTATTCGTTAGAAAATAGAAAATAAGAAGATGAAATTGGATAAGCATGGGTTGACACCCGTGAAGCGCTTTGTTTTTTATTTCCGAGTCACGTAGCTTGACTCGATCCCCGAATTAATTCGTCCTTGGGGAGAGCAGATAGAACGGACACTCGGCTTAATAAACGAAAATGCCGGGGTCAAAAACGGTGTCTTCACTCCCGGTGGAGTGGAAAGAAGAAATGATGGTATAAGTATAGAATGGTTTAAAGACTTGGATGATAAAAGGAACATCTTGTTCAAAACTTTCGTCCACCACTGCAAAAATATCATCCTTCGTACCGGATTCAAAATCTTCATCGGGTGGTTTTGCGGGCGGACGAGAAGAAAGTAAATCGGAAAGAATATCATTCTCGTCATTCTCAATACCCGGTGGTATCGAGTCATCCGTAGCAAGAAATCGATTGACATCCTCTAAAAGAGGGTCATGTGACGGATTATCAAAAATAGGTATAGAATCAATCTCAAAGGTAAAGCATTCATAATCCGGAAGAGAGATATCAGCATGAATAATGGGACTGCCACTACTCGTCTCTTCAAATCGAAAGATTTCAAGCTCGGGTAAGAAATCACTATCCATATCGGGGATAGGAGAAGAAGTCGAAGAATCATTTAATGCTTCAATTCGAGAGATAAGAATATTAACATTCAATAATGTTTCACGAAGAGCTTCATCTTGTATTTCCGTATCAACATCTTCGTCATTCTCTTCTTCTAAACTTACGAGCTCAGAAGGTTCTTCATCAACATAATCGATTTCTCCACAAGATATAAAATCATCATCGTCAAGATCGGAGAATATTTCAACACGATTATCATCAAACGGTATATCATTCGTATCAACATGATTATCAAGATGATTTTCAACAAATTCACAATCACCGTTAGAAATTTCCCCAGACTCAATTGGGATTGGAACGAGGTTCTCAACACTAGACTTATTGAATTCGTCCGATTCCGTTGCTGGAATAGTTCTTAGATGCTCGTCCCCCATTTTTAGAGAGTCATCGGGTTCTACGGAAGGAGAGATAGATTCTTTTTGAGGGTTAAGAACAATCGTAATCATGGAATCATCATCGTCGTACATACAACACTCACAGAATTGAGATTTTCTTTCTTCGGCAAGAAGTTCTTCCATTGATTTCACATGATGCTCAGGAGTATGCGTATAATGATTAGTCACCCACTCTTTTAACGTCTCGATAACGGATTTCATTTCATCAATTAATTCAATCGGAACTTGAAACTTATTGAGAATTTGTGGGGGTTGGTTAAAACCATGAGAATCGTAATATAAATTCGGCTCATAAAAATTTCCAGACGATCCCCCACAATGTTCAAAATTTGATGTATTTTGAAATGAATTATTATTGGAATACGGGTCTTGCTCATAAGAGTTTTGATAAAGAGGATTGAAATCATTTTGAGGATAATTATCAAAGCTCGGATCGTAAGCGTAAGACGTGTCAGCACTCGGGGCATAGCACATACAATTGTTGTATCCACATTCATTACAAAAACATTGCCCACACGGCACTCCTTCTTCGGAAGGGTTTCCACAATTATAACAATTAAACGAGGGTGGTGGTGTTGGATAGTAATCGGGAACATTTGACGGATTGTTGAACGATCTTTGATCATATGCGGGAGAATTACAATTCCAACAAACTCCATCATGAATATTATCACCACATTGGTCGCACGTACACCACACACACAACCCTCCGAAGAAAGGTTCTCCACAATTAAAATAAATTGGATCCATAAGAATTAAACATAAGAGGGTTTGAGAAAAAGAATCAAATTTTAGAGGAATAGAAGATTATTTTTTTGTTTTTATTTTTATAGAAAAACAAATCACAAAAACTTTTATTTTCTTTTTGTAAAATGTTACATTAATTGAAACCGTTTCTTTCAAAACCACGCGAGACGGGACGGGAGAGAAGAATGGATCTCTCTTCAGCTAGCAATTTAATGTCTTAGCTTCCGTATTTCCCGCTTAATCGGTTGTAGTAATTGAAATAATCCGATAATCAATTAATTTCACGTTTTTGTTATATTATGAGACTTTTTTGGTTTACAACGCCCTTCCTTTCACGGGAGAGTCGAGGCTGTAAATTTTATTATTTTTTTTGGTATTTTTGGACACTTTAGGAAAAGTGTTTTGAATTTTTGAATTTTTATATTTTTATAAAAATATATACAAAATAGAGGAAGGCTTCACAAAACACGATTTTTCAAAAGGAATATTCAAAAACTCACTTCGACCTTCCCCGGCAACGGCGCCAAAAATTGATTCGTGTCGTTTTTATAGTATATAGGTTTGTTTTACTGAAGAAATTCTTGTGAAAGTATTTCCCGGGTCGTTTTCCCAACGAAAGTAGAATGGAGTCGTGAATTATCGAATCGCGAAATCGAGTCGTGAAAAGTGGTAAAGTGAAGAATATGATTTTTGAATTCAAATAGTGAAAAGTAATAGTAAACTAAGCAGGATGTACAAGCTATATATGCACAAATGTTAAAATCGTAAAACCGGAAATGCAAACGTATTATTTAAAACGTAACGTACGAAATAAAACGCGACTTTTATTCTAAAAATGATCCTACAAGTGTGAAACAATTTTCTAAAAATCTTAAACTAATAAAAAGAATTTTAAGAAAAAGAAAAATATTTTTTTGACTTTTTATATATTTTCTATGAATTTATTTTTGATTTTTGGTATTTAAAATGAATTAAAAATAAAGAAAAATAGAAAAATAAAGTGGAAAAATGAAAATTTAATTCTGAAAATTCTAAAATATTATAAAAGCATTTCTAAAAATATTTTTGTATTTTTCAAAGCTTTTTCTGATTTCTTATGGGTTTTTGTTTATTAAAAATGATTTAAAAATGATTAATAATGAATAAATATTAAGAAAAATAGTAAAATAATCCAGAAAAATCTGGAAAAATTATAAAAAATCAAAAATAAATTGGAAAGCTTGCAGAAAAATTTTGAAATAAAAATGATAAGCTAAAGTGCTTATTTTGAGCTAAACAGCTTATGGCAAGTGCTTATTTATAAGCATTTGCCACAAATCTTATCCAAACTGAACACACAAGTGCAATATACTATATTAAGCTCAAAGAAACACATAAATGAACATAGAGAGCACAAAATCAATGTATGCAAGCAATAAGCAATCACACAATAAGCTAAATCATGAGCAGATAAGGAAATGAATAAGCCAGGAGAATCAGACCATTCACAACACTCATACAACTACAAATAAACTCAGAAAAGCCAATACAACTCAATCACAAGCTAGATCAAACAATTTCAGCCATATTCTAATTACAGAAATCTGTCTAAAACCACCAACTAACAGTGCCAATAAGCAGTACTTAATAAGCTATAAACTATAAGCAAATGGGGGCAAGAACTTAACTATGCTACTGATATTATAAAACAACAAGAAAATTACAACTACAAACTATTTAAGAAGCCTAAAATACCCTGAGATCAGCAGCTTATGGAAAAATGGAAATTGAACCAATTTGACTTTTAAGTTCTTATACTACTTTGACTAATTTCAAATTCTTTTGATTAAATCTACCTCTAAATTAATAATGAAGCTACAATTAACCTAGATTAAGTTGTTTTAGTCTAAATTGCAACTACTACTACACTATTACTAACTGTATACTCACTAACCTTTCAGTTACTACTTATAAAACTAACTTTTGACTTTTTATAAACTACTCCTACTATTTTTATGAACTATAAGTCTATTACTACTCTTAAGCAACCTGTGTGAAACACCAATACAGCAACTAAACAACTATTCTAACCAATATCTAGTTAAGCCAAACACCCCTATAACTCTCAGTTATACTAAGAATGGAAGCAGACAGATATAAACTACCGACCTTATGATCAAACAAGCTATACTAACACAAATTGAAGCTAAATCATCAATCTCAAACAACTGAATCAAACATTTATGCAACTACTCAGATACTCAATATGACAGATGATAAAATGAAACTACTACTAGCAAAACAGATCTACTAAGTTGATAATACACAAACAGATGCAACAAATTATGATCTAACAGTAATACTACTATTCAAAACAGTTAAACTACAAAACTAATTCTATCACAACACAACAATTTTAAACAATGAAACAGAACTAATGAACAATCTCAGAACTTATTAAACAGATACTATAGATTTAAAGCTACAAATTAGATTTACCAAATCCTCTCCCTCAGCAGAACAGAGGGAGTTCCCTATGCTTGCCTGTCACTAGACAGGCCAAAAGCTTCCAATTCCCTCTTTGGCTTGTCCCAATCACCACAGAACCTCAATAACCACTGCAGTTGACTTATATTTGAGCATTGATGAGCATTGAACAAGGATTTAATGAAAATTCAAACAACAAACTTATAATAACTGTTGATGAGGCGAAAAATGAACCGTTTTTAGGGGGTCATTTAAGCCCGGAATTGAATTTATTTGATCAAATATTGCCCTAAATCGTTCCTTTTGTGATTTTAGGTACTTTGGGAGAGAAATCTGGAAAAGGAAGCAATTCGGACGTTTTTGGAGCAAAAAAGTGAAGAAAACGCCAAAGTCTTAATTTTCCTTGTTGGGAACAGTAGGTGACGGCGTCAAGAAGAAAATCCTGACGGCGTCAAGAGTAATTTTCATGACGGCCCAGTACAGAATTGAAGGCGTCACAAGGTAGAGAGTCAAGAGTAAAATACGTGACGGCCTGGAAAATGCTATAACGTGACGGCGTCAAAAGTAGATCAAGGCAGTCCGAGGAGTATTTTGGCGGCGAGATGAGGGCATCACCAATTTTGTCTTGACGCCGTCAGCCTCAATTTCCTATATATAGTTTTCTAATTTTCATTCATAAAAAAAGGGAAGTTTTGGAGAAACCCTAAGGCCGAACTTAGTACGAATTTTACAGGTTTTTCAAGGGTTCTCAGCCCTTGAACCATTTCATGTGTAATTGAGATAAGTATTCTTTTAATTCAATCAATATGTCTATGTGTTGGTTGTCTATATCTTGTTCTTATCTTAATTCCATCATGCTAGGCTAGATCTATCTTGTGTTTGCTTGGATCTAATGAAACCTAGATGTTAATTATGTGTTGATTACTGATGAGGCGAAAAATGATCCGTTTTTAGGGGGTCATTTAAGCCCGAATCCAACTTTATTTGATCAAATATTGCCCTAAATCGTTCCTTTTGTGATTTTAGGTGTTTGGAGAGTGAATTCTGGAAAAGAGGCTATTTTGGACGTTTTTTGAGCATAAAGTGAAGAAAACGACAAAGTACCAAAAATCCAAGCTGAAGATACAAGGTGACGGCGTCAAGACCAAAAGCTTGACGGCGTCAGACATGAAGAATTAAATATCGAAGGTGGTGACGGCGTCAGATGGAGAGGTGACGGCGTCAAAGTGGCCAAGAATAAAATACCGAAGGTGGTGACGGCGTCACATAGGCCGTCACAAGTGGATCTAGGGCGTCCGAGGAGGTATATGGCGGCGAGGTGACGGCGTCAGATTTAACTCTTGACGCCGTCAGAACGATTTTCCTATATATAGTTTTCTAGTTTTTTCATTAAAAGAGAGAGAAGTTTTGGTGAAACCCTAAAGACGATTTTGGTGCCTCTTTCACAGGTTTTTCAAGGGTTCCAAACCCTTGAGACCTTGCATTGTAATTGAGATAAGTGTACTTTCAATTCAATCAATATGTCTATGTGTTGGTTGTTTATCTCTTGTTCTTGTCTCAATTCTACTATGCTAGGCTAGATATCTCTTGTGTTTGCTTAGATCTAATGAAACCTAGATGTTGATTATGTGTTGATTACTTGTCTATTCTTGTTTTGAATGAATGATTTATATGTTAGGCTTAAGAAAACTGGCAGATCTCCAAATGGTAACATGCTTGAACGTCTTAAGAAACATGAACCGAGGCGTACTAGGTCTTTATTGGTTGTATTTAATGCATGAGCCACTGTTTACAATCCCTATAGTTGTGCTGGGTCATGGTGTAGGAGGAGATAAGAGCTCATAGAGTTGGGGAGTTATGTATGCCACTCCACGAATGGTATTAAGGAATACAACCCGTCATTCATACAAGTGTAACAAGTAATTAACATGTAAAAGATATCTAGGGAGTAGTGAAGTCTAAGTAAACACAATTTCTCCAATTACTGCTCACAACCTTAGTTTAATTAGTTTAATTTCATTTTTATTATTTTATTTTAATTATATAATAGCTTTGGGTTAGTTGATTAGCAACTAATTCCGCCCACTCCTTCAAAACCGAGATTTTACTTGCTTTAATAAAAATATAAAAAATACAAAAATAATCATCTTTCACCTCTAGAACTATTAATTAGGTTTTCTAATCCTAGCGACACTATTCCTAAGCTGAACGATCAATCCCCCGGTACTTGTCACTATACTATACTACAACGATCAGGTACACTGCCTGGTGGGGGTTGTAAGCCTCGCGAGATCCCTCGAGAGGTAAAGCAAGGTGCGATTCCCACGCATCAAGTTTTTGGCGCCGTTGCCGGGGGAATAGTTATTGTCTAGGTTAGGATTTCTTTTTATTAGGTCTACTTGCTAGATTCCTTTCTAGTAAGATTTTATTTTTATTTTTAGGTCTTCTTTAGTCTATCTTGTTTCTTCGTGCCTTTGTTCGTAACTCTTTACCATCCGACATCATGGAAGGTGGTAACATCTTTGAACCCATCATCCCACCACAACAAAACCCACCATTAGAACCCCTTAGGCCCCGAACCTTAGGAGAGTATTCCCGACCTAGCCACCAAGGCTACCGAAACACCATTGAGCTCACCGGAGCCAATGTGACCCCCTTGCGATCCGACACCATCCGGTTGGTGCAAAGCGGATGTGCATTCCATGGACTTCGTTCCGAAGATCCAAACCAACACCTTAAGGACTTCCTCAAAATCGTAGATTCCATAGACCTAGGTGTTGAAACTAGAGAGACTACCCGTTTACGCCTATTCCAATTCTCTCTACGGGATCAAGCTAGTCAATGGCTTGAGCGTTTACCCGTGGGATCCATCACCACATGGGATGATCTCACCACTCGTTTCCTTGCTCAATTTTTCCCACCGGGGAGAACTACTAAACTTAGGAATGACATCTTGATGTTTCAACAACGTCAAAATGAATCTCTTTATGAAGCATGGACTCGTTTCAAGGACTTACTCCAAAAAGTCCCTCATCATGGCATAGATCTTTGGCTCCAAGTCCAAATCTTCTATGACCATATCGACATCTCCACGAGGCGAACCATTGACCAATCGGCCGGTGGTAAGCTACGTGATCTTAGTGCGGAACAATCATGGGAACTCATAGAAGATCTTGCTCTCTATGACAACGAAAGTTGGAATGATCCCCGTGATTTGAACAAAACGGTCAAGGCAATATCTTTGCCTTCGAATAATTCAAGCACTCCCGACCGTAGGATCATGGAACTTGAAGGTCGAGTCAAGTTTCTCATGAAATCTTACGAAGCTCCGAAGCATTCAAGCCAAGTGAACAAAATCACTTCTTCATGCGAATTATGTAGTGGTCCCCATGACACTCGTGATTGTGTGGAACTCCCCGGAACAGCTTTTGCGGACTACGCATCCACGCGTACCGACGAAGCGGGAGATAAGTGGTACACTTTCAAGCCCGAGCCAAACACATACGGTGATTCATATAACCCCTCATGGAAAAATCACCCAAACCTTAGGTGGAGACAAAATCAACCCAATTCATCCAACCCACCTAATCGTTACCTATCAAACGGTCCACCATCCAACCGTACTTTCAACAACAATCCTTCTAACAACTATGGTAGTACCAACAATCTTGAAGGATTGATGTCGAAATTTATGGCATCTCAAGAAGCCCGCATAGCTAGGTTTGAAACCGAATTCAACCAACAACAAACGGAGATGACCAACAAGATCGACAACTTGTTGAAAGCCCTCAACAACCAAACATTAGCCACACCTAGGAAGGACACTAGGGACACCAATAGTGGAATCCAAGTTAAGGACCCCTCATCATCCAAACATGTCCACTTTGTCAATGTTGTCACCATTAAGCCGATAGATAGGGAGATAGAGGAGAGTGACAAAGATGAAGTTAGAGTAGAAGCCAATAGTGAGGATGAGAGTAGGGAAGTTGAGGTTAATAAGGATAAGGAATTAGAGGAGGTAGAACCTATAGAGGAATATTTTGATAAGTTGCCAACCAAGGAAGAACGGGAATACCATAAGTATTTATTCGATAGTCCCGAGACAACATATATCTTTGGCGATCCCCTGATCAAAATGGGAGACCCCTTTAACATTAACATCCCATGCAATATCGGGCACATGCATGTATGGAAAGCTTACATAGACCCTAGATCCCCCGTGAACATCATGTCTAGGACTTATTACAATTGGGTGATAAAGAAGCAACTCAATTTTAGGATAATGCCCGGTAAAAGTTGGATAAGTAATTTTGCAGGAAGAGTTAAGGGAGTACATGTGATTATAGGGAATCTCACCTATGAGATTGATTTTATGATAGTGGAAGACACGCGTCCGGTGATAGATGCTTGCCTAAGTCAAATAATATTTGGGAAACCGTTTGTTGAGGCCACTAGGATGAGTTATGATCCGACGTTAGGGATAGTTAGATTCAAGGAAGAGAATGATGAGGTTGCTTATCAAATGCCCTACAAGATTGAGCAATACCGCCTCCTCTCTAATTTCGAAAAGGAACGTAAGCAAGCGGCTTATTATAGGAATGATGAGGATAGACGTAGAGGAGTAGAGTATGTTAGAAATAGGATGCTTGGTTTCTACAAAGAATGCTTGCAACTAGGTCCGGAATACAAAACTGGTTTAGAAGACGACCTAGAGAGTGGAACCAATGATGAGATTACGTAGTAACCCACGACTTTGAGTCTAGCTACAAGACTCGTAAATAAAGAAAAGCGCTTCTTGGGAGGCAACCCATGTTTTGTGTGATTTTTATTTGTTTGATTGTTATTTGCTTCCGTATGCATGTTTTATTTTTTTTTATTGTTGGATGATCATGTTTCTCAATTAAAATGTGAAATACTTTATTATGTTGTTTAGCCTAGTCTTAACTTCAACCTAGAGGTATTTTTGCAAAAGATAAGTGTAAGGGGAAACCCCAAATATGTTTTTAAGAAACAAACCGATAATGATTCTCCACAATATTTAATGAACATGTATATTCGTATTTGTTAGAGTCAAATGCTTGTATTGAGTCATAATGAAGTTTTGCAGGATTTTCCAGGAAGTAGGACAAAGTTTTTCCAGAAATTTTCCGGAAACTTAACATAAGAATTTCTGCAGGTTCAATCTGACGGCGTCAGGGCATTGCTCTTGACGGCGTCAGGAGTCAAAAATCTGGAAATTTTACCGATTTTGTTTTTCTAACGGAGTCTTATGGTTTTTGTAAATTATTAAGTTTTATAATCTCCAGGAAATCTGCAAACTTCATTCCACAAGCATTATATCTTACTTTGTTTTCTAGGATTTAGTAACTTATATAGGATGCCGCCGATTTTACGCGAGGTTGCCTTGTCCACTTTTGTCAGGATTTACAGGTTATTTGTGACAAGAAGATGATTTATATTCTGGAAGGGAAGCTTTGATTGTTCATTTTCTTGGAAGAAGATTTAACCTGGCCAACTAAAATCCATACCGAGCGAATCAGGGGAGTATTTGATTTCATTCTCTTTACTTCTTAACTTTTACATTCTTTACTTGAACATTGGGGACAATGTTCATCTTAAGTGTAAGGGGAGGGTAAAAAGATGATACCTTACATATGCACTTTCGCTTGAGTTTGTTTTGTTTGATAGTAGATGAGTAATAAAACTATGAGAAATACTTGTTAGTGTAATTTTAGTGCCAAATTTAAAATTTTTTACAACATTTAGGAGTGAAACTTTAGCCATAGCAAGCGTCTCATGGATAGGAGATTGTATGACTAGCACATAACCGTATATTCAGAAAAATTTTCCACCCAAAAATGTGAGGTTCGCCTTTAGATTTGATAGGAAAAGCATTCATTATTGGTGCTTATGAGTGTACCGGTAGCATTTAGATTCTAGAACTTGCGTTAGTGATGCATCCCGAGACCGCTAGTGAGACTACATTCGTGTGGTAGGATTTACTACATGATAAGAGGCATTAGGATCACCCTTGTGTTAAACCCGTATCATGATTACTTGACCATTTAAGTCATATTACTTGGCTAGTTAAGTCAACTAATTTTTCCCACACCCTTAGCGTTGTACTCATTTTTAGTACACGATACCCCTAGTACACCCCTCCGAGCCTATCTTTTCGTTTCTAACTTTAAGCATCTTACTTAAAGGAAGAATTTGTTACACCCCACTTAAATGTACAACCAAATCGCCTTAGCCTTCCGTGTATGCGCTCATTTTTAGTGCATTATTGTTATTTGTTAAACCCTAAGTCAACTTTCTAATTGATTACATGGTTGCTAAGTCGAGTCATATCCTTGTACATATTGTTTTGGGACGATTGGGACTCATGGGTAAGTACTTATTTTATGGAGTAATGGGGAAGAACATCATATTATTACCCCCATATGTACGTTAATCTTAAAAGTGCTCCAAGTGTTTTGATTTTCTTAATTCGAGTCATTAGATTAGTTTAATGTAAAGTATGTAAAGATTCAAGTGTAAGGGGAATGCTCATACCCCTATGATGTATTATTTTGGATGGTAGGGTAAGAGTGTATGCAAAAAAAAAAAAAAAAAAACGTGACGGCGTCAAAAGTAGATCAAGGCAGTCTGAGGAGTATTTTGGCGGCGAGATGACGGCGTCACCAATTTTGTCTTGACGCCGTCAGCCTCAATTTCCTATATATAGTTTTCTAATTTTCATTCATAAAAAAAGGGAAGTTTTGGAGAAACCCTAAGGCCGAACTTAGTACGAATTTTACAGGTTTTTCAAGGGTTCTCAGCCCTTGAACCATTTCATGTGTAATTGAGATAAGTATTCTTTTAATTCAATCAATATGTCTATGTGTTGGTTGTCTATATCTTGTTCTTATCTTAATTTCATCATGCTAGGCTAGATCTATCTTGTGTTTGCTTGGATCTAATGAAACCTAGATGTTAATTATGTGTTGATTACTGATGAGGCGAAAAATGATCCGTTTTTAGGGGGTCATTTAAGCCCGAATCCAACTTTATTTGATCAAATATTGCCCTAAATCGTTCCTTTTGTGATTTTAGGTGTTTGGAGAGTGAATTCTGGAAAAGAGGCTATTTTGGACGTTTTTGGAGCATAAAGTGAAGAAAACGACAAAGTACCAAAAATCCAAGCTGAAGATACAAGGTGACGGCGTCAAGACCAAAAGCTTGACGGCGTCAGACATGAAGAATTAAATATCGAAGGTGGTGACGGCGTCAGATGGAGAGGTGACGGCGTCAAAGTGGCCAAGAATAAAATACCGAAGGTGGTGACGGCGTCACATAGGCCGTCACAAGTGGATCTAGGGCGTCCGAGGAGGTATATGGCGGCGAGGTGACGGCGTCAGATTTAACTCTTGACGCCGTCAGAACGATTTTCCTATATATAGTTTTCTAGTTTTTTCATTAAAAGAGAGAGAAGTTTTGGTGAAACCCTAAAGACGATTTTGGTGCCTCTTTCACAGGTTTTTCAAGGGTTCCAAACCCTTGAGACCTTGCATTGTAATTGAGATAAGTGTACTTTCAATTCAATCAATATGTCTATGTGTTGGTTGTTTATCTCTTGTTCTTGTCTCAATTCTACTATGCTAGGCTAGATATCTCTTGTGTTTGCTTAGATCTAATGAAACCTAGATGTTGATTATGTGTTGATTACTTGTCTATTCTTGTTTTGAATGAATGATTTATATGTTAGGCTTAAGAAAACTGGCAGATCTCCAAATGGTAACATGCTTGAACGTCTTAAGAAACATGAACCGAGGCGTACTAGGTCTTTATTGGTTGTATTTAATGCATGAGCCACTGTTTACAATCCCTATAGTTGTGCTGGGTCATGGTGTAGGAGGAGATAAGAGCTCATAGAGTTGGGGAGTTATGTATGCCACTCCACGAATGGTATTAAGGAATACAACCCGTCATTCATACAAGTGTAACAAGTAATTAACATGTAAAAGATATCTAGGGAGTAGTGAAGTCTAAGTAAACACAATTTCTCCAATTACTGCTCACAACCTTAGTTTAATTAGTTTAATTTCATTTTTATTATTTTATTTTAATTATATAATAGCTTTGGGTTAGTTGATTAGCAACTAATTCCGCCCACTCCTTCAAAACCGAGATTTTACTTGCTTTAATAAAAATATAAAAAATACAAAAATAATCATCTTTCACCTCTAGAACTATTAATTAGGTTTTCTAATCCTAGCGACACTATTCCTAAGCTGAACGATCAATCCCCCGGTACTTGTCACTATACTATACTACAACGATCAGGTACACTGCCTGGTGGGGGTTGTAAGCCTCGCGAGATCCCTCGAGAGGTAAAGCAAGGTGCGATTCCCACGCATCAATTACTTGTTTATGGTTGTATTGGATGAATGATTTCGATGTTAGGCTTAAGAAAACTGGTAGATCTCCAAATGGTAACATGCTTGAACGTCTTAGGAAACATGAACTGACGTGCACTAGGTTTTATTGGTTGTATTTAATGCATGAGTAAATTCTAATGATCCCATGTTAGGAGCTTCTTAGCCGGCTCGACATAGGAGTGAAGTAGGCACTTATAGGATTGGGGAATTAAGTGCGCCACCCCATGAATGGTATTAAGGAATACAATCTGTCATCCACGCAACTATAACAAGTAATTACCGTGTAAAAGATATCTAGGGAGTAGTGAAATCTAAGTAAACACAACTTCTCCACTTATTGCTCACAACCTTAGTTGATTTAGTTTATTTTCATTCCTAGTATTTTATTTTGATTGCATCTTTAGTATTAGGTTAGTTGACTAGCAACTAATTCCGCCCAAATTCTTAAAACCCGAGATATTTACTTGCTTTCTAAAAAATATAAAAATACAAAAATAATCATCCTTCATCTTTAGAACTAGTATTTAGGTTTTCTAATCCTAGCGACACTATTCCTAGCTGAACGATCAATCCCCCGGTACTTGTCACTATACTATACTACAACGATCAGGTACACTGCCTGGTGGGGGTTGTAAGCTTCTCGAGATCCCTTGAGAGGTAAAGCCTGGTGCGATTCCCACGTATCAAGTTTTTGGCGCCGCAGCCCGGGGAATAGTTATTGTCTAGGTTAGAATCTCTTTTTATTAGGTCTACTTGCTAGATTCCTTTCTAGTGAGATTTTATTTTTATTTTTAGGTTTTCTTTAGTCTATCTTATTTCTTTGTGTTTTTGTTCGTAACTCTTCACTACCCGACATCATGGACGATGGGAACATCTTTGAACCCGTCATCCCACCACAACAAAACCCACCACTAGAACCTCTTAGGCCCCGAACCTTAGGAGAGTATTCCCGACCAAGCCACCAAGGCTACCGAAACACCATTGAGCTCACCGGAGCCAATGTGACCCCCTTGCGATCCGACACCATCTGGTTGGTGCAAAGCGGATGTGCATTCCATGGACTTCGTTCCGAAGATCCAAACCAACATCTTAAGGACTTCCTTAAAATCGTAGACTCCATAGACTTAGATGTTGAAACTAGAGAGATAACCCGATTACGCCTATTCCAATTCTCTCTACGGGATCAAGCTAGTCAATGGCTTGAGCGTTTACCCACGGGATCCATCACCACTTGGGATAATCTCACCAATCACTTCCTTATTCAATTCTTCCCACCGGGGAAGACTGCAATGCTTAGAAATGACATTTTGATGTTTGAACAACATCAGGGTGAAACTTTCTACGAAGCATGGGCCCGTTTTAAGGATCTCCTCCATAAGGTCCCTCATCATGGTATAAACCTTTGGTTATTAGTCCAAATTTTCTACGACCATGTTGACTATCACACTAAGCGCACAATCGATAGGGCCGCGGGAGGTAAACTGCGTGATAAGAATACCGAGGAGTCCTGGGCAATTATTGAGGAGCTCGCCGCTGATAATCATGAGATGTGGGAGTTTAATCATACAATAAAAGCGGCCATCAATGCAGTCTCAACATCTGGAGGAACCACCGAAATCCCCGATGAACTCCTATGCAAACTCGAGGCGAACGTTGACTATTTTGAGGAAAGGCAAAGGAGACCTTTAAGTCCTAGACGGGCTACTGTCAATTCTGTCTCGAAACTAACTTCAACACCATTATCTGAGTCACCCTCTAGAGAAAATATCAAGACTTTTCAAAACTATGCCCCACCTTGTTCCCCTCCCGAGGAGCTTAGCTCGGAGTTTGAAGCTTGGATGAGAGAATATATGGCAACGCACTCAGATCGGCTTGCTAGATTCGAGGAAGCAGTTTATAAGCAAAAAGAGGAGATGCAGGAGAAAATGAATGAGATAATAAGTCTATTAGAGGAGTATGCCAACCAGAGAACCCCCAAAAGAATGCTACTAAGGAAAGAAAGCGCCACTCCCACTACCCAATTTGTTAATTCCATCACAATTGTCCACAAGGATAACGAGAAGGTAGAAGCCCCTACTAAACAGACCTTAGAGAAACCACCAAAATCCCAACCCTTGAGTCACTACCTGAAACATGATATAAACAAAAACACCATAACAAATTGGATTAAGGGTGACGGGCGTAACCAACCTTCCAAACAGGGTTCTGATAATGAGGAAAAGGTAAATGATGAGTTTGATACGTTAGTGGCTACTAAACAGGGTTCTGATAATGAGGAAAAGGTAAATGATGAGTTTGATATGGGCGTAACCAACCTTCCAAACATGTTACCTGGGGGATCAGTATTCGAGAGGCTATTGGTACAAAAAGTGGCTACTAAGCAGATAGCGTGTGGGAACTTTGAGATACCAACTAGCATCGGGGATTTGAAATATCTTAGTACTTTCGCCGACCAAGGATCGGAAGTAAATCTTATACCCCTAACTATTTACACCCAACTAACGTCAAAAATGCCAGCCCCTACTCGTGTGAGGTTGTCCCTCGCTGGACACTCGTATGTATACCCCCTAGGAATCGCAGAAGATGTATTAGTTAATGTCGCAGGGTTCATGAACCCCGTTGATTTTATGATCATCGATGATAAAGGAGATGGATGCATGCCAATAATCCTTGGGGCACCATTCCTCGCCACCGCTAGGGCTGTCATTAAGTATGAAGGTAGGAAAATTGAGCTTAAATCTGGAAAAAGAAAGATTAGCTTCCCCATGACTCCGCGAAGTGGGCATGAGAATTTGAGTTGGAGAAAGACCAAAAACAACATTGACATGACACCCATTCGTGTTCAGAATAAAATTCTTGCATAGGAGGCAAGAATCAAAAGCTATAAGGAGGCTAAATATGAAAGAAGCAAAAGCAATAAGGTTCAGATCGAATTCGAACATACTCGACCCGCAGAAAATCATGTACCATTTGAGGAAGGGAACTTGGTACTCTTGAGACACTTGGAAACAACAATACCACCCGATAAACCAAGTCCTTGGTGGTATGGGCCTTTCACACTTGAGAGCATGAACCAAGATGGGATGGATAACCTGAGAAGTGAAGTAGGTGGAATGGTGATTGCAAGTATCGATAGGTTAAGGCACTACAACCATAACAGTAATGATCACAACTACATGGGGTATATCATTTCAAGGGATGAGGTCACGTAGTAACCCATGACCTTGAGTCTAGCTACAAGACTCGTAAATAAAGAAAAGTGCTTCTTGGGAGGCAACCCATGTTTTGTGTGATTTTATTTTATTTTGTTTGTTATTTGCTTCCGTATGCATGCTTTATTTTTATTGTTGGTAGATCATGTTTCTCAATTAAATAGTGGAAATACTTTACTTTGTTGTTTTGGCCTAGTCTTAACTCCACCTAAAAGTATTTTTGCAAAAGATAAGTGTAAGGGGAAACCCCAAATATGTTTTTAAGAAACAAACCGATCATGATTCTCCACAATACTAAATGAACATGTATATTCGTATTTGTTAGAGTCAAATTCTTGTATTGAGTCATAATGAAGTTTTGTAGGATTTTCCAAGAAGTAGGACCAAGTTTTTCCAGAAATTTTCCGGAAACTTAACATAAGAATTTCTGCAGGTCACTTCTGACGGCGTCACGAGTTAACTCTTGACGGCGTCACGTGTAAAAATCTGAAAATTTTACCGGTTTTGTTTTTCTAACGGAGTCTTATAGTTTTTGTGAATTATTAAGTTTTATAATCTCTAGGAAATCTGCAAACTTCATTCCACAAGCATTATATCTTATTTTGTTTTCTAGGATTTAGTAACTTATGTAGGTTGCCGCCGATTTTATGCGAGGTTGTCTTGTCTATTTTCTCAGGATTCACAGGTTATGTATGACAAGAAGATGATTTATATTCTGGAAGGGAAGCTTTGATTGTTCATTTTCTTGGAGGAAGATTTAACTTGGCCACCTTATTATCCATACCGAGCGAATCAGGGGAGTATTTGATTTCATTCTTTTTACTTTTTCACTTTTACATTCTTTACTTGAACATTGGGGACAATGTTCATCTTAAGTGTAAGGGGAGGGTAAAATGATGATACCTTACATGTACACTTTCGCTTGAGTTTGTTTGTTTAATAGTAGACGTGTAATAAAACTATGAGAAATACTTGTTAGTGCAATTTTAGCGTCAAATTTAAAATTTTTTACAACATTTAGGAGTGAAACTTTAGCCATAGCAAGCGTCTCATGGATAGGAGATTGTATGACTAGCACATAACCGTATATTCAAAAAAAATTTCCACCCAAATATGTGAGGTTCACCTTTAGATTTGATAGGAAAAGCATTTACTATTAGTGCTTATGAGTGTACCGGTAGCATTTAGATTCTAGAACTTGCGTTAGTGATGCATCCCGAGACCGCTAGTGAGACTACATTCGTGTAGTAGGGTTTACTACAAGATAAGAGGCATTAGGATAACCCTTGTGTTAAACCCGTATCATAATTACTTGACCATTTAAGTCATATTACTTGGCTAGTTAAGTCAACTAATTTTTCCCACACCCTTAGCGTTGTACTCATTTTTAGTACACGAAACCCCTAGTACACCCCTCCGAGCCTATCTTTTCGTTTCTAACTTTAAGCATCTTACTTAAAGGAAGAATTTGTTACACCCCACTTAAATGTACACCCAAATCGCCTTAGCCTTCCGTGTATGCGCTCATTTTTAGTGCATTATTGTTATTTGTTAAACCCTAAGTTAACTATCTAATTGATTACATGGTTGCTAAGTCGAGTCATATCCTTGTACATATTGTTTTGGGACGATTGAGACTCATGGGTAAAGTACTTATTTATAGAGTAATGGGGAAGAACATCATTTATTACCTCCATATGTACGTTAATCTTAAAAGCACTCCAAGTGTTTTGATTTTCTTAATTCGAGTCATTAGATTAGTTTATTGTAAAGTATGTAAAAATTCAAGTGTAAGGGGAACGATCATTCCCTATGATGTATTATTTTGGATGGTAGGGTAAGAGTGTATGCAAAAAAAAAAAAAAAAAAAAAAAAAAAAAAATATATATATATATATATATATATATATATATATATATATATATATATATAGAAAAAGAGAAAAAACATACGGACTACCATCCCGTTTCATTCTATGTTTATTTTATGTTTTTGTTATTTTTCATTTATTAGCTTAAGTCGAGTCTAGTCTTGGCTTAGCAACGCCACATTGTACATGTAATTAACCAAGATTGTTAACTCGCCACCAGTAAAACTTCCTTTATCCAACAAAACCGTATATTTCATATCCCTACACCTAACGTTACAACCCTTTAAAAGACCTCTTTGATAGTTTATCCTAGGTGCTTACGCCATGTGGTGGAGGTTTGATCCTTTCCCAAGCCTATGGTAATCTATTTTGCTATGACAGGTAGTGAGAGATATCTTCCGTTTCTATATTGTAATTTATACTTTATTACACCCGAGAGATGTGAGTATCTAAACACTATTTGTGAGGTGCTAGTGTATGACCTCCATGCTTGTCTATTGGTCTTTAGTGGAACGATTATTTGTTGTAATTACTTTTATATTAGTGTTAAATGACCCTAACTTGTATTTTGAGTAGAATAAAAGCGCATTTGCTTGAGGACAAGCAAATCTCAAGTGTAAGGGTATATGATGAGGCGAAAAATGAACCGTTTCTAGGGGGTCATTTAAGCCCGGAATTGAATTTATTTGATCAAATATTGCCCTAAATCGTTCCTTTTGTGATTTTAGGTACTTTGGGAGAGAAATCTGGAAAAGGAAGCAATTCGGACGTTTTTGGAGCATAAAAGTGAAGAAAACGCCAAAGTCTTAATTTTCCTTGCTGGGAACAGTAGGTGACGGCGTCAAGAAGAAAATCCTGACGGCGTCAAGAGTAATTTTCATGATGGCCCAGTACATAATTGAAGGCGTCACAAGGTAGAGCGTCAAGAGTAAAATACGTGACGGCCTGGAAAATGCTATAACGTGACGGCGTCAAAAGTAGATCAAGGCAGTCTGAGCAGTATTTTGGCGGCGAGATGACGGCGTCACCAATTTTGTCTTGACGCCGTCAGCCTCAATTTCCTATATATAGTTTTCTAATTTTCATTCATAAGAAAGGGAAGTTTTGGATAAACCCTTAGGCCGAACTTAGTACGAATTTTATAGGTTTTTCAAGGGTTCTCAGCCCTTGAACCCTTTCATGTGTAATTGAAATAAGTATTCTTTTAATTCAATCAATATGTCTATGTGTTGGTTGTCTATATCTTGTTGTTATCTTAATTCCATCATGCTAGGCTAGATCTATCTTGTGTTTGCTTGGATCTAATGAAACCTAGATGTTAATTATGTGTTGATTACTTGTTTATGGTTGTATTGGATGAATGATTTCGATGTTAGGCTTAAGAAAACTGGCAGATCTCCAAATGGTAACATGCTTGAACGTCTTAGGAAACATGAACTGACGTGCACTAGGTTTTATTGGTTGTATTTAATGCATGAGTAAATTCTAATGATCTCATGTTAGGAGCTTCTTAGCCGGCTCGACATAGGAGTGAAGTAGGCACTCATAGGATTGGGGAATTAAGTGCGCCACCCTATGAATGGTATTAAGGAATACAATCCGTCATCCACGCAACTATAACAAGTAATTAACGTGTAAAAGATATCTAGGGAGTAGTGAAATCTAAGTAAACACAACTTCTCCACTTATTGCTCACAACCTTAGTTAATTTAGTTTATTTTCATTCCTAGTAATTTATTTTGATTGCATCTTTAGTATTGGGTTAGTTGACTAGCAACTAATTCCACCCAAATTCTTAAAACCCGAGATATTTACTTGCTTTCTAAAAAATATAAAAATACAAAAATAATCATCCTTCATCTTTAGAACTAGTATTTAGGTTTTCTAATCCTAGCGACACTATTCCTAGCTGAACGATCAATCCTCCGGTACTTGTCACTATACTATACTACAACGATCAGGTACACTGCCTGGTGGGGGTTGTAAGCTTCTCGAGATCCCTTGAGAGGTAAAGTCTGGTGCGATTCCCACGTATCAACTGTGAAGCTAATATGAGATGTGTATAACAACTTATTAGCTTATCTAAAAGCTGAATCATAACAAAAGCTATTTTTTTAATTTTCTGAATTTATGAAAACTATTTGAATAAGCTAAAACTGATTTGATAACAAAGAGATTTGAGATTAAGTAAACTATTAGAACAGAAATATAAGCTAGACTATTACTTGTAAACAACTTTAAACTGAATTGATTAAAAAGAAAATGATTTCATTGAAAATAAAATTGAATTACAATAAAACTATACTAATACATTCAAAGGAAAATTCGGCAGAGCTTGGCTACTCCAAGACTCCACACCCAAAACTCTATCCTAACACATCTATTTACACTAACACTGAGATGATTCTAGAGAGAGGTGCTCACGGATTGCCACCTTGGCAATCCGTGTGGTGTGTTTCTTCATGCCCATTCTGAGTCGTTTGATCACTTCTAATCATTTGCCCTCCAATATCAACCATCAGATCATCATTCATGACGCGTTCAACCCAATAGAAGCCTGCCACATGTCATTCCTTTGTGTTTCTTTTGGTCTGACACCCTTTTGACATCACCTAATACTTCTAGAAGCCCAATGATTAGACGGATATACCCTTAATTGTGGTAATTTGTGGGATTGGGTACGGTGAATAGTAGTTAGGGTTCATGGAACCTGGGTGATTGGAATTTGGGGGAAAATAAGGGGCGGGGTAAATATTTTATATTTATTTGACCATGCTGACCTTTGACCCGTCTTTGATATTTGTTGACCAGTTATGGGCTTTGGTGAATAATGGGGCTATGGGCTTTGGTTAGAATGGGATGGTTTTGGGCTGTGGATATTATTTGGACTTGGATTGTGGTTTAATAATTTGGACCAGGATTTGTAAATGAAATATATTTTTAGATTTTTAAGTATTAGCTTTCAAGGACCAAATATGTAATATACTGAAAACTAAGGGCTGTTTCTGTCATCTTCTCAAAGTATAATTCAGGAACTTATTCTACCAATCTTGAATATATGGAGGATTTATGTTGACTTTTGAATCTCTGGCTTTGACTTTTTGACCATCTCCCACTCTCGTGCTCGTGTTGTTGTTTTATCATTGATTTTCCGTCATTTTGTGATAAATCCGTACCTGCATGTTCACAACATCAAAACACATGTTTCTTTGGCATTTGGTTAGTAAAATAGTCTAATTGGGTCGGTATTTGGCCATGAAATGGTATGTGAATTAACACATACCAGTCATCCAGGTATCTCCTTCTTCTTCCACCACTGCCATAACTTCTTTTTCTTCGATCGACTTCTCTTTTAAAACCTCGACTAGAATTCATTTTGTCAGGTGAGCAAAACTAGTGGATGCTATCTTGCTTAGCGCGTCTGCTTGCTTGTTTTGGCTCCGCGGTATCTGCCTTATTGAGAATGTGCGGAAGCCTTGGATTAGTGCTTGGGCTTTTGCTAGATAACATATCATGCTTTCTTCTTTAGCCACGTACGTTCCATTGATTTGATTTGCAACTAGCCTAGATTCTACAATTACGGATGCGTCTTTCACCCCCATTTTTTCGGCTATCCTTAAGCCCGCCAACAGCGCCTCATATTCTGCTTCGTTATTGGACGCTTTAAACTCAAATCTTAAAGCGTATGTGAACTCTGTGCCCTCAGGGTTGGTGAGAATCAGGCCTGCTTTGGAGCCTTCTTGGCATGAGGATCCATCCGTGTATAAATTCCAAGGTTCAACATATGGTAGCTTGTCCGCGGATTTTGTGGTTGTTGAGGAATCTTCTTCTGTAACTTCTACGATGAAATCTGCCAGGACTTGCCCCCTTATAGCCGTCCGTGCTCTATAGTTGATGTCATGTGCACCCAGTTCAATAGCCCACTTTGTCATTCTTCCGGTCTTTTCGGTCTGTGCCAGCACCTGTTTGATTGGCTGATCAGTGATGATAACTACCAGATGTGTCTGGAAGTATCTTTTGAGTCACCTGGTCGCGTGAACCAGCGCTAACACCAATTTTTCCATTGGGCAGTCATTCACCTCTGGACCTTGCAGGGCGCGACTTATGAAGTAGATGGGCTCTTGTCGCGGTCCTCTCTCTGCTAGTAGCACGGCGCTTATGGCTTCCTTTGCTGCGGATAAGTACATTATCAGTTCTTCTTTGGGACACGGAGCCGTCAATGTGGGGAGGTTGGCGATGTGTCTTTTCATTTCCTTGAATGCTGTTTCTGCTTCCGCGGTCCAGTTAAAGTCGCTCTTCTTGATGTATTTCTTCAGTGTTTTGAAAAATGGTAAGGATTTTTCCGCGGATTTGGATAAAAAGCGGTTAAGGCTTGCCAGCTTACCGTTTAAACTTTGTACCTCTTTCAGGGTTCTTGGTGATGGCAGTAGTGTTACCACTTTGGATTTCTCCGGACATGCTCTAATACCGTTCCTGCTGACTACATGGCCTAGGAACACTCCTTTTTCTACTCCGAAGGTGCATTTCTTTGGGTTGAGTTTCATGTTGATCCTTCTAAGTGTCTCGAAGGTTTCTTCTATGTCCCTGAGTACATCCATTTCCTAGTGGCTTTTGATTACCAGGTCATCCACGTACACTTCCAAGTTCTGCCCTATTTGTTTTTCAAAGCCTTTGTCTACCAACCGCTGGTAAGTGGCGCCCGCGTTCTTTAATCCAAACGGCATCTTTGTGTAGCAAAAGATTCCTTGGTTTGTGTGGAATGCAGTTTTCTCCTCATCTTCTGGGGCCATCTGAATTTGGTGGTACCCTTTGTAAGCATCCAGAAAACACTTAAAGGTATATCCACATAAGGATTCGACTTTCCAATCTATCTCCGGAAGCGGGTAACAATCTTTGGGACAGGCTTTGATTAAATCCTTGAAATCCACGCACATTCTCCAGCTTCTATCACTTTTCTTGACCAGGACCGGGTTGGACAGCCAATCGTGGTAGTGGACTTCCCTCATTATGCCTGCTTCCACCAGTTTTGCTACATCGTCATTGATCGCTTTATTTCTTTCTGGGGCTTGTCCCCTTTTTTTCTGCCTTACCGGGGTGTATCCTTCTCTGACATTCAACCTGTGTTCCGCCACGTTCCACGGTGCGCCTGTCATGTCAGACGGCTGCCAAGCAAAGATGTCTAAGTTGTTTCTTAACAACTCGCATATGTCCCTTTTTTCTTGGTCGGTCAAACTGCCACCCACCGTAATTGTTTGGTTTGGGAATTCCAAATGTATTGCTACTTTTACTCCTTCTGCTAGAGGCCTATGGGGCTCTTGTCCCGGCTGAGTCTCTCCTATCATCTTACATTCCACCGGGATTACTTTATCACTTTGAAGTGTTACAATGCCTCCTTTAGTCGGGAACTTTATCATGCCATGGGCCGTGGATGGAATGATTTTTAGTAGGCGTATCCCCGGCCTGCCGATAATCCCATTATACGGAGATGGTGACCTGACAACCATAAAATTCGTCCAAGTACTGGTTGATTTTTCTTCATCTCCCAGCGTTACTTCAAGGAGTATTTGCCCTAGCGGCCAGGATATCTCGCCGCTGAAACCAAGAAGTGGGGTAGTCGCGGGAATCATCCTTTTTCTAATCTCCGGGCTGAGGCGATTGAAACAATGTTCGTAAAGCACTTCTGAGGCGCTCCCGTTGTCCACATACATCTTATGTATGTAGTGTCCACCCACCTTTGCTTTAATCACCAATGGGTGATCATCCCAGTCATCTACTGCTATTGGCGGGAAGGATATCTCCAAGTTCGGCTTCGTCTGCGGCAGTGGCCTTGGTCTCACATTGCGCTGCCATGTTTTCTTGATCTCTTTAACCAGATGTGCTAGCTGACCGGATCTAACTGCTTCTTCAATTTGTTTTCTTAGTTGGAAACATTCATCTGTGTTATGCCCTTTTTCTCTGTGAAAATCGTAGTATTTATCTTTGTTTCTAGATTCTGTCGGGCTTGCCATTGGGGGTGGAGCCGTGAATTTGACCGATCCCATTGCAAGGATTTCTCTTGGTGTCTTGGTGAGAGGAGTGAAACGATCAGAGCGTCGCCGGTCGGCTCTGGACCGTCCCTTAAACTCCGTCTTCCGTTCAAACGTCCGATTGTTCTGACTGGCCTTGGCTTCAGTTTCTTGGGCCCTCCACGGGGAATGGTCTTGCTTCTTTTTTGATTGATTTTCCGCGGCTGTGGTGCCGCGGAGGAAGGCCGTTGTTGCTTTCCACATCTTATCCACAGTTCGTGGGATTTTGTCATTAAGTCTTTTGATCAGCTCCGGGTTGGTAATTCCGTGCATGAAACCTGAGATTTTCATGCATTCCGGGGCTCTTTTTACGTGCATGCTTTCAGCTTTGAAACATTCCATGAAGGCTCCGGTTGACTCTCCTTCCCTCTGTTTGATGTGATGTAGTTCCACAGGGTCTTTTACATAGGAGGAAATAGGATAGGAAACTTTTTTGCAGATCTTCGAAACTGTCGATGCTTTCTGTTGGTAGTTCGTCAAACCACACACGGGCGTGTCTCATGAGGGTTGAGTTGAACATGTGACACCAAGTGGGCATGGCCCATCGCTCTATTTTAGCCGCAGTACATAAATTCTTCAGGTGATCCTCCGGATCGCTGCTCCCATCGTACGTTTTGATATTAGATGGCATTCTGGTTCTTTTTGGAAACTCGAAGCTTCTGATTTGGTGTGTGAACGGGTCGGTGTCCTCGATATCGTATGGACGATGGAGATCATCATCTTTGCTGCTTTTGGATTTAGATTTCCAATGTCCTTCATCACTGCCGTCGCTTTCCGATGGCGACCGCTCTCTCCGCCTCTCAGGTTCAGACCATGCTGATCTACCTCCGGCGTTTCTTTTTCGGGGGTGGGGAGCGCTGCTGATGGTTGGGCTGGGGCTTCTGCCCCTCCTTTTCCCTGGTCTTTCCTTACTTCCTTCCCGCCGGGTATGCCCGGTTCTTGCTCTTCGTTCCTTTCTAGTGCGGATTTCAGACTTTAGCTGGGAGAACACGTATGACCTTCTATCTCCTAGTCGTGACTTGACGTCTCGCCGTTTTTCCCCTAGACATGAGAAAACGGCCTACCGAGGATACCTTCTTCTCTCATAGTCTTCTCTGGAAGTTTTTGTTTCTCCGCTGCTGAGTCGGGAGAAAACGCTTCGGGAGTAAGAGTACTCGGAGGGTCCGGATTTGGCACTCGGACTGCTTTGTCGCTTATGTTTGGCTTCTGCTTCTTCCAGAGGTTTAGACTCAGAGCTTCGAGATTTACCACATCTTCCCTCCTTATCATCGAAGTCGAGGCGCGTTTGTAATTGCCTTAGCTTCTCTTGGTGAACTTTTTTAGTCATCAAGGGTAGTAACTGGTCGTAGTGCATATCGCAAAACTCCCGTAATGCCGCGTCTGGCATTGGTTCACTTACCCCTTGGCTCTTTTCTTTTTCCAAAGTGTTTCGCACTGCAGAGTGTTCTTGGGTGGGAGTAGAACCACTCCCTGCCGGTTTACTCATGTTGGTTAGAGTAACTATTACAACGTAGTTAAATGAACAAGTCACAATGCGGATGATGCCACTTGTTAGTACAAAATCTGGTCTCGATCCAATATCTAGTCTAAGCCAGTTCTTGGAGGAGCAAATTTAGGACTTCAAGGTTGATAATGATCTGGTAAGAAAGAGAAAACACTGTTAGCCTCACCGCGGAAGAGGGACTTCCGCGGTCAACCTCCGGTGTAAGAGTAAATAATGATAGAGAGATAAAGTGCTAAGTGAGGGAATGTAGATGTCTGTTACCCAAAGGTGAGAATTTCTCCTCTTTATATAGGTGAGGTATGTCTGTCCTTCTCGACCATTTATACGTGTTTCTCGGAATTGTGCACCTTCCTTATTGTTCGGTTTATCCTACTATCTTGTACCTTGTGTACTTTTTATCTCCGGGCAGCTATATGATAGCTGGCAGTACTATTTATTGAAATTGGGTTGATCCGCGACATGAGTTAGTCTGGACGTAGATTTTGCTCGCGGCCTATTACATTTGGCCGTGGTTATATGTCTTTGGCGTGGGTCGCCGGGCTCAAGTGGTTGGTTCTGGCCCGGTTCTCGTAGCTTTGTGTCCGGCCCAGTGAATTGGGCCCGGGAGGTATTATACGCGATCAATACTATTTTCAATTAAAAAGTTTAGAGTAAACTGCAAAACAAAACCGTATATACTCTATATTGTTTGTCTAAATTAATACAATAGTGGTGTTGGTTGATTGGCTTCAGCAAGCGGCGACGGTGGTAACATAGAGGAAGGAGGCCGACACCTTGACAAGGAATGAGAGTGGTTGCGATTATGTTATAATGTTAATAGTTTTTTTTTTTTTTTTTTTTTTTTTTTTTTTTTTTTTTTTTAATGAAAGGCAAAAAAAATATTTTATATAGATAAAAATAACAATATGCTAAAATTACATGGTAGGAACATACCAAATTGACCAAACTCTCAACTTGCTACAACAGTGAACCAACTAACTCACTGGATTAACTTAGAGCATGTGCATCAATAACGTGAGTTGGGGCGTTAAGGGTTGATTAACGCACGTTAAGGTGCGTTAATCGTTGTAGCATGTGGCGTTAAGGCTGCGTTAACCCTTTAACATCACGTTAAGGCTTGTTTTCTAGGAAAAAAAAATTAACACTTTTCACCCCTATGAACTTTTATATATTTTGAAATCAAGATATTGAAAATTACAAAACACCCCCTTATTTCTTAAACGGTATAGTAAAACGATACGATTCATTAAATTTCAAATACAATACACGAAAGTGAAAACATACGAAACGTAAAATAACGATACAATTTATATAGATTTGTAGTTGTCGATTAGATCTGACTTCTCCTCCCACACTTGCAACACTTGTTCCCTAACCATTTTCATGGCGATTTGAAGTTTTTTTTTGAACGGCGGAGATTTATAAAAAAACTAGCAAGAAGCTAGAAATTACAAAGTTACAAGATTTGGGTTTTTAAGCCAATCAATCCAACTAAACGAAGCCTTACATCTATATCTACACCAATTAAAGGAACGAGCCACTACTTCATCAAAAATAGACGCCTTCGAAGGAGGAGTCTGGTCGAAAATGATTTTGTTGCGAAAATTCCAAATAAGCCACCACATGATATAGCAAACTCCTTCAAGCAATTGTTTGTTTTTAGAATGAAGACGAAGATTCACTAACCAATCTAACCTTTCCTCATAAGTCGACACCTCCATGAAAGAGACATCCCACCAACAAGATACCAACCGAAGAACCTCTCTTACAATGTGGCAAGCAAAGAAAATGTGACTAGATGATTCCACCGCCTTACCACAAATCGGACATGAAAGAGAATCAAGAAGCATACCTCGTCTAGAAATATTTAACTTGGTAGGTAAGCAATCTAACTTAACTTTCCAAGCGTGAATATTAACTTTAATGGGAACCTTATTTACCCAACGCGTTTTAGTCGAGACCTCCGGCACTGATAATTGGATGGTCTTGAGGAAGCTCACGTAACCTTTTGACCTCAGAAGCATGATAGAACGTCCATTCACAAGAACTCCATTCACGTAACCTTTCGTTGAACCTTTGTGTAACTTCATTCCAAAAAGAACGTCCATTCACAAGGTCTCCAGAATCATGAACTTCAAGCCATACGTTACCTAGCAACTCCTCTTCTTCCATTGACCAACGATTATTCATTGTGAAATACTTTAAGAGTTTGTGAAGAATACTATTGTATGGTGTGTTATTTATAGGGGATGATAGAATTTTGAAATTTGAAAATTAAAATTCAAATTGGAAAACCGAGCGGGATAAAAATCAAATTTCAAAATTCAAATTTGAAAACCGAGCGGGATCTTTCAAACATTTAAAATTCAAAAGTTGGTGGGCGGGATTGTAGTTTGTTTAATGTATGTTTAAATTTTAAGTATTAATATAAGTTGTGTTTTATTAGTTAGTTAAATGAAATATTAGTTTTAGTTGAGGGTTGAATTTGAAAATAGTTGAGTTAAAGCTGAGTTAAGTTGAGTTATTGTTGTAGATGTTTTTTTGTGAGTTAAAGTTAAAGTGTTAAAGCTGATGTGGCGCTGACGTGGCGCTGAGTTAAGTCATAACGTGAGTTATTGATGTGGATGCTCTTAGGACTTCATACTAACAAACAATTATGCGTTGGATGTAAAAGTTTTCGAAATTCATGCTGTTAGCTTGAATGTTAAAAAGAAGGGGTCATAAATATGAGTTCCTTTTAACTACTTTAATGCTGATACACGTACGAGGTATTTATTGGCCAAAATGCATTTTAGCACCTTGGATTTGTCTAACCAGGTTTCTAGTACCCTGGACTTCTAAAGGTATAGCACAGTACCCTCAACTTGGAAACTCGGATTTTTTAGTACCCTGACTCAGTTTACCTCACTCACAAGCTTTCCACAGGACTTTCTCCATTAACAATAAATACATTACTAAAAAATTAAAATAAGTGATAAAAACGAAACGCTGCACTACCCATTTCCGAGGCTCGGCAACATGGAGTACAAGACAAAGAAGACCTCAATTAACCACCGAATCAAAATTGATTTCGTGAACGGTGAGTTCGATGTTGAGATTTGATTGAGGAATTAACACAAAAATCTTGCCATTACAGTTTGTGCCAAATTTCTTAAAACTAACATGGATTTTTTCTATCATTTACTTATCAAAGCAAAATATGCTCCTAAAATGCTAATTCCATATACCCTTATAGAGATAGAGATGCTAATTCATACTGTAGTATCTAAAATCTCAAAAAAAGTATCTGCACAAATGAATAAGAGAACTTGCTTTTACCAATCATAACATTGAAGATCGTCCTAAAAATAATACTAGTACAAATTACACTTCAATTACTATTTACTTACTATTTTCACCATTCATTTCATCATCTTGTGTGCCCTTTAAATTAGAGGAAGCCCTTGTTGCAAGTAAAATCTGACACATGACATTCAAAATTACAGTTCTCTACGCGTAAAATATCAACAAAAATATATTTTAATAGAACCATTTTAATACAACAAACTTTGTTCGATCGTTTAAGATCCTCTTAAGGTAGTGGTATCTCAGGACTGGGGTTAGAGAAAAGCATGAAGTTTATTCCACAAACTATGATCAATTGTTTAAGATCCTACATGAGCCACCTCTATTTATTGTTCCGGTTAAAAAAACTTATACGAAAGTCACATTGAATTCATGTGAGCGTGTTAAACTGAGTCAAGGAAGTAAAGGTATCCAATTTTCAAAGTTGAGAGTACTATTCTGCACCATTAACAGTTTGGGGTACTAGAAGATCCGGCTGAACAAATTCAAGGTACTATAGAACATTTTGGCCATATTTAAATTATATTATTTATATGTATGATTATTCATAGATTATATTCGATTATTTCCAATACCATCATAATTATTTATAAAACATATATTTGAAGACGCCAAATAACATGCTTATGCGATTTTAGATCTGTATCAAATTTAGTCTAAAATCTTAGTTTGACTAATAATTTGTCATTTTTTTTAACCTGTGTATGCACGGGTTGTAAAAATAATAATTTGTTGGATGTTGTTACTTAAACTTTAAAAAGAATTACATGAGTCGCTATTATATATATAATCTAGTGTTTTTATTTGCTTATCACTGTAAACCTTACTTTTACCATACTTTGATTTTGATATGAGTATTACAATTAATTTAATGTTATAATGTAAATAATATTCATAAATTATAACAACACTTATGATAAATGTTGTTTCTTAAAACCAAATATTAAGTTAAGAGATATTTCTTAAATTTATAAATTCATTAAAAATTATGAAAGTTAAGATAATATGTTCATTAAATTTATAAATAATAGCAACAGTTATACTAATAAATGTTACTCCATTTCATAATTAGGCTAATAATTTGCTCAATTGGCTCAAAGATTGAGTCGTCTTTGAAGAATTTCGCGACTGCAGTGCTAGAGTATGGAGTGATGCTTCCTTAGTTAGGTCTTTATTCTAGGTAGAATGGCTAGAATTTAATTTGCCATTCATTGCATTAAAAAGAAACTTGGACTTTATTAAATAAAAATGACATATAATTAAGTTAATTTTTATGTTCATTTATTGTGCATTAAATGCATAACTACGTTAAATATAGAAATAACAAATTATTTATTGTGCCTTAAGCAATGCCCAGTGGGCATTGTTTAGCATAACCCTAATTAGAAATCATTTGTTACTCCATTTCATAATTAGGCTAATAATTTGTTCAATTGTCTCTGACAGTATTTAATCATAACATAACGTAAGTTAATTCTTTGATGATTTCTAATAAGATAAAAATTCAAATTGTATTTATTGCTTAACATTTTTTTTAACTTTCATATTTTGTTGTTAATCTTTTACAGAGTTACCAATGTCAAATATGTTTTGTGTAAAACTTCTCTTTTTAAACTTTCATGTTTTATCAAAATTTTAGGACCAGCACATAAAGAATTTGTTTTTGTAAAATTATAGTAATAGTTTTATGGTAGTGTGGTTTGAGTAATCAGTGTATTGTAATTTTCACGATCTTAAAATATTTAAGATTGTTTAGTCGAGATAATATTATCATTTGAGTAATTGAGTGTCGCTATAACTAGTCTTGCAAAACTATGGCCATTTTATCTAGAAATGTGAGATGCGAGGGAAATAAAATTAATAACTTAAGTTGAAAACATTTGAATTCCCACTCGTCTTAACCTTTCTCGTAGAGGATTGGATCTCCAATCCATTCTCTATTCTAATTGTAATAAGGAAGTTGAATCCACAAGTCATGTTTTCTTTGCTTGTCCTATGGTGAGAAATCTTTACCGTAAGATTTCTTTATGGTGGGATTTAGTTATTCGGTGTTTTCTTCTTATGAGGAGTGGTTGGATTGGTTTCTAAATCTTAGAATTCATTCCGACCGTAAGGAGATTTTGGAAGGTGTTTTCTACATCATGTGGTGGCTTGTATGGAGCTTTCGGAACAAAAGTCTATTTGGTTCAAGCATTCCCTCCAAAGCGGTTATGTTTGATGACTTAGTTACTCTCTCATTTTATTGGTGTAGATATAGATGCAAAGCTAGTTTTAGTTGGTTAAATTGGTTTAAAAACCCTTATCTTATTACTCTGTAATGTCTTTTCTAACTTCTTGCTAGTTGTTTCTTAATAAATTCGCCGTTCCAAAAAAAAAAAAAGAAAAAAAAAAAAAAAAGAGTACTGTACTTTTTAACAAGAAATAACACTTCATGGGAGTTTGCTACCAATATTGTCATGTATAAGGGGGCAAGTTTTGAAACCCGGAATTTTATGGGTATGATTAAATCGAACCTCCCAAATGTTGACCCATTTGTCGCTTGTTTCATCGGATCAATGTTACAAAATCTAAAGAATACTATTGGAATCGTTATGTAATTAACATGTTAATTAAATAGGTACTGATATGTACACGGAAGGTTTTGATTAGTACACAAATTTGTTTTGAAAAGTCATTTGTACACTTCCTTCTTTTCCTAAATTCATCCTCACCTTCTTTTCCTAGAGTCATTAGTACATGTCTCCACTTTCTTTCTCATAAACTTACCTCAACATTTATTATTGGCATATTTCACAAGCAAAAGTTAGACCAAGGTTTTCAAGATTGAGATCCTACCCAGAATTGTTTTTGTTTTTGCAAGATCGTAATTGTAAGATCGGATCGAGATCTTAAGATCCAAATATAATGTCATTTTCTTAATAGTTTTGTAATATTATACAAATTTACAAATTATTATATATCATAAACACAAAATTATATAAATGTTCCATCGAATAGTTGTCCTAAATTATGATTATGAAATGTTTAATAAGATTAACATGTTGTTTTTTAAATTCTACAAAAAAAATAATCCAGAAATTTGCAGTTTTTTAGTTTGTTATCCGAGAAAAGTAGGATCAGATCAGACTAGATCTTAAGATCCTATGGTTAAGATCGAGATCCTATAAGATCTTAAGCTTTCAAAGATCCTATGTAAGATCCGGATCGTTTTTGCTTTGCAGTATCGTAAAATCGTAAGATCCTAAGATTAGGATCGGAATCCTGACAACCATGCATTCAACCACAAAAATTTGTTAACTAAACACATCAGGAAAACAAAATGCACTAACGTTTTTCGATCCTAGTGGTGCTATCTTGGTAATATTCAAGAAAAAAATTCGAATCATTTTTTTTTCTTTCTTGAAACGGGTTTGATTGTTGTTGATTTGTTAATTTTCACTCCCATTTGTTCTTGTTTTTAGATAATTTTCCATCGTTCTTTTGGTGTAATTTTGTGTTTGATTTAGGGAGAATGCATACCATGAAATGCAACTTGCACTTTTTTAAGTCTAATGAGGAAGTTGATATTGTATGGAGAAGGTGTCGATCAATAAGCTTAAATTTTATAGCTTTCGAACAAACAGAAAATCATTCAACCACAAAAATTTGTTAACTAAACACATCAGGAAAACAAAATGCACTAACGTTTTTCGATCCTAGTGGTGCTATCTTGGTAATATTCAAGAAAAAATTTCGAATCATTTTTTTTTCTTTCTTGAAACGGGTTTGATTGTTGTTGATTTGTTAATTTTCACTCCCATTTGTTCTTGTTTTTAGATAATTTTCCATCGTTCTTTTGGTGTAATTTTGTGTTTGATTTAGGGAGAATGCATACCATGAAATGCAACTTGCACTTTTTTAAGTCTAATGAGGAAGTTGATATTGTATGGAGAAGGTGTCGATCAATAAGCTTAAATTTTATAGCTTTCGAACAAACAGAAAATAATCGGATCTAAAATCTACTGTTTTGTTATTGAATATCAGGGGCAATTGGACACCGGGCAAATGAGCTTTACATTGTTTGATCGGATTGGTGGTTTAAAGTTTTAATTCTAACCTGAGCTTCAAATTCCATTAAACTATTTTGCATTTGTTAATCGTCTTCATGCTACTATTTGTACAACGAGACACAATAATCAGTTCGGAAATCATAAAGTTGTAAATTTTGATTTAGTATTCGTTCTCAACAAACAAATTATAGAAAAGATTGACCATGAGTGGTTTATTTGGCAGCTTAATTTTTTATCTGGAAATTACAAAAACAAAACTATCAAAGTAGGAAAGGGTATTAAGGTCTTTTTCTCTTAAATTTCTGTGTACTAATAAAATTCTTGTGTATACATATCACTACCCTAATTAAATAAGTTTGGTTTATAACGGATATAATAAAAAAAATATCAAAATGACAAAACCTATATATGGTGTTTATTGTTTAATCTTGATTAAACACTATTTGATTACGTATTCAAAAGTATTGAAAAAAAAAAAAAAAAACCTACTTTACCTTTTCCAAGTCGCCGTTCTAAAGACAAGAGAAAGATATTGATAATATAAGTTGATAACGACATAGCTCCATCCATGAGCTTAAAGTCTTTAACTCAACTCAAATTTGTTTAAAAGTCAAATATGAACTTACGAAGAAAACGAAATTGAACAACGAAACCACGGAAATGACTATTAAATCAGAACGACACATACTAAACACGATGAAGTTTCTTCGTTAGTAAGTTCACCTTCTACTTTACCTCCGTCTTATATAATACATTCAAGAGAAACTATCTCGATAGAATATGTAATACTTAAAGCTCAATAAACGAATTAACACTAGGTAATACTTTTCTAATCATGCCAGAATTTTAAGTTAAGAGAGGCTGAACTTAACGTAAAAACTATAGTGAAAAGTTTCGCTCAATTTTTTATTTTTATTTTTATTTATTTTAATCTAACACCACAATGAGTAAGGATGAATTAAATTTAAGAAATCATAGTTTGACAATTAAATTCATTTTAGTGTTGTATTTGATTGTTCAAGTTGTTCATTTTTGAACTTTAATCAACATATCTATATGATTAAGAGGAGTTAATTGCAAAGGTTATTAATAAACTAGCTACTATACCAAATAACTAATGAATAAAATGAGTTAATTAGAAGTGACTCGGTACTCACTAGTAATCCTATTAGCTCCGCTCCTGTTTCTAATACAACTAGGGCCGATCACGGTCTACAAATTAGACCAGACCGAAAACCGATTTAGCGCAAAACACCGGACCGAAGACAAGACCGAGTGTTCGGTGCAGTTCCTCGGTCCGATCTAACAAAGCATAATGACCGGTTTTACGTAAGAAGGAACCGACGCAAATCGGACCAAAGAACGAATATAAGAAACATAATGGAACGAGGAGCGAACTAAAATATGTTCTGTCCGGTATTTTTATTCTATCCGGTCAGCGTCTATAATGCTCTAACCTAAATACAACATGTAAGATGGTGTGAGATATCATGTGATATACAGGTGCATGAATACTTTTGCTTTTCTAAATAAGAATTTTAATCAACTAAAATCAATTTTATGGAAAACCTTAGTAATGGGGACATAAAGACTACTTAATAAAAACCATGCTGTTTTTATTTTAATGGTTCTGAAAATGAAACGAAATTGCTGTCAAAATAAAATATCCTCTCAATATATTTCATATTTAACTCAATCAAATATCACAAACAAATGTGAAACAGCTTTAAGACTTTATCAAGGATGATGTATGATATCTCATAATCAAGTTTGATTTATATTGACAATAAATTAATATGGGTTTTTTGACTGATGGGATCTTGGAGACAAAGATGAAAAGTTGTTTATATTAACGTCATAATCGTTGGAAAGTCTTTTCAGAAACACTTTAATATACATCAAAGCTCGTATATTCTATTTAGCTTCCAGTATGTATGATAACACACGTTGACCTCATAAATGTTGTCGAATAGATATCGATCTACTTTATGCAAAACGTTAAATATGGATCAATCAACAAGTAGACGTGTTATCTAAGAGAGGAAGGTATCGTGGCTCGAAACCATGCTCAATCCGACGTGGACGCATTTAGGCACTGCCATCATCCCGCCACCATACCCACCCCTCCCCTGCGCCATCTCTTTCGCTGTGAAAACAGAAAAAGCCAAATAAATAAATATATAAAATAGCCGTTTGACTATCAACGGCTATTTAAATAATAATAATAATAATAATAATAATAATAATAATAATTTGAATTCTCTTCTCGGTATCCTTCGTCACAAAACTCAATATCTTCCTCACAACAACACTATTTTCCTCCGTATGCTACCCAATATAATATGCCTACATACACACTGGAACAACTATATCATCAACAGCTTCCGTATCAATAACACCAAGTCAACACACAATTTTAAAATCTCCAAAATAATCTACCACCACTATTCTATCAATCACAACAAACACAATCGCAACCACAACCACCACCACAAGTAACCCATTAACAAAAGGGCAAAACGGAGAGGAAAACGACTCGTAAAAAGAACAACCACAACCACGGTGGACGTAGACGATGACGATGACGATGACGATGACGGGGTGGACGTGCCAGTGCCACGGGTGGACCTGCCGATGCCACAGGTTGTCCAACGTTGGACGGCGGAGGAGGAAAAGTTGCTAGCCAAGTTTTGGGTCTTCGTTTCCGAGAGTAATGGGATCGGATCCGACGCTATTTTCAAACGTTTTGGTGGCAAGTTGCAAACGAGTTTAACAAAACTTCAAAAGTTAAATGTACTAAGTATATGATGACGGGGAAGTGGACTATGTTGAACAATCATTGCCAAAAGTTCAGCACTATCTTCGAACGTTTAAAACCGTTTGGGTAAAAGCGGGAAAAACGATGTTTATATCTTTTGGAATGTGCTAGGCAAGCATATTGTGATGAGTCAGAAATGGGACAACAAAGTTTACTGAGGGGACAACAAAGTTTACTGAAGATCACACTTGGCGTGTCTTGAAAATACGCGCCAAATGGGACACGTCCTATCCGGTTAATCCGGATGATCTCACCGGGCATGCCGAACTATTCAACGATGATGCAAGACCACCCCCCCCCCCCCCCCCCCCCCCCCCGGCAAACCTCGTCCTACAAAAAAAACCAAATTCGAAAACCACGTCGAGCACCGCGGGAAGTCACTCGCAAAATTCTTTAGCACAGTCTTTACATGCGGAATTTAGACGCAAATGGAAAGCCGACGAATCGTTGTACGAGTTGAAGAAAGAGAAAGACCGGGCAATAATGAAGTGTAAAGAATTAGAGTTTCTCACGATTAAGACCGACGGGTTGCCAGAAGACCAAGCCTTCGTCATCAACATGCAAAAACAAAAAATAATGAACAAGTATCAACAACAAAATTAGTTATTGTATTTTTTTAAAGTTTCGTATTGTTTTTTTATATTTTTCTTTCGTATGTTTTGTTAAGTTTCGTATTGTATTTTTATTTGATGAATGAATGAAATTTAGTTTATTTGAAAAAATGAAAAAGAAAATAAATTAGTGCGTAAGGTCCTTTCGACATGTGAAATGGCATGTTATGAGGGAGGGAGTGTTTTGATGTGTAAGTATAAAAAATGAGATGCAGACTGAAATAGTGTTTTGACATGCCATTATACCTAAGAGCATTCAGTACAATAACATGTTAACACAGAAAAAGTGTCACCACATCATTTCAACACCAAAACATTAAACACTAAAAAACATACCCATTATTATAAAACCAAATAACACCAACTTTTTGGGAGTCACATTTTAAAAACATTACAATTTACAAATTAACCCCTCAACAATTTCATTCATTAAACAACATAATACTTCATTCATAATATTAAAAGTTACAATACAAAATAAAAACGTTACAAATTTAAAAAAATAATAATAATAATAATAATAAATAAAAAATATATATACAAAGGGTTGTTTGTGTAATAAAAATGCCAAAAGTCAAACCAAACAACATGTTTAACCAAATTTCATATAAGTGTAGCGGCCCAATAATTTCATTAGTTAATTTTGCTAAAAGCCCATTATTCCAACCAAACCCTAATCATCCTCATATAAGTATTCATAAGTTGATTATTTGATTATTTTCAAATTATTCAAGCTTGCAAAATGCCATTAGTTAAGTTTGCTCTAATAAGTTGATTATTTTCCAGTTATTCAAGCTTGCAAAATGCAAATAGACTTTGTTTTATTGAGCATAGCTTGATGACTTTGTTCAAGCTATTTATAATTTAAAACAACTTCAAATTTCATGCCAATATAAAAGAATACAAAACAAGGGAAGAGATCCGGTAAGAAGATAAACTAAAATAAGAAGAATAAGAAGAATTTCTAGTCACACATTTTAAATATGAGGGAGAAATTTAATGGGAGATGCATCTTTTTTTGTAAGTGCATCTAAAATGAGTGGTTATGGTTTCTTTTTATTATTATTATTTTATTTTTTCTTCTTATTTGATCATAACTCTACAAAACAAATATAATACTTGCTAAACATTAAATACAGTAAATCTAACACCATCGAGACGAGTTCAATGCCTTTTGTAGAACTATCCTCCCAATTTTGCATTAGTTTTTAGGGCAGATTTCCGGAAAAGGTAAACATAAGATGCAACATTTGACAATCTTTTATATAATAAGAGGAAAATATTTTGTTGCAATTAATTCTTTTATTGACTAATATGAGAGCTCAATTGCGTAATCGAGAACTTCTACCAGTCAATTAATATTAAAATTGAATTGTTTGGGTCAAATTTTTAATAAATTTAGTGGAGGAATTTGGTGAAAAAAAAATGATTATAATCTCCCCATTTTTTAAACTTAAGTGTAAATAAACGTTATATTCTAATCGGTTAATAGGAAAAACATCGTAAATGTTACTTTATAAATATCGTAAATGTTACTTTATAAATATCAAGCTGAAGCACATGTTATTATGTATATGCACGAGATTAATTATAACATATAAAAATTTATATCCACTAAATTTGATATATGTATATCAAATTAAACTATTCAAAAAATAACATTAAAAAAAAATTTTGATCATACTTTCAAACGCAAACAAATATATTTGAAATATTATTATTAATTGTAATTATTTATGAACATAATCCGCGTTTGATAACCCTCGCGTACACGGGTTAAAAAATTAAAATACGGCTAAAACTTAAATTAATATAGTTGTAAGAAAAAAAAAATTCGCGCTCGCAAAGGGTGAAATTATATTAACACTTGTTTTGCAAAGTGATAAACATGATCTAGTTGGACATGCCCAACCAATACAACACAGCAATACTACGTCCATCTGATATCAGACAAACTAGGCTAATATCTCATATAGACTAAAAAAGACATCAGATACATCACATAAACATACTTAGAATGACAGATCATGCTTCTGCAAACCATCCAGCCAATTAAAACAACAATAAAGCCATCACATTTGATCACCCATTGTGCACCAAAGACCATAGCCTCCCATTGTAAGAAAAAATTTGCAGATGCACGAGATTCGAAATATTAAAATGAAAGAACGACGTATAAGCACACATCGAACAAATGTAACTGATATATTATTATTAATTGTATCTATAGTTTGAACCCCGTGCGTGCACGAGAATTATAACTAGTAAGATAATATGATAAATTCTCACTCCAAAAAAAGATTGAGAAATCAAAATTTTAACAAAAAGAGGAATCTGTTACAATTATCAATGGTATCCAACCAGATTAATATCTTTTATATAATAAAACAAAATTTTAAGTGGAGACTTTTTTATTTTAAAAAATTCAACCTTCCCTTATTAAGTAATATTTTTTACAATTATTCATTATTTATTTTAAGTTTTTTTAATTAAAAAGACTAGATATTTCCTAATGTGTAAAAAAAACTAAAAATTCATTTTTTTACAAAACATATATTGAGAAACAAAAAATACACATGTACTTGAGATTTAATACATGAGAGTTTTGGGTGCAAAATGTAAAATTAAAAGAAGCGAAAGATCAATCCTTCCGACTCACAAAACCATAGAAACAGAAAAAGAAGAAACCTAGCTACATAAAAACACCCCACCACATCACACGATATGCATTCAATCAAAATCATCATCTAATTTTGCCCATTTAATTCAAGCTTTTAACCGAACCCCCAATCAACATTGCTCAATGGCCGTTCTTTGATAGATTAAAGATATGTTTTTCAATGAATTCAAGGTATATTAATCTAGAATTATTCATCTATGGTTTTTTTAATAAGTTTTGTGGTTTGTGCTTTAGTTGATGAAGGGGGAGTAATGTCAATTTTCAAATTAATTATCTGTTATAGAACAAAAACTTTTACTATTATGATATGCGCTAAGTATCTTATTTTTTACTGTATTCAGAACCATTCTACTTTGATGTGCTAACATAGACAAATTTGTGGTAATGCACTTTTCAGAAACTTAGATTATAGCCCTTTTCGTATCATATCTTTAAAGATATTAATCTTATAGTACATTTTAGTATTCTTATTATCTTAAGGGTATATATGTACACGTATATGATTGTTTTGTATCTAATTTGATTGTTATGATGTCATGTGATCTAATATGTTACACGATCAAGTTGACATGTATCTGAAGCATGGAGTGACTAATGAAAAACCCAAGGCTTGTGATCAGCAAGATAACATAGCTTTTAATTCCACAAAAGTGTAGATTGGCGTGAACACCCTGACCCTTGCAGGTTGTTCAGAAAGAATTTTTGATGGTTGGGCTGAACATATCCCTGCAAGTGTCTCTCACTTTGATAGGTATATCATGCAAATGAGACTTTTTTAGAGGTATAATTTGTCATAATCGAACAATTAAAGTACTCCAATAGTTTTATATTCATACAATATCGAGGACTACATGACTATTTTGTTACAACTTATTGCAAGCTGTTGTTCAAAAAGACTGTCCAAGAGGATTACTTTACGTTGAATACAAATGTAAAAGTTTTATTATATATAATTTGTATTCAGGACTCGCGATGTATTCGAAAATGCTTGTTTAAAAAAAGAAATAATTAGATAATCAGTTTTAATATGCAGTCCCAAATATCCATGATTATATGATTTTTTAGGGGTCAAAACAATGATGTCATCATGCCCATTTTATGTGTTTATGTTCATAAATGGCTAAATGTCCACAAAATTTCAGGTTCTGATTCAGATAGTATATTCACATCTTGCTAGACTAGACCATTACGTGAACTTCTTGGCCACACTCCTCCTTCGGTCTTTCTGCTGCATTTTCTTTTAATTCTTCTAACTGTAAAAACCTTCTATTGATAAAGTGAAAATTGTATTCTACTGATCACTTTGATTTAATAAGTTTCTTGCTAGCATAAAGATTAGAGGTGGCATTCTGCCCATTTACTTATGAATTTGCTGATTTGGTTTATGTCTAATCGCTAACAGGTCAATAGGGTAAATTTTGAATTTTAGCTTGAAGGAAACGGGTTATGTTTTGAAAATTTAGCTTTAAATGGTATTAGATATGAACGAGCTCCAAATTCTGTAAAATCTACTTGATTAAAAGTGTTAAGGTTGTTTGGAAATAGGTATCTAAACTGCTTACTTTATTAATTAATAGTAAAATAAGATGTTTTGAGTACGCATTTGGAGTTCCTTATTTGAAATTGTTAAGTTCGTAATTAGTAATTTCTGATAATTATAGTAATTTGATTTGATCATTTAGGTGTTTATTTTGTATGGATCATGGATAACCATGGCAAAGCGTCCTCGCTACATAAACAGTGAAAAAAATCTGCATGCCGACATGCATGACTCAGGAAAAAACTTTTTACCAGCTACAACTTAGAGATCATGCAACTGTAATTCCTTCCAAATTTGTTTCAGTTATGCCCCCAGGATCTGGTTTTGATAGCATTCCTTCTTAGACAAAATTTAACAAAAGTTCAATGAGTCGACCTATTAGGCATTTTGGCCCGCCACCTGGCTTCAACACGGTTGTATCTAAATCTATGGATGACCCGGTTGTCGGGGTTAACCGTAGGAGTGCAAATCCATATACAGTTCTGGATGATTATAGTTGGCTAGATGGATACCATTTATCATATCCAGCATATAGTGATGTGTTTGGTAATTCTTTCAATTGCTTCCCACAACCAAATAAGCTTTTGAACACAAACAAGACTTCGTTGGGAATAGAATGCTTCCCATTCCCTGGTAAACAAGTTTCCTCCGTGCAGGGTGATGTTGCAATAGGAATTGGAAAGCAGAATGGGAATGGGAATGTGAATGGATGGCTTGATTATCAAATTCCACAACTAATTCTTTACCAATAACCTCTCAAAAGAGGTAATGAACTCTTAAAAAAAAAAAATGTAATGAACAGTTTATTTCCCCACCTCAACAATATCTAGGGCAATCACTGTGGGAAGATCATTTCTTTGTGTGAGATGATTAAATATCGAGCATAGATGGTACGACGTCGACTTTTTGTTCTACTCAAATTTGAAACTATAAAAAGCTTTTATTTACTTTTTTACTGTTAAATTCACTTATCTTTTGTTTGTTGTAGTTTATGAACAATCTACTAAAGTGGATGATGTCCAGTGGCCTTGTAAGACCAGTTTAGCCATCAAATATATGCCATATGTGGCTAATGTTTGAATGGTTTTATGGAGCATGGATGGTATTGGATTATTGCAGGCACCTACTTGGTCATTAGGTCACTCTCCCTCTCACTCTCTACTTTCACAGTGCATTTATTATTGTTTAATTACAATATCCCGTAAGTATTTTGAATGGTATATTTTTTTTACAAATTTTAATTCTAATAATATTAATTATATTTAGTAAGCGTTGCCAAGAGATCTTAAAGTTCTCAATCAAATAACACATTACACAAGAAAAGTAAGACTACCAAATGACAAATTTACATGAGAGATTCTAGCCGTTTCAGAGTAAACACCTTGGAAAAATGTTCTTTCCACGAAACACACTAAGGTTCTACTTGGTAAAGAACCGAGTAGTATAAGACGTACACACTATCTAGCCTCAGCCCTCAGTTTCTAATTGAATAGCTCAACACACCCGAATCTACCACGTTACATCTGAGTCAAAGACTTGCCTAGAATATACCATCTATACTTGACTATTAGTAACACACCTGACTAATCTAAATGCGCCCATAGAACTAAAGATGTTCGTCTCTTTTATTTCCGTATACTTGTGATCTTTATTGGACACATAAGATGGAAAATAGCTCCATGAACTGCGTTGAACGAATCTTATATTTAAAGCTTTTAAGTCCATATTCATTGGTATGTAGAGACTTAACTCTCTCAAATGTGTTATGCCATGCAAGATGAGTAGAAATAACTACTAAGTTTGTTTGGTTGTTATTGTGCAGGTGCTAAGCTTTCCAGATTGAATGATTGATAATGTTTGTGACATAACTACATATAATCACAGATACTATTAATTAAATATGCTTTAAATATGAGTCAATTATTTTAGTTTTCTATCAATGAGTTATGAGTAATGTGTATGGATAATAGACGCGTATATGGATTTAGTGATTACATAGTATCAATTTGTATGGATGTGTATATTTGACAGGAAAAAGAGTCGTGAAAGGCAGCATAATTGAAGGATTGAAAGAAATACAAGAAATGATGAATATTTGTGGTAAGCACAACATCACATGTGAGACCGAGACAATTACACATGCTTAAATTAACGAAGCCTTAACCAGATAAGCTAACTATCATGTCAAGTATCGCTTTGTTATTGACATTGCTGGTAAAAACAATAAGTATTGATTCGGCTACAAGTTTTATATGCAAAGTAGTATCAATCTTTTAAGTGGGTTTATACAGTGTAATTATTGTATGCTATGATAATGATATATATGGTATTGGATTTTTTTATAGAAACGGATGAGGGACAAAAAATAGTTTATGGGTTAAAATGCCTCATTTTGACCAACTACAGTATTGCATCACTTATGTTTCCTCTAAACATTCTAACCCATTAGTCAACCTACTTATAATGCCCTCATGAAATTTTTGTGGTTGTAAGCTTCGGTTTTAAATTTTTATTATGCAATCACTACGGATTTTTCAGTTTTGGTTATTTGATATCGCATAATAACCTGAAACTACAAATGATGCAAGGAATAAACTACCCCTGTTGTACCTCATGGGTATGGACGATTTGGGTGTTTAGACACATTGTAATGTGGTTTATTAAAACACCTAAATTGTATCTCATGCTGTTAGATGATAGGTCTTTGGGTTAGGCCCGTATGGACCATGTGTATTGTGTCATATATATATACATTGTCATAGGCATACAGAACTTATTGAATATACATTTCACATAATTCTTACACTTATTGAATAACCGTTGTAGCCAAGCATTTGTTGGTTTGTGAGGAACAAAGACTTGGTTTGGGTAACTTGCTCTGACTTCTACACATGCAAGTCGTACACAGGATTATAGTTTATACCAACAAAATGCGTTAAACATTGCTTTAGTCAATTTCATCTAAAATTCAAAATATGATATACAACATATTATATTATGTTCTTTGTCTAATTATATAATAAATTTTGTGTATATCTGAATTTCTGACTTGACATTGCGAGCCGACTAATCTCACAACGACTACCTTTTTCAATATTGTAACAGATGAACTTACAAAAGTGACATATGGTAACACAACCACTACTTTAGCATAAGATTAAAAAATAAATTGATCTAAATTATCGATACTCAAACACAACATGCGGTAGTTAAAGTTTGTACATAAATATAAACTATGTCTATGAAAGTACTATATATAAACTTGTATCACGTAAATCAAACATAATTATAAATCAAAATTTAGAATCATAAATAAAACAAAAATTCGGCTAATAAATAAAAAAATATTTTATTAAAAATGTTAGAAAAAATTGCGCGAGTTCCCGGACATTATAACTAGTAAAATCCCTAACGCTCATACCTACATCATTTGTTTTTCTTCATTTTCATCCAAGAAAAACCCTAACCGTTCTTTAATGCACATGAGAGAGGTTTCGCATCTACTACATGATAGACTCAGTTTAGACCTCAATTAAGAAATGTTAAACTAATTATCAATGGAGATTAATAACTAGAAATCCAAGGTGAAAGAATTGGAAATGGTAGTTGATTAATCGGATTGTTTGTTACAAGTTTGTTACAATGAGAAATGATAGGAAAGTGTTATCTGATTACAAAGATGATTTCTAAAAGTGATTACAATTCTCTACTTATACACAAAAACAAAGAAACTAGTTAACAAACTTTGGGCGCCAAAATTAGTTATTCAAATCCAATGATAAGATGACACGTATCCTTTTTGAACTTAAACATTTTGGCGCGTATCACTACATCACTGTCGGATGTTACTATTGGTAACATTGATGTACTTGAACAAAATGACCTTATGGGTGAAGACTGAAGTTAGGGTTGAACAAATGGTTGATAGTTCACCAACCGATGTTATTGTTGACGATGAACAAGTTGATCAAAGTGGCCCATGGTTTGCTGATCTTAATGGATATGTTCATCAATTTGCTTGACTATCTCGTTAACGTTTGCGGTGACTGAAGATGGAAGCTCAAGTGAACAAATTTATTTAAATTAGTAGTACTACGTAATAGCTAATGTAGCTGTTGGTGGTTCGGGTAACAATCTTTTGTGTTCTTATGATCAACTTTGTAGTTAATGTTTTGACCGCCAAACACGTATTTAGTTAACTTTTGCTATACATATGCATATTTTTAAGCTTTTGTAAGAATCCCTATTAAAAGTAAAAGGTGTAAAAACATGTAACAGGGTGAAAATCCCGTCCCAAGTTTATACACCCTAAACGTTACCGTTTTCGGTAATTTGCCCTAGTTTTTATGCTGAACACATATGCTTGTTATTGTTAGCATCACAAATAATCAAAGGTTGTCTTTTAAACGAAAAAAAGAATTATAGATTTGAAATTTCCAACCGGTTGAAACCTAAAAAAGATACGAGTGACTTGAAACTAGAAAAACACTGATCCAAACTAAAAGTACATACCAACTCAACTCCTCGAGGATTCTTGAAAACCATGACTAAAAGCTTGAGGTACAACAATGTTTTTCACACCGTTATGGCCTTGTGCCAAACGTTTCCACACCCTTGCCCAACGTTATAGCTTCAGTGTTGTGTCAACACTGTTATTTTAGTGTGTGTGTGTGTGTGTGTGTGTTCTGGGTGTTTTAGTGAGGCTCGTTTTCAGCCTTATGATTGCAAAATAATGTGGTTGTGTGTGTTATTCATGGTATTAGGCTTGCGTGGCAACACTATTTCACAACACCTAGGACCATACCGTGTGCTCTAACTACACATGATCACATGTAGTAAATCAGCATTGGATGAAATTTTGAAGTCAAGTCTCAAGAACGATCAGGTCATCCACGCAACACCACACCAAACAAAGAGGATGAACTGTGAAGGTAGATATAACTTTTGTACGGAAAGCAGTGGAAAAGCACCCAAGGACGACGCACTTTATTTGAAGCAGCAATAATGCTTCAATGACCATATTTTCACTTACCTTTTTTTCATTCTAACAAACTTTGTACATTATATTTTATATGTGCCAAGGAGATACACATGCATAAGCCACAGAAAACACTTTCATTTGTTGTCTGCTTTCTATTACGTTTGCCAGCATTGTCGCAGTCTTGATCTTAACATGTGTAATTGAACAAATCTAAAGTACCAACATGGCAACATGCCATGTAATAAACATCTTTACTGATCTTTCACTACTACAGCTCTAACAAGCCATCTTACTGATACTATACAACAAAAAGAATGAGAAATCATGCAAGAAAATATAAGAAGAGGTGTAATAAGTTGTGTATATATATATATATATATATATATATATATATATATATATATATATATATATATATATATATATATATATATATATATAACTAATCCAATTTAGAATGACAGATACAAAATTACGCCGCAAGTTCTCATGAAGTCTCCTCTAAAGCAATAGGCATCTCCAATGTCTCATTACCCCTTTGTATCTTTAAGAAGACCTTATCTCCTACACTATAATCATCTAATGCTTTTAGAAACTCAGCTTTATTCCTAACCTGAATACATGAAACACGACAGTTATCACCTCGACTTGGTCATTTTCCTTCCTTAACATTTCCGGTTGATGTGGCCTTTTATAATTGGGTTTTCGATCTATCAAAGTTTCTAACGGAGAGCATTCTCTTGCTACAGTGGCATATCCCAAGGCTTTAGTCTATGCTGCTATGCATGTACTCTTATCTTTCATACTATGCTAACACTTTTTTTCTCGGTTTTTTGCCTCATAAATAATTTAACTTGTTAGATACATTACAGAAACTATTATTGCAATAGTGATCCCATTATACTAGATATTGAAATTTATCAGGTTGTGAACCTTCAAACACGTTTTTCGGTGACTTGTATACCGTTCCACCAGTTTTAGCTATTTTTCTATAATTATACCTTTTTGTCCTATAGTCGATCAATATAACCCTAAATTTACCATTTTTCATAAAAATGGGTGTAAATAGTTGCCGTTACAGTCTAGAATTTGGCAATCTTTTACCAAGTTTCGTTACTTTAAAATGATTTAAAACCAATTTCACTGATTGGTTAAAAAACACAACGAGAAAGTATAGAAGAAAACTCACAGGCTTGTTGTCAACTGATACAATGACGTCACCGAGAACAATATTACCAGCAAATCCCCTGGTTGTGGGACGAAGACCAACTTTTGCTGCTGGACTATTTGCAGGAACCTAGAAACCATAAAATCGAAACAATTAGATACATTATTGAGGATGTGCTAGATTGAAAAACAATAATTGGTAGCGCTAATGATTTTTACCAGCAGAACGAGAGCTCCATTTCGAACATTAAGTTGGTTTGCAACAGGATCAGGAGCAATCTCAATATTCAGACCAGCTCGAACAACCTAGAATCCATGATAAACAATGTTACGAGCTTCAGAATATGACCAAACGGGGGTTTTCAAAGACCAATTTAGTGTCGATGCTGCAACATAACAATCCCTGCAAACTAAGATGGCTCTAAACAGAAAAACCTTTTAATAGAAGAATAATCTCTTGATTACATGCTAAGATGCATAGGTGAAAAAATTGGGCCTCTAGATGGGTTGGTCAATGAATAATAATGGGTCAGATTGACTACCAACACTACATTTTCATATTTTTTCTGAAATTCATAAACAATCAACATATAGAATACAATTTACAAAAGCCAAATTTTTTAGGACTAATTAGGAAGTTTTAAACACTTGATATTTTCAAGGCTTTCAAATTGTTTGGCTCATTATGAAAAAAATGTAACCGAAATAAACTTGATCTCTATGTAAACGAGTTGAAAATGATCCCTAATGTTACAGGCTTTAATGTGATGGGCAAATAACTTACTCTCCCGAACTGAATCAGCTGAGGTACTATTTTTACCACCGTTGAGGAAGGGATGGCAAATCCCACACCTGCTGAAGTACCTGTCAAATCAAAAATGCGGTGTGATTAATGTACCATTGGTAGTGTTATATAGTATACATGGAATCATTAGATCACATGACTGAAAAGAAAAACAAGCAAATAGTACATAAATACCTGTTTGTGTGAATATTGCAGTGTTTATCCCAATTAAATTTCCTTTAGAATCCAACAAAGGGCCTCCACTGCCAATGTCATAATATATGGCTTAATATTTACAAAAGAAAAAGTAAGTCAATTAAAACTAATTGATACTTCTTTGAAAAGTGAAATCATAGAATTATCATTTAGTGAGAAAAAGAAAAACCTATTTCCAGGGTTGATGGCAGCATCTGTTTGAATTCCTCCACCAATTGTGACTCCAGTTTGACTAAATATGTCTCTGTTGAGACCGCTAATAACCCCCGTTGTGAGTGTGTGATCAAAGCCGAACGGGTTTCCAATGGCTAAACATTGTTGGCCAACTTTTAGGAAAGATGATTGGCCCACCTTCATTGGCCTCAACAGATCTTCAGGTGCTTCCACCTACACCAGTGAAGAGTCGGTATTTTTACAAATCAGCACATGTGTGAACCAGATAACTTTTTAGTGCGAACGGCCAACTAAGAAATTGATAAAGAAAATCAGAATTGCAAAAGATATTTGGGAAAATTTACACCTTTAGGACAGCAAGGTCCTTGGAGCGATCTGCACCAATTAATTTCCCTTCAAAGTTCTTTTGTACCCTTCCAATATTTACACACAAGAAATGTCATGAGGCAGTAATCTATAAACATTACTGAAATTAACATTATGCCAGAGACTGTCTCACCCTTCTGAAGCAAGAATATTTACACGTGCAACAACTTCTCCGGGTTTTGGATTCCTTGATAGAGAATTGCCAATAACTAGACATCAATATGAGTAGTTTAGTATTTTACATGCCACTTATGATGATCAACAACTAGCACTATGGTATCACACCAAAATGGTCTGCCAATGCTAGAAACTTTGTGCTTCAGATGAAAAATGGAAATGTGCAACTCAGCATACATTGAATAACTCACGGAATGAAGAACAATACATGATTTTTATAAAATGGTGAGTACTGCAAACATATGAGAATTGAAATTCCAAAGGAGCAAAGCGCTAATATAAAGACTAAAAAGTTACAAGAATAAGATATTGCAGAATAGAAGAACAATGTACGGTCCTTGTTACATGTCCAATCATGATCCAAGACATTTCAGTAACAACCCTCTAGATATGAAATACTAATGGGTAAACACAAAACATCAGAACAAATAAGATGCATAATCAGGAATAGATGCTTTCAGAATTGCCAAAAGGTGAGAAATTTTACCCATATATGTGAAAATGGGTTAACTTTGGTCATACTCTACTGATAACGGGTCAAATGGTAAAACTAAAAAATAGCTAAATACAAAACACATTGAATATTGCAAAAGTTGTCCACAACGCATATGTAAGTGTTTACAGCCTCCTAAAGTTATTCGAAGATTGGATCATTATTTCAATAGAAGGTTAAATAATAAAATTTGTATATGTAAGTTATTCGTACAATTCAAAAATAATGAACGATACTAGTGTGAAGTGTCAAGGATCCGGCAAGCACAGCCTGTCTTGGATCCTAAGTTTTACCCTTATTGACCTGTTACCAGTTACCTAATTTGCAAGACCCATCATGTATTGTACAGAAGTTACAGGATATTACATGTCCTTACCATGGTAATTCGTGACAATGTGCCCTTGTTCATCCCAGACAACTCCCGAACCATTTCCTTCAGGAATCTGCCAATGAAATACATGTTAGATAAGACTAATTTCGTCCCACTCATGCAATAAGAGTAAGCAAGTCAATGGGCATCATTTTTGCTATACGTTAACTCAAAATTACCTCAACCATCCCCGTAACGTTAAGCTGAGGCCGTACAGTTACATCAAATATGTTCACAACAGAGTAAGTGTTGTTCTCAAATAGCTTCACAATTCTTTCCTGCCAATCATACACATATCAGATTACCTGCCATACACGTCCATTTTTAACGGTAAAATATACAAGAGTACTACTTAAGAAGATGAAAAAAAAAAAAAGAAAAAAAAAAAGAAAAAGAAAAAAAAGAAAAAAAAGAAAAGAAAAGAAAAGCCGAATCAGGCAAACCTCTGGTGGAAAAAGTGCCCCAGAAGGAATAACAACAGGTGTTACTTGTTCAATTGTCACAGATGGGTCACCCAAAGCATTAGCTGCACAACCGATGTTTATATAAGAAAAAGGTAGAAAGAAATAAAGATACTAAAAAAGTGTCACGACTCGATATTGATTAACAGTATATACAAACACTAGATGGGGATCGGAAGTGTCGAATAGATAAGAATTGTCAGATAGATTTAATATTTAGGTAAAGTAAATGAACACTCCTCACTATTTAGGCCTAGATTAAAACGATAATTGCTCAAAGAAACGGGATGTATTGTTCGAACCTGATGAGTACCTTGAAGGGGGATAACAATTGGCATCAAGAGACTTGTTAATAGCATTCTGCGTGTTGTAGCAAAACCTCTTGTCACCTCTCCCAAATCTTTAAATGTTTTATCACTAACTCTGGAAACGTAAAAGCAAAGCAACATGAGAAAGCAATGCGGTTCAGCATAATAGCTGTTAGCAACAGAAACTTTCATTACACTACGAAAACATGTTTTGGTTGCAGATGGCAGAACAACAAGTTGTTAGAAAAGAACCAGCCCTCTAATTAAAGTTATCATCGGGAACGAATGAATGATGAGTTAAATCCTTTGTTTTAAACACACACCGGCTAATATTTCCTTTTCCGTAACTATGGTACCTTTGGTTTAGCTATACTTATCCCCTTGTGGTTCCTAGCTAAACTATACGATCATTTCATACATTTTTTTTTTACATAACTTAATACGACAATTGCAACATAATAAAAGGATAACCATAAATGCATATCCAAACACCCCCTTAGGGTTGCAAATGTCACTCAATTGCATATAAAATAATATTGGAATAGGAAATTACGTTTTGGTGGAAATGCGATGATGAGGGTCATCAAAAAGAGAGGAAATTCCGTCAAAACAAAGCTTCCGGCGACCAACAAACCGCCTAGCTGCTGTAGTACAACTACCTTCAGTTTGATGATGAACAGGAGGTAGCATATAACCATTCCAAGGCATTACTAGTGTAACTCCCATTTTTTATTTTTCTCTCCCTGGGGTTTAATTAAGGTGTAGTGAAGAAGATGAATACACGTAAGATAATTCTTCTTTTGCTATGGCATTTTTAGCTGCCAACGGTACTACTCTTATCGTTATTTTGGGCTAGCTTGGAAAAATATCTTTAAACAAACATGGGATGATGGGTTAAAAACTTAAAACTTAAACCCCACTTGTTCATTTCTAGTGATAATTTCTTTTAGACGCGACGGTTTACTTCACATTTTACTTCAGCGCCATATCATTATTTAACATATCATTACTCTCATCACCTTTCATTTATAATTTTTACCACTACTCTCACCTTTCAACTTATTTTTTTTAACAAATTGTTCACATATTATCAGGGAAGGAACCAGGGGTGTCCCGGGACACCCATAAAATTTTGTCTCATAGTGTTAATTTTGTTATAAAACCTCTATTTTTCTATAAATGAACACTGTGACTTTGTCTTCTGGTTCCGTCCCGGCATATTATACGTATTAAGGGGTGAGAGTAGTCACTCGTTTGGTTTCCCACGTTCGGTAAGGACCTCAAGGTGTAACCGGCAGACACAGAGCCAGGATCCAAGTTGAGGGGGGCTTGGTTTTTTTTTTTTTTTTTTTTTTCCTTCAACAATAATTTATCATGAGATGAAACAAGTAACAAAGTCACATCGATCTTATAGTTTTAATGTTAATACATGTCAATTAATTGAGTTATTAACTAACTTTGCTGGTATTAAAAATCAATTTGAATACATATATCAAACTATATTGAGTTGAATATATTGAAATGATCAATTTTGAAAAATATTGTACAAGATACATACTAATGGAAGTTGTATATTATAATGGAAGTTTCATAGAGAGTAGATAAAAGATACTAATAATATACCGAGTACAATACTTTCAAAAGTAGATACATAAAGCAAGTTTTATTTTATTGGTGAAAAAATAACCCACGTATCTATCAAAAGGTCTTCATCTACACTCATCTTTCTTTAATGTGCCTGTAACATAAACTTCAAACAAAACTTTCATATGTTTCCAGATTTTGCTTCTACATTTTTTACCATTCTTTGTGCCATTTATTTCTTCTTTCTACTAAATTATATTACACATCATTCAATCATCACAGCACAACTTAAAATCGATTCAAACCACCATAAACTTAATGCCCTGTGTCGTCCGGTTGGGGGTGACCGAGCACCCTCCAGCCCCCCCCCCCCCCCACTGGCTCCGTCCCTGGCGACCGGAGTCACGAGTTGGGGTAACACTCACGAAGTGACTAGTGTGTGAGTAGTCGTGTGTGAATGCGAGAATTCACTTGACTTGGGTTGGTCTATTTCAAGGGAATGAGACTGGTATTTATAGGAATGTGTTTAGGGTTTCGAGCTACCCTTAAACATTATCAATGGTTGAGAATAGTCCACATGGTGGGCATCCAGATGAGGAGACAAGAATGACACATGGCGTGATATCTTTGGCTTTGCCAGGTTCATGGAATAATCCATGCACGATTTCCATATACTAGTCTGATGTTCGCAGCATTACCTATGTGTAAATGAGGTAATGACTTGTTTATTCGTTGTAACGGTCCTGGAATGAGTCTACAGGTCTTTTACTACCTAACTGTGTTGGTCAGGCCTTTATGCATGTCCTAAGAACTTGCTTCCCAAGTAAGTATATGGTGGGCTTTAGCCTTAGTGGGCCTGCTCTTAGTATATTAGCTTCAGCCAGTTGAGCTGGAGCTCTAATATGCTATCAAGTCTGTTGAGGCAACATTATCAAGATCTCCTTGTGTTTTAATGATAACAAATAAACCATCGAAACACATAAAATAACAAACGTTAGCCAAAATTCCCCGACTTCCATATCTGTTCTTGGCGCGCCACCCACGCGTCGACGCGTGGGTAACACGCCAGGCTACTGTATGGTTCGGGATGAATTTTGAAAGTCGGCTTTCCCCATACCCGACAAATGTGGATCATTCAATTCAGGTATGAATATGATAAGTGCTTCATTAGGAACACTCGAAACGGGTTTTAGACTTAGAGGGATTTAAAATTGCAAGCTCTCGTTTTTGTCAAAACGCCAACTCAAATATTTTATCAAACGCCTCTAGCCAAGGATTTTCTAAACCTAGGGAGCTTATATTTCACCTAACATCAAGTGAAAGTATTTATATGCTCATATCTCGTGCTTACGTCTTCTCTAATCACGTAACGGGTTTACTCCCTTATTGGTCGAACTAAGTCAAAGGTCACTTTGCGTAAATGCATCCTTTCCCGCATGGGATATGTTTTACAATCAAGGCAAAGCACTTAACTTGTTTGCACCAAGGTGTTAGTTCAATACGTCGAGTCGTGGAAAGTCACGAGTTATGAGATTATGGATTTTCGACGTTGAGTTACTTGAAATTATAAGTAACCTTTGATTTTTCTAAATCATCTTCTTAAAACCATAATCATGTTTGTCAACTTATTTCTTTCTTAATGACAACATGATTATCTTTTAAACACTTCTTTGATTATCCTTAATCACCACTTCAAATCCTCCCAAATCTTATCACCAACATTATCTTTTTATTCTCTTACACCCTTTGTACTTTCATGTACTATTTGTCTCCTATATTCCCACATCATATCTCCAAAATATTCTCTCTCAACATTCTCTTCCAACCAATGAGAGGCCACCATAACTTCATTTTCTCCATACACAAATAAACCTTTTCTACAAACCATAAACCTTCTTCAACACACTTTCTTCATTCTCACCACAAAGGGTATTCCTCAAAGTTTTCTCAACAAACTTCTTTTCATTCTCCCCTCATATGGTATATCTCATAAATCTTCTCCAATAAACTTCTTCCATTTTCACCACATGTGGTACCTCACAAGCTTCTCCTACACACTTAGCCAACTCACACAATCCAATCCATATCTTATCTCTTACACAATCACTTACACAATCCTCTATCCCTTACATAACACAACTCATTGCCAACTCAATGACAACTCACACCTTATCTCTTCCTCCTCTCTAAATTCCACACATGGTGAATTATTTGAATTCTCAAGCATAGGCTCCAATCCATCACATCCAATCCAACTCACCACAATCTCGCCCATATCTTCATCTCTTACACAATATTCTCTTCGTACACAATCTCTTACATCCCTTACATGCCAACTCACATACAACTCATACCTTATCTCTTCCTCACCAATTCCATCACATGCCAAATAATTTGAATTTCTAAATAGGCTCCCTTTGATCCTAGCCATCCATTTAAAACAAACTCATCTAAACCCTCCATCTCATCTTTCTCTCCAAGGATGGTATATTCTCTTGGATATTCCTTTCTAACCTAACCATGGTTACTCCTTACTCAACCATGGCTAGTCTCTTAACCCTCACCCTTTCTCACCAAGGAAAGAATATCCCTTTAGCATATTCTTTATTCTCTCCTATCCAATCCATGCCAACTCAACTAAATTCATCTCAACTATTCATTCTCTTACAACACATCTCAACCATCCATTTCCCCTTCCTCCCCAAGAAATGGAATATTCCATAGCATATTCTTTCTTAACCGAACCATGGTTCTTCTAACCCAACTATGGTTAGTTCTCTACACTTAACCTTAGTTAACTCTTAACTACACCAAGGATGGAATATTCCCTTGGATATACCCTTTAACCTAACCATGGTTTTCTCTCTACACACTTCTAACCTAACCATGGTTACCTCATAACTCAACCTCACTCTCTTACTCATCTCAACATCCACACTTCTTTTCCAAACAAAGGAATATACCATGGCATATTCTTTTCTCTCTTTTCTATGCCATGTGAGGAATACCCAAACTACCCCTATTCAATTATCCCGTCTCTCTCTCTTTCACTTTGATAATTGGCTTTTACTTAAACACTTCACAAATCATTTTTACAAAATGGCTATTAGAGTTGATTGTCCTTGAGGATGAATAATGTCAAGGTTAATGTGTGAAGTACAATTACGGGTTTAGCAAGGTTAGGTATTTAAAAGAACCAACACCCAACACTCGGGAAAAATGTACAGTGGTCCTGGCGCGCTGCCCACGCGTCGACGCGTGGGTGACGCGCCAGCCACGGTAAATTATTCCCAAGTTTGGGTCTTGGCCTATAAATACCCCACCTTGGCTCTTGTATTCCTCACCCCTTGAAAAACATTCTTTTTCTCTAATCTCTTTCTCTCTACCCTATAAGTCTACTACACATCTTGTGTTCTTAATCTTTCTCTCTTATCATCTTTGAAAGAACATATATTCTTGCAAGGGAAGAATCACAAGAACCTAATCCACTCATGTGATTGTGTCGAGGGTCTTCTTCTCTATACCATTTCTATTAGAATCGAGTCACTATGTTAGGTTAGGGCTTGGTTCAAAGAAACTTATATTCATTCAAATTGGTTATAAGGGAAGTCTTGTGTCTTGGTGACCAAGCCTAGATCACTGGGGATATAGTTGGGGTGTGATACTTCCGGTGGGAAGTTTTGGTTAGTAGTGGTCTTGGTGACCCATAGTGTAAGTCGAATCACGAGATTCTTTAGGGTGGTTTCCGAGGTGCAGAATACCATGGGAGTAACTCCTTCTTTGTGAGCATCGATATTGGTGAATATCGGTGGAGTGAATTGTAACGGTTTGTAGTCCACCGAAAGGATTATACTAGTGGAAAGGTATCGGTGTCGTGGATTCGCAACTGGACGTACGGATGGTATAAACACCCCATCCTGAACCAGTATATATCGTGGTGTCTCTCTTTACTCGCTTTATATACTTTGGTTGTGTTTGTGGTTGTTTGGATTGATTATACAACCATTTGGTTTTCTTTGAGGCTTAAAGTTTTTTAACGTCTTAAAAGCCGAAGAAACCGTATTCAACCCCCCCCCCCCTCTACGATTCTATAATTGGTATCAGAGCAGGATACTCAAGTTTTGAAGCGTTAAAAACTTCCCGAGAAGTTGTTTTAAGTGAAAAACTTTTTTACCAACAAATCTAAAACCCTAACTAAGATTTTTGGTAAAGTCGAGTATAGATCCATGGCTCAAGAGAACTACGCAGAGGGGTGTTCTACGCAAAGACCACCTTTGCTAGAAACCGAAGGGTTTTGCTTTTGGAAAACCCAATTTGAGACCTATGTGAGGTCCAAAGATCTTGACTTGTGGGAGGTTATTCAAAATGGAGACTTTGTTTTCATGATGACCGATCCGGAAACCAAGTTGATGGTTGAAAAGCCCAAGTCGGATCTAAAAGATGATGAAAGAAGGAAGCTTGTCAAGAATGATGAAGCCAAAATGTTGATCTACAATGCTCTACCTCGAACGGAGTTTGAGAGAGTCCACATTTGCAAGACCGCCAAGGAGATTTGGCGCACACTCATCATCACCCATCAAGGGAACTCACAAGTCAAAGATTGCAAGATCTACTTGCTCATCCAACAATATGAGAAGTTTTCGATCTCGGATGAAGAAACCATTGACAATGGTTACACGTGGTTCAATGCTATTATCACAAGCCTCACGGCTCTAGATCCTAGCTTTTACAATAAGAACCATGTGAGAAAGTTTCTTCGAGCTCTCCCGGTGAAATGGAGGCCAAAGGTGATGGCTATTGAAGAAGCCAAAAACTTAGTGGAACTTCATCTTGATGAGCTAATCGGCAACCTCAAAGTGTATGAAATGATTTTAGAAAACGACAAGGTCGTTTCTAAAGAAAAGAAGAAAGAGGTTAAGTCACTAGCCCTTAAAGCTAAAGTCACTAGGGAACAAACTAGTGATGAAGGAAGTGATGAAGATGATGAAGAGGTCAACCTTGTGGCAAGGAACCTTAAGAAGTTCTTTAGACGAGAAGGTAACTCTAGGCGTGGTAATCGGTTTGGTAAACAAGGTGATAGTGATGGTAGAAAGATTGGAAGAGATCTTGGCTATAATAGTAAAGGTGGTGAAAGCTCAAGGCGCGTACATGAGTGCTACAATTGTGGAGACAAGAATCACTATATAAGTGAATGTCCAAAGCCCAAGGAAAATAGGGCATTTGTTGGTGGAGCTTAGAGTGATAGTGAAGACGGGGATCATTCGGAAAGGAATGCAACATGTCTCATGGCGTTTGAAACTCAAGAGGTATCTTCAAACTCTTCTATTTTAAAAATTGATTTAAACATTCATGATTTGCAAAAGGAGAATGAGGAACTACGCAAAAATTATGAAGATGTGTTTAGAAAATTAAAATTAACCCTTAAAGAAAAACGTTCTCATGGAATGGAAATTTCTAAACTACTACATAAAAACAATGAACTTGAAGTTGAAGTAAAGAGACTTGTCACTCTTCAAGAGAAAGTTGAACCATGTAAAGGTTGTGAGGATCTCACACTTAAGGTTACCTCTTTGAGTGAAGAAGTGTCTGAACTTCAACAAAAGTCATTGAGTTTTACAAAATTTTAAAAGAGTAGCAATGATTTATGTTAGGTCACCATTTTACAACATAACCACTAATATTTCTAGAGAGAGAAAGTAAGTAGAGAGAGAGTGGAAGGAACACTTAATATGAAAATAAGAGACTAATGATATTACTAGGTGAACCAACCACCTCAAATGAGGTGTTACAAGACTATTTATAGGTAAGGATTAGGGCATCTCCATACTATGCTAATATTACAAGCTTAGCCCTTAGACTTTTTCCAAACCTATAAACTTAGCATAAAACTTTATAAAACATATAAAATCACTAACGTATTATCTAAATAATGCAACCTATAACAAAACTCAATGAGCGACACTTGAAATAATAAAGTCTATTCCCAATAATCTCCCCCTAAGTGTTGGTCATCAAAGGTTGCTCGACGTCGTCATCTTCTATACTTTGACTTTGTAGTTGACGTCCTCAAAAATAGTTAGCAAAATCTTTCATCGTTCTTTGTACTTCGTTCTTTGTTGATGTGATGGTGATCATGTTATGAAGTTGTCTACCGATCGTCACTTTTGTGTCTGTGGTGGTTGTCCGCCATTCCAACATGCTCATACATCTTAGGACTTAGACTTTCGAAAGCACGAAGTTCCTTTGCATACACTTTGATCTTTAGTCTTTATACTTTGTAGATTCTTCTTTTTGGCGTAGAATCTTTCTTTGAACTTTGTGGTGCTAAGATCTTTGGGGGAGCTTTCATTTGCTTCAAGATGTATGTATGAGCATGCTGGAATCTACCATCATGGAGGTGATGTACCTGCAGATAAACAGTTAGCAATAATCAACCAGTACTTACAGATAAGGAATTAGAGCTCGTCAACAGCATATTGTGAAGACTCCTTCTAATCCTTATCCAGGCCGTTCCCATATCAGATACTCCCGAAGGAGCTTACGAGACCTACTAAGTAGCTCAATGACTGGGTGAGTCGTTGGGGATCACTCCACGACTGTAGACCGCTAAAGAATCACCGCGAACACTAAGCGTAACCCTTGTGGGGTTACCGAAGTGACCTGCTGTCAGGGCTGTTTGATGTTGACCCTAGCAGGAATTTCTGTTCAATCATTGAGAAATACATATGTAATTCTCTCATAAACGTTCTTGGCAGATTGCTAAGATCTGCGAAGGACTCGATAATTTACAGCTGGTGCCCATTGATGTAGAACACCAGTTGTAGAAATACTAAGTGTTCCTAAGAGATCTTTGATGTATCTCATGGCTCTAGAATCGATAAGTTCTCACTTAGGTTTCCTATATGGAGACTAGGGAGGGGTCTCCTGCTTCAATATCAACTATCTCTAAGAGATAAGTCGATAGATTACACTGGTTCCCCGTGAGAATGAAACAAGCTCTTTTAAGAGAACTTGAGTGGTTAAGAAGTTTTAGTTCATTGCGTCACTAGGTCCATGACGACTTTATCTTCAATACCGGTGTTGCCTTAGCAATAACCAGTAGCATACGAATAGAACCCGGTGTCTGCCTTAAGGTTGAACATATGGAGGGCTATTTCTTTTCACCCTTTTTCATAACTTTTCTTTTTAATTCTTCAACTCCTTCTTTCCCCTTTCATTCTTTTCTCATTTTTTCGTATCATACCTAAGGACTTTTAAATCTAACTATTGGAGATGTCCTTGGGTAGATCCCTCCGGCTCTGGCGGATCATAGGACGGTTTTTCCTATCTTAATCACCTTATAACTCCATGATTATCCGACAATAGCCAAGAAACCTTTGAAAAATCTCTCAAAGTGTTTGTGATTATCAAACATTTTGTTTAACATTTTGAGAGTTTTGTGTTAACTTTTGAAGGGCTCCCCCTTCACATGTGCTCATAAGTATTTAAGAAATTTGCACATGTGGGAGGAGCAAGCACTTTTTGAATTGATCCACTTTCCGTGAACAAGACCGATTCGAGACACGCTTACATCACTAGTTATACTAGCTTGGAATTATTACCCGGCCTAGTCAATTCCACAGAAAGTTTCTCGAAATGGTACCTTTCTACTAAGATATATCCTTTTCGAGACACGCTTACGTGGCTAGTTAAAGAGTTTCATTGTCAGCTTTTAGGTGACAACTAGCTCTAGTAACTAACTTGATGTTATTACCCGTCGAGGATAAGTCCTTTCGATTATTAACTTTTATGTTTCGTCAATTCTTGGGTGAATCTGAGTCTAGCTCGCATGAGATTTGACTTTTAAGCAACATTGAACTTTCATATTTTAATCACTTTCACTTTTCTCCCCCTCAAAAATAGCATATGAGATGTTGTTTTTGATAAACTTTTGATTAAAATATGCTTTTTGAGTCTTATGGGGAGATATCAACGAGAACTTTTGTTTTTCAAACGATGAGTTTTTCAAGTGCTCCCCCTCAACAAGTGAATACTCATTGAGGTGAAATACTTGTCTTTTGAGCAAAATTATGAAAATCAGAAAATGTTGATTAATTCTACTCAAAAGTAAGAAGCCTTCGCTCTTTATATAAGGATTGAGGCACTGATGCGTACCTCAGGGTCCTTTCTTTACAAGTGCGGGTTGTACACTGTTATGTGTGTACAAACCAATAAACATGATTTTGATAGAACATATTGTTTGGGAAATACTCCCCCTCAAAACTCGCATATGTTTTGAGAATTTTTAAACTATGGAGCGAATTGGGGAGTAAAGATTTGAAAAATCTTGAGCAAAATTTTGAAAAATTTAGGAAAACCTTTTGAAAAATCTTGAATCAATTTTGCCCAAAGTAAATCTTGAATCAATTTTGAATCAAAAGAGTTTGATGTTTGACTCTGTTAGGTTTTAAGAAAATTTTGCAAATCATCTGGAGTCAAACACCACATACCAATTTGGTAAACTAAATCAACAAACCTTGATGGAGGTAATACCTTTGAAAACAAGTCCGCCAATTGGTATTCAGTACTCACAAACTCTAATTCAATTATACCCTTCTCGACATGCTCTTTAGATGAAATGGTAGCGGAGAGCACTTTATTGGGATTTGGAATGATGAATGGTGTTGCAAGAGATTGCAAAGGCACACTTTGAGTTGCAGTACATTGAGATCTAGTCAAATACATAGCCGTAGTCCGTGAGCTAAGTTCTCATCCAAAGGACTTGAGTACAGAAAGCAGACATAGCTACATACTAAGTTTTTGTTGATGACAGTGATGTACAATCCTACTTCATTGACTGTATCCCTTTGTAACTAAACAAGATTTGTTGCGAATCACTGTGCCTTCTGCGTCCAGCTTGTTATCCAAATTCATTTAAGTCCAATGATGTGTCGAAGGGTGAAGTTGATAATTATCTCGCATGTTAGCAGGTTCCAAATTACGTGTAGACGACTCATAAATGTCAGGAATGAGTTGAGCCGGTGCAAACGGGTTAAAGAACGCTTAAAGAACGCCTCTGGGTCATGCTCTGCGGTTTGTGGAACTGATTTAGGTATGGAGTCTTCAGCTGATTGTCGTAAGTTGGAGATAGTTTGTTCTGCTATTGTTGGAGATGCAATTGGAGGGCCGTCTCTCCCAATAGTTTTTGTTGTTTGTTGAGGTGAATCAGGTACTTGATTGTGATCAAGATGTGCATCGGAAATTGGTGAGACCTCGGAGGGACGGTTGACAATCGTATCATCAAACAATGGAGCAAACAATGTTTCCACTTCTTGATGTGAGAGTGACAAAGGTTCAGCCGAAGATTCCAGAAAGTTTAGACGGTTAGATTCGAGTCCTAAGCTGTTTTGCTCAGAAGCCATAGTTGATGTGCTTTAAACAGTTGGTTGCGGGTCCTAAGTTGTTGTGCTCAGAAACCATAGTTGATGTGCTTTAAACAGTTGGTTGCGGGTCCTAAGCTGTTGTGCTCAGAAACCATTGCTTTAAGCGCGGGTCCGAAACTGATTTGTTCCGAAGCCTTTCTTGTTATATCTGAAAAGAAGAAAGAATAGACAAAACAGAGAACATGGATCCCCAAGTGTAATTGGGTTCTGAATGTTAGAAGCATAAAGATGTAGTGTCAATTATCTTCTTGACACTCGAACACACAATTCCTATGGTTTTCATTCTTGTCTCAGAGGTAGATGTTGTGGAGATCACATTAGTTGTGGTGCAATTGTCTAAAATCTTTCCTGTAGGAATCCACCTAAGACCAATCGTTTTGAAAATTCTACCCGCGGGTACCCACCTAATGTTAGATCTAGGAGATGTTTTCCTTTTAGATGCAGTAGGAGCATCACTTGGTTGAGAAAACCTACGTCCTATATTGATCCACTTTTTAGGTTTCTGACTTATGACATTTGGTTCAACGGGTTTGTTTGTCTTAGTCGATTGTGCCTTTGCACGTGAATTTCCTTTTTGAAGATATTCTAAAGCACAGACATCATGATTATTTCCGCAACTACTCTTAGATGCTAGCCAATTCCTATTAGTTTGTTGATTACTCTTAGGTTTTGGTGTGCTGCTGCAAGCAGTATTCTGTACTACAGTGGAAGGCATCACACGAGGTTTAGAACCTAGAATTCCATCCTTTTGAAGTAGCGCCTTTTTCCTAGCCTTTTCTAGATCATAGTTCTTGTACATGTCATATTTTCCATAAAAATGTTTACTTTTAATGCTCGTATTAGACACTAATTTTGAACTAATCCTAGATGAGCCAGGTATAATCACGTGTTGAGATTTAGCAGACACAGATGCATTTCCCTTTGGCCAAGAATGTGGAGTGACTGGTTTTGTCAAATTGTTTTTCTCAACAACTTGGGAGGCAAACCGAGGTTTTGAAAATTTAGGTAGTTCAGATTTAAATGCAGTTGGTTGTCTAACCACTGATTGTTTTTTGTTTGTTTGAGAAGGCGGTTTCCCCAAGATTGATGGTTTTGCAAACTTAGTATCCACACTCTTGCCAGTCAGTCTTCTCAATTTGTTTTGCAATGCAGCATGTGCAAACACCTTTTCTTGAATTTGACCTTTTAAAAGCTCATTTTCTTTAACTAATGTATCCACACGTTTACTTAGTTCATTCGAAACTTGACCGTTGTTGCCCGAAGTTAAAGATTCGTTTTGCAATTTAAGTTCAAGTGAGATGCAATGTGCCTCTAGTTTTGAAAAATCTTTATGAAACTGGGCAATGGTCTTTTTGAGAAGAATGTTTTCAGACTCAAGAATTTGGTATGATGTTTTAGTTATTGGATTATCAGGTAAGGACTCGGACTCAGAATGTTTGTTATGACATTGTACAACATTCTGGTCAACCTCTCCTTCATTACTGAAGTTAGGTTGCTCAGATTGTTGTTTCTCATTTGCAAGCATAATATGATCAACAATAGATTGTACCTCAATCATTTGCTCTTTGTCAAAGTTAGGTTCTGTGTCATAGATGGGTATGACATCTTCCTCATCCATCTGTCCTTTGCCAAAGTTGGGCTCTAAGTCATAAGTGGGTCTGATGTCAGCAGAATCAACATCTGTATCATTCCCCAATCTACTGTTATCATCTTGCTCTTCAGATTCAGTCCCATTGCTTTCCATGACACCCAAATTAGCTTCTAATGCATCAACTTTATGAATTTGCTCTTCTTGAATCTGCATCTTCATTACTTTGAGTTTTCTCTCCTTTAGCATATCCTTCAAATGAACTGATCTCTCATAAAGCACCCTTTCAAGATAGCTCATTCGTGAAACAAACTGATCTCTAAAAGCTTCAACCTCCATACTAGCGATGTTCTCTCTCCATAATCTACATTGAGATTCATAGTCTCGAGAAGTTTTGAACACTTTAAAATCCATGGTCATGAACCCTTTGAACAGAGTCTTGAGCGCCATAAATCCTACCATGCAATCGCTTCCCTGTTCAATTTGCTTTTCGAGTTGAACTATGTTGTCTCGGAGTTTCCTTTGGAAGGTTAGAACGTCCGTTTCAGTTCCGAAGAATACAGTAAAAGTAGTCCACGAAGGAAACCTTGTTTCTGAGAGAATCGTGCATTGAATCTTAACTGAATGAAAATATGCTAAACAATCTTCCTTTGAACGGATGGCTCTTTTCGAAACTTTATCCTGAAAGCCTGTATTATCGACATCTGCAGTATTCCCAACAGTCCTTACAGAATTCCTTCCTTGTCTATTAACTCTTTCACCTTGCACAACGGCTTGATTCCTTGTGTTAGAAGAAGAACGAAGACGGTTGTTTATCTCGTTGGAGTATCTGCTGAAAGCACGAGCAATAAGTTCGCGTCCTCGATTCAGAATAGCTTCTTCATCATCGTCATCTATTGTGTCACTGCTTTCATATGGAACAAGTTGATTTGAAGCATGATTTGACATTAACATTACATCTGTTGTATTGGCTTCCAAATCTGCATTTATAACATCAGATGGAATGTCTCCCATGAAACTTAGCAAAACAGCATTGAGATTTCCCCCTTCAACTTCCATTTGACTAAGTGTAGCATCGTATTCAACATTATCGTCAGAGAGTGAAGTTGAATCATAATCTTGAGCTTCCAAATCTGCAATATTATCCGTATATGCCATGAATGCCATGCTTGGTTCAATAAGATCTTCTTCATCATTAGTATCTTTCATTGTGTTAAAGCATTCATAAGTTGAAGTCATCATGCATTTGCCTTTATCAGTAGATACTTGTCCAAGCTTCACAAGATTTTGCAGAAGTGATTGCATATGATTATTTAGTGTTGTAGGATGGTATTATGGAATGAAGATCGGCTCATGTGCATTTGGAGGATTGAAGAAGAGACCATTTGGAGTGTAGATTAAGGATCCATGATTAACAGCCGGAGATGGTGGAGCAGGGAGAATAGTCTTTAGTGGATTCATGCTTAAACAAGATTCAAGAATTTGCTTCATTCTGATGTGATGAAGTTCTTCTGTACGATGCATAGCTTCAAGATATTTCCACATTTGATAAGCACTAGCTTGAAAGTCCATATGCATGTAAATTGAGTTGGGAAGTGCCAATGTTATGAACCATACAGCCTCTTGGTCAGCATCGTACTGAGCAAGTTTAGTAGTATTCAAATCTTCATCAGTTTGTATTCTGATAATCCCTGTTGAGTCAGCAAGAAATATCATTATGTATGGACCATCTTGAATGGATTTAAGCATGAGATCTACAGCAGGATGATCTGTAAGCCATTGTAAAAATCTCCGTTTCCAAATAGTATACGTTCCTGGTAGCAACATTGGAGGCCTTGATTCATTGCCAAATAGCAGAACATGGCGAATGAGGAAGCTGTGACTTTGTTGTTGATGATACTGTTGCTGATGAGAATATTGGTGAGGAAGGTAGTTGGAAGAAGGTATTGTTGCTGATGACTGTTGCTGATGAGAATATTGGTGAGGAAGGTAGTTGGAAGAAGGTGATTGAGACGTTGTAGATAACATTGCTCTCCCCCTTGATTGTTGCGATGTAATCGAAATAATCAAACAAAATGTCACACTCAACGTCGATATAGTGATTTCGAATTTTCCCTCCAAAAAATAATTTGAAAAAATTTTCACTCTCAAAATTTGAGAATCACTTTGAAATGCAATTTAAAGGTTGCAAGAAAAATTTGAGTTTCAAAAATTTTGCCGCCAAATTTCACCTAAAAAATTTGAATTTTGGCCTAAAATTTTGAATTTTTGGCCAAAATTTTCACCGTTAAACCAAAATTTGAATTTCGTGTAAAAATTGAACGTTTAGTTTCCTGTAAAAAATAAATTTTACTCAAAATTTGAGTTTCAAAAATTTTGCCGCCATTTTTTTTTTATTTTTTTTATTATTTTTTTATTTTTTTTTGTTTTGAATAAGAAGAGAAAGATAAGAAGGAGAAACTTTGATAAGATGAGATGATTAGTGATTATGTAAAAATGGATCTTTAAGGATAAATAAAGGTTTTAGTTTTAGGTATGTCTTGCAAACTTGAAAGAAATATTGGCTTCTAACTCGGTTGACTATTTGTTCTAACTCGATTAGATTGCTAACTCGGTAAGATTTGAAGGATGTCTAACTCGGTATGTTTTACAGAAACTCTAACTCGGTATGTATTATAGAAAGTGAAACTCGGTATGTATTAAAGCTTGTCTAACTCGGTAACTATCAAGTTCCAAACTCAGTAACAAAGTTACTGCTTAACTCGGTAAGATGAATCTTCCTAACTCGGTAAGACTTGATATTGTCTAACTCGGTAAAGTCTTGCTCTAACTCGGTATGTTCTTAGAAAAGTCCAAACTCGGTATGTCTTGAGAAAAATCCAAACTCGGTATGTTTTGAGTATTATCAAACTCGGTAATTTAGTGAAAATTTGAGCAGAGTTTCCCCTTAGTAAGTTGCCACTTATAACCTTACTCGATGTACGATAAGGTAAACAGGCTAACTCGCCAATAATAACTGAAACTTGATAAAACAAAAGCAAACTCGCTAACTTTTTATCCCAAACTCACTAAGATAAAAAAATCCTAACTCGCTAACTTTTTATTCTAAACTCGCTAAGATAAAAAATCCTAACTCGCTAGAAAGAAGTTCAAACTCGCAAGAAATGCGATGAACAGTAACCGAAGTTTAAGAAATTCACTTTATACCTAGTTTTTCTACCAAATCAAACCTAAATCAACCTATATTATCCCTTGGCGAATGATACCACTTGTTAGGTCACCATTTTACAACATAACCACTAATATTTCTAGAGAGAGAAAGTAAGTAGAGAGAGAGAGTGGAAGGAACACTTAATATGAAAATAAGAGACTCATGATATTACTAGGTGAACCAACCACCTCAAATGAGGTGTTACAAGACTATTTATAGGTAAGGATTAGGGCATCTCCATACTATGCTAATATTACAAGCTTAGCCCTTAGAATTTTTCCAAACCTATAAACTTAGCATAAAACTTTATAAAACATATAAAATCACTAACGTATTATCTAAATAATGCAACCTATAACAAAACTCAATGACCGACACTTGAAATAATAAAGTCTATTCCCAACAATTTAAACGATATGTTAAGTTATCAAAAAGTTTCCCATGATAAGGAAGGTCTTGGATTTTTGAAAAATGAGAAAACAACTTCCGAGAGTCTAACAAAACCTATTGTATTTGTAAAAGCAAGTCAAAACAAAATTCCTAAAGTTTCCGAGCCTGACGCGCTGGATGACGCGTCGACGCGCCGGCAGTGTGCCAGGACTCTGAGGAAAAGTCAAGTTTTGTCAAAACATTTTGTTAAACCAATTGTTCCTCAAACTCCTTTTACAAATACTCAAGGTACTCAAGCACCCATTACAAGAAGTGAAACCCCAAAACAACTTTACAACCCGATTTCACATAATGGAATTGGATTCACACAAGCTCGAGTCGACCATAGACCTATCTTACCCACACCAAATATGAAACCATAATATAACCAAAAACATGCTTTTCAAAATAATAAATCATCTTCAAGGAGAAATTTCTACAACAAGCAAAGGTCTTCACATCGGCAATATAACTCATACCAAAGGAGAGACAACTCCTACCCAAACCAAAGATTTTTTAGACCACACAACCATCAAAACTTTGGACAAAGTTTTCAAAACCAAAATGACTTTATAAACAACCCTTGGTCTATGTTTTCAAGCTATGGTCTTGAAACACTAATTGACTTGCTTTATGACCCAAGAATGTTCAACTTGGGAATGTTTTATGCTAACCAAAATGGACCCAACAAACATTGGGGACCAAGTTTTTGAGTTTTATGTTGATAGGTATAGACTTGAATCGGTCTATTTGACAATTGAAATGGTTGAGTTAAAACACATAATTGGTTCCAGAAGATTGTTTATTTCATACAAGGGGTATGATGGTGTGCATTAGTAACCTTCGAGGAAAGGTCATCAGTAGACAAAGCATCAATGGTGGATCTTCATCTCGTGGTTGTAAAACAACAAACATCCATTAAAATCAAGCTAAGTCTTCTATTATGCCTATGAATCCTTAAGTACTTTACATGATAGTTGTTAAAAATAAATGCTATGTGAACTTGGTTGATGTTAGGTAGCTTATTTTGTCACAACTTGAAGTTTATTAGAGCTTAGACACTTAAAGGCGATTAACATAAAACGAGACTAAACTTGCATGTTATGTGCTTAGGGAAAATATTTATGTGTTTAAAATTCTCATGTCTCATGCTCATCTTAAGTGTGACATACCTAATTGATCAAAACACATGTCTAGGAAATTAAATATTAAACTTAACCCATGAGATCTCATATCATATGTAGGGTTAAATAAATATGCGTAGACATGAATACTATTGAATATTGTCCACACAAGATTGTTTGTTGAAAACTCAAAAAGTGGAGTAACTCAAATTTAAACAATCCTTCTAAATGAATATGAATAAAATTTACAATTAAAGTGCTTGTAAATTTAATTGATATGCATACACGAATACATTTGTTAGATTAAGTAACTGTAGGTTTCACATTGTTACATAACATCATGTGTAGTTTGCTTACTTGCTTAATATGTATATGTAAACACCTAAGTAGAAATCTCAAGGAACATATACAAATAGATAGAAAGAATGATTACGTTGCTAACAATATGTGCATAATGAATATGTGATTAATCGTAAAAGTGATAAATAAAAGTTGCTCACACGTCTACTTGCCATGATTAATTGCTTTTTGAGTTTGATGATATGTGATCATGTGCGTACATGCCGTAATGATTAAATGGTTATATAAAACCTATGTGTGCATGTAGAAAATGCCTTAATGCTATTCGCTTATATGCCTACTTGTCATGATAATCACTTGTTTGTGTTCAATTTGTTTGCATAATTAATCGGTTTTATGAGCAAGATATTATATTATAAATTGGAAATACTTGGACATAATGCTTACTTGTAGTAAAGTCCAATTAATGATAAGGTGGACGATATGTGGTTATTTGCTCTCTTGTCTTTGTGATTAAACGTGTTTGCATGAGTAATATGTTTTAAATGCCTAATTGCCGTGATGCTAGTTGATTTTATGCATATTGCTAACATGCTAATTCTTTACATATTTGTTAAAGATAATGCTTGCTTGATATTTACCAAACTCTTAAAATTAGGCTAGATTTTGTGCTAAGAAATTATGTGAAAGACACGGTGTTAACCATGAGAGGTTGTATTAATCTAACGGGAAGGTAATTCACAATGTCATTCACTCACTTAGGTATCTCCTTATGCCTTGACTTGTTACTAGGTAGTAACTTTTACTTAGATCTTGCTTTGCACTCTTGAGAGTGTTTATATGTGAAACTATGTGTTCAAATTTGAATACGTGCTATGCTCACTTGTTAAGTGATATGTTTATGCTTGCTTGATTAATCCGCTCTATGAACAACCATGCGATGAAGTTATGTATGTACTAATCAAGATTTGGGATATAATGTGTGCAATATGTATGATATGCGTAAGTTATGATGTATTGTTGAGGACTAACCCGTGTTGTAAGTAGCCAAATGTTAACCTAACCCATTTTGGACTTCCACATAAGAGGATTGTTTATTTGTTGCATGTTGTGATTTATGTAGCTAGGCCACCACAAAGGTGAGGCTCTTGACCCATGGATCCCCGCCTTGGAACAAGGGGGAGCAACGATCCAGGGGGAGCAATGATTAAGGGGGAGCATGTTCGGGTGCATGTACAAGCTACCTATTATCTTACAGGCACAAGTTCAAAACCTGGCTTGATTGGAAGTCCCACCTTTTTGATTCGACAAAAGGGGGAGAAAGAAAGCAAGAGTGAAGACCAATTCAAGATAAAGATGGCTTCACCAAATTACAACAAAGGTCACAAGGCAAAGGTCAAGTCGTAAGCTACACCAAAGGCGCGCTTTGTCTTCGCTAAGTTTTGTAATTTTATTTGCTTTTGATTTTTATTTGTCATCATCAAAAAGGGGGAGATTGTTGAGGCAACATTATCAAGATCTCCTTGTGTTTTAATGATAACAAATAAACCATCGAAACACATAAAATAACAAACGTTAGCCAAAATTCCCCGACTTCCATATCTGTTCCTGACGCGCCACCCACGCGTCGACGCGTGGGTAACGCGCCAGGCTATTGTATGGTTCGGGACGAATTTTGAAATTTGGCTTTCCCCTTACCCGACAAATGTGGATCTTTCAATTCAGTTATGAATATGATAAGCGCTTCATTAGGAACACTCAAAACGGGTTTTAGACTTAGAGGGATTTAAAATTGCAAGCTCTCATTTTCGTCAAAACGCCAACTCAAATATTTTATCAAATGCCTCTAGCCAAAGATTTTCTAAACCTAGGGAGCTTATATATTTCACGTAACATCAAGCGAAAGTATTTATATGCTCATATCCCGTGCTTACGTCTTCTCTAATCACGTAACGGGTTTACTCCCTTATTGGTCGAACTAAGTCAAAGGTCACTTTGCGTAAACGCATCCTTTCCCGCATAGGATATGCTTTACAATCAAGGCAAAGCACTTAACTTCTTTGCACCAAGGTGTTAGTTGAATACGTCGAGTCATGGAAAGTCACGAGTTATGAGATTATGGATTCTCGACGTTGAGTTACTTGAATTATAAGTTACCTTTGGTTTTTCTAAATCATCTTCTTAAAACCATAATCATGTTTGTCAACTTCTTTCTTTCTTAATGACAACATGATTATCTTTTAAACACTTCTTTGATTATCCTTAATCACTACTTCAAATCCTCCCAAATCTTATCACCAACATTATCTTTTTATTCTCTTACACCCTTTGTACTTTCATGTACTATTTGTCTCCTACATTCCCACATCATATCTCCAAAATATTCTCTCCCAACATTCTCTTCCAACCAATGAGAGGCCACCATAACTTCATTTTCTCCATACACAAATAAACCTTTTCAACAAACCATAAACCTTATTCAACACACTTTCTTCATTCTCACCACAAAGGGTATTCCTCAAAGTTTTATCAACAAACTTCTTTTCATTCTCCCCTCATGTGGTATATCTCACAAATCTTCTCCAATAAACTTCTTCCATTTTCACCACATGGGGTACCTCATAAGCTTCTCCTACACACTTAGCCAACTCACATAATCCAATCCATGTCTTAGCTCTTACACAATCCTCTATCCCTTACACAACACAACTCATTGCCAACTTATTGACAACTCACAACTTATCTCTTCCTCCTCTCTAAATTCCACACATGGTGAATTATTTGAATTCTCAAGCATAGGCTCCAATCCATCACATCCAATCCAACTCACCACAATCTCACCCATATCTTCATCTCTTACACAATATTCTCTTCTTACACAATCTCTTACATCCCTTACATGCCAACTCACATACAACTCATACCTTATCTCTTCCTTACCAATTCCATCACATGCCAAATAATTTGAATTTCTAAATAGGCTCCCTTTGATCCTAGCCATCCATTTCAAACAAACTCATCTCAACCCTCCATCTCATCTTCTCTCCAAGGATGGTATATTCTCTTGTATATTCCTTTCTAACCTAACCATGGTTACTCTTTACTCAACCATGGCTAGTCTCTTAACCCTCACCCTTTCTCACCAAGGAAAGAATATCCCTTTAGCATATTCTTTATTCTCTCCTATCCAATCCATTCCAACTCACCTAAATTCATCTCAACCATTTATTCTCTTACAACACATCTCAACCATCCATTTCCCCTTCCTCCCCAAGAAATGGAATATTCCATAGCATATCCTTTCTTAACCCAACCATGGTTCTTCTAACCCAACTATGGTTAGTTCTCTACACTTAACCTTAGTTAACTCTTAACCACACCAAGGATGGAATATTCCCTTGGATATACCCTTTAACCTAACCATGGTTTTCTCTCTACACACTTCTAACCTAACCATGGTTACCTCATAACTCAACCTCACTCTCTCACTCATCCCAACATCCACACTTCCTTTCAAAACAAAGGAATATACTATGGCATATTCTTTTCTCTCTTTTCTATGCCATGTGAGGAATACCCAAACTACCCCTATTCAATTATCCCTTCTCTCTCTCTTTCACTTTGATAATTGGCTTTTACTTAAACAATTCACAAATGATTTTTACAAAATGGCTATTAGAGTTGGTTGTCCTTGAGGATGAATATTGTCAAGGTTAATGTGTGAAGTACAATTGGGGGTTTAGCAAGGTTAGGTATTTAAAAGAACCAACACCCAACACTTTGGAAAGATGTATAGTGGTCTGGCGCGCTGCCCACGTGTCGACGCGTGGGTGACGCTCCAACCACGGTAAATTATTCCCAAGTTTGGGTCTTGGCCTATAAATACCCCACCTTGGCTCTTGTATTCCTCACCCCTTGAAAAACATTATTTCTCTCTAATTTCTTTCTCTAATCTCTTTCTCTCTACCCTCTAAGTCTATTACACATCTTGTGTTCTTAATCTTTCTCTCTTTTCATCTTTGAAAGAACACATATTCTTGCAAGGGAAGAATCACAAGAACCTAATCCATTCTTGTGATTGTGTCGAGGGTCTTCTTCTCTATACCATTTCTATTAGAATCGAGTCACTAGGTTAGGTTAGGACTTGGTTCAAAGAAACTTATATTTATTCAAATTGGTTGTAAGGGAAGTCTTGTGTCTTGGTGACCAAGCCTAGATCATTGGGGATGGGGTTTGATACTTCCGGTGGGAAGTTTTGGTTGGTAGTAGTCTTGGTGACCAATAGTGTAAGTCGAATCACGAAATTCTTTAGGGTGGTTTCCGAGGTGCGGAATACCGTGGGAGTAACTCCTTCTTTGTGAGCATCGATATTGGTGAATATCGGTGGAGTGAATTGTAACGGTTTGTAGTCTACCGAAAGGATTATACTAGTGGAATAGTATCGGTGTCGTGGATTTGCAACTGGACGTACGGATGGTATAAACCCCCCATCCCAAACTAGTATATATCGTGGTGTCTCTCTTTACTCGCTTTATATACTTTGGTTGTGTTTGTGGTTGTTTGGATTGATTATACAATCATTTGGTTTTCTTTGAGGCTTATAGTTTTTAAACGTCTTAAAAGCCGAAGAAACCGTATTCACCCCCCCCTTACGGTTCTACAATTGGTATCGGAGCAGGATACTCAAGTTTTTGAAGCGTTAAAACCTTCCCGAGAAGTTATTTTAAGTCAAAAACTTCTTTACCAACAAATCTAAAACCCTAACTAAGATTTTTGGTAATGCCGAGTATAGATCCATGGCTCAAGAGAACTACACAGAGGGGTGTTTTATGAAAAGACCACCTTTGCTAGAAACCGAAGGGTTTTGCTTTTGGAAAACCCAGTTTAAGACCTATGTGAGGTCCAAAGATCTTGACTTGTGGGAGGTTATTCAAAATGGAGACTTTGTTTTCATGATGACCGATCCGGAAACCATGTTGATGGTTTAAAAGCCCAAGTCGGATCTAAAACATGATGAAAGAAGGAAGCTTGGAAAGATGGATGAAGCCAAAATGTTGATCTACAATGCTCTACCTCGAAGGGAGTTTGAGAGAGTCCACATTTGCAAGACCGCCAAGGAGATTTGGCGCACACTCATCATCACCCATCAAGGGAACTCACAAGTCAAAGATTGCAAGATCGACTTGCTCATCCAACAATATGAGAAGTTTTTGATCTCGGATGAAGAAACCATTGACAATGGTTACACGCGGTTCAATGCTATTATCACAAGCCTCACGGCTCTAGATCATAGCTTTTACAATAAGTACCATGTGAGAAAGTTTCTTCGAGCTCTCCCGGTGAAGTGGAGGCCAAAGGTGACGGCTATTGAAGAAGCCAAAAACTTAGTGGAACTTCATCTTGACGAGCTATTCAGCCTCAAAGTGTATGAAATGATTTTAGAAAACGACAAGGTCGTTTCTAAAGAAAAGAAGAAAGAGGTTAAGTCACTAGCCCTTAAAGCTAAAGTCACTAGGGAACAAACTAGTGATGATAGTGATAAAGGAAGTGATGAAGATGATGAAGAGGTCAACCTTGTGACAAGGAACCTTAAAAAGTTCTTTAGACAAGAAGGTAACTCTACGCGTGGTAATTGATTTGGTAAACAAGGTGATAGTGATGGTAGAAAGATTGGAAGAGATCTTGGCTATAATAGTAAAGGTGGTGAAAGCTCAAGGCGCGTATATGAGTGCTACAATTGTGGAGACAAGAATCACTATATAAGTGAATGTCCAAAGCCCAAGGAAAATAGGGCATTTGTCGGTGGAGCTTAGAGTGATAGTGAAGACGGGGATCATTCGGAAAGGAACGCAACATGTCTCATGGCGTTTGAAACTCAAGAGGTGTCTTCAAACTCTTCTATTTCAAAAATTGATTTAAACATTCATGATTTGCAAAAGGAGAATGAGGAACTACGCAAAAATTATGAAGATGTCTTTAGAAAATTAAAATTAACCCTTAAAGAAAAACGTTCTCATGAGAAGGAAATTTCTAAACTACTACATAAAAACAACGAACTTGAAGTTGAAGTAAAGAGACTTGTCACTCTTCAAGAGAAAGTTGAACCATGTAAAGGTTGTGAGGATCTCACACTTAAGGTTACCTCTTTGAGTGAAGAAGTGTCCGAACTTCAACAAAAGTCATTGAGTTTTACAAATTTAAAAAGAGTAGCAATGATTTAAACGATATGTTGAGTTATCAAAAAGTTTCCCAAGATAAGGAAGGTCTTGGATTTTTGAAAAATGAGAAAACAACTTCCGAGAGTCTAACAAAACCTATTGTATTTGTAAAATCAAGTCAAAACAAAATTCCTAAAGTTTCCGAGCCTGACTCGCTGGATGACACGTCGACGCGCCGGCAGCGCGCCAGGACTCTAAGGAAAAGTCAAGTTTCGTCAAAACGTTTTGTTAAACCAATTGTTCCTCAAACTCATTTTACAAATACTCGAGGTACTCAAGCACCCATTACAAGAAGTGAAACCCCAAAACAACTTTATAACCCGATTTCACGTAATGGAATTGGATACACACAAGCTCGAGTTGACCATAGACCTATCTTACCCACACCAAATATGAAACCATCATATAACCAAAAACTTGCTTTTCAAAATAATCAATCATCTTCAAGGAGAAATTTCTACAATAAGCAAAGGTCTTCACATCCGGAATAAAACTCATACCAAAGGAGAGACAACTCCTACCCAAATCAAAGATTTTTTAGACCACACAACCATCAAAACTTTGGACCAAGTTTTCAAAACCAAAATAACTTTATAAACAACCCTTGGTCTATGTTTTCAAGCTATGGTCTTGAAACACTAAATGTCTTGCTTCATGACCCAAGAATGTTCAACTTGGGAATGTTTTATGCTAACCAAAATGGACCCAACAAACATTGGGGACCAAGTTTTTGAGTTTTATGTTTGATAGGTATAGACTTGAATTGGTCTGTTTGACAATCGAAATGGTTGAGTTAAAACACATAATCGGTTGTAGAAGATTGTTTATTTCATACAAGGGGTATGACGGTGTGCATTAGTAACCTTCGAGGAAAGGTCATCGGTAGACAAAGCATCAATGGTGGATCTTCATCTCGTGGTCATAAAACATTAAACATCCATTAAAATCAAGCTAAGTATTCTATTATGCCTATGAATCCTTAAGTACTTTACATGATAGTTATTAAAAATAAATTAAATGTGAACTTGGTTGATGCTAGGTAGCTTATTTTGTCACAACTTGAAGTTTATTAGAGCTTAGACACTTAAAGGCGATTAACATAAAATGAGACTAAACTTGCATGTTATGTGCGGGAAAATATTTATGTGTTTAAAATTCTCATGTCTTGGATACATGCTCATCTTAAGTGTGACATATCTAATTGATCTAAACACATGTCTAGGAAATTAAATGTTAAACTTAACCCATGAGATCTCATATCATATGTAGGGTTAAATAAATATGCGTACACATGAATACTATTGAATATTGTCCACACATGATTGTTTGTTGAAAACTCAAATAGTGGAGTAACTCAAATTTTAACAATCCTTCTAAATGAATATGAATAATATTTACATGTAAAGTGCTTGTAAATTTAATTGATATGCATACACGAATACATTTGTTAGATCAAGTAATTGTAGGTTTCACATTGTTACATAACATCATGTGTAGTTTGCTTACTTGCTTAATATGTATATGTAAACACCTAAGTGGAAATCTCAAGGAACATATACAAAAAGATAGAAAGAATGATTACGTTGATAACAATATGTGCATAATGAATATGTGATTAATCGTAAAAGTGATAAATAAAAGTTGCTCACACGTCTACTTGCCATGATTAATTGCTTTTTGAGTTTGATTATATGTGATCATGTGCGTACATGCCGTAATGATTAAATGGTAATATAAAACCTATGTGTGCATGTAGAAAATTCCTTAATGATATTCGTTTATATGCCTACTTGTCATGATAATCACTTTTTTGTGTTCAATTTGTTTTCATAATTAATCGGTTTTATGAGCAAGATAGTATATCATAAATTGGAAATACTTGGACATAATGCTTACTTGTAGTAAAGTCCAATTAATGATAAGGTGGACGATATGTGGTTATTTGCTATCTTGTCTTTGTGATTAAACGTGTTGGCATGAGTAATATGTTTTAAATGCCTAATTGCCGTGATGCTAGTTGATTTTATGCATATTGCTAACATGCTAATTCTTTACATATTTGTTAAAGATAATGCTTGCTTGATATTTACCAAACTCTTAAAATTTGGCTAAATTTTGTGCTAAGAAATTATGTGAAAGACATGGTGTTAACCTTGAGAGGTTTTATTAATCTAAGGGGAAGGTAATTCATAATGTCATTCACTCACTTAGGTATCTCCTTATGCCTTGACTTGTTACTAGGTAGTAACTTGTACTTAGATCTTGCTTTTCACCCTTGAGAGTGTTTATATGTGAAACTATGTGCTCAAATTTGAAAACGTGCTATGCTCACCTGTGTAAGTGATATGTTTATGCTTGCTTGATTAACCCGCTCTATGAACAACCAAGTGATGAAGTTATGTATGTGCTAATCAAGATTTGGGATATAATGTGTGGAATATGTATGATACGCGTAAGTTATGATGTATTGTTGTGGACTAACCCATTTTGTTAGTATCCAAATGGTAACCTAACCCATTTTGGACTTCCACATGAGAGGATTGTTTGTTTTTTGCATGTTGTGATTTATGTAGCTAGACCACCACAAAGGTGAGGCTCTTGACCCATGGATCCCCGCCTTGGAACAAGGGGGAGCAGCGATCTAGGGGGAGCTATGATTAAGGGGGAGCATGTTCGGGTGCATGTACAAGCTACCTATTATCCCACAGGCACAAGTTCGAAACCTGGCTTGATTGGAAGTCCCACCTTTTTGATTCGACAAAATGGGGAGAAAGAAAGCAAGAGTGAAGACCAATTCAAGATAAAGATGGCTTCACCAAATTACAAGGCATAGGTCACAAGGCAAAGGTCAAGTCGTAAGCTACACCAAAGGCGCGCTTTGTCTTTGCTAAGTTTTGTAATTTTATTTTGATTTTTTTTTTGTCATCATCAAAAAGTGGGAGATTGTTGAGGCAACATTATCAAGATCTCCTTGTGTTTTAATGATAACAAATAAACCATCAAAACACATAAAATAACAAACGTTAGCCAAAATTCCCCGACTTCCATATCTGTTCCTGGCGCGCCACCCATGCGTCGACGCGTGGGTAACGAGCCAGGCTACTGTATGGTTCGGCACTTAACTTGTTTGCACCAAGGTGTTAGTTGAATACGTCGAGTCATGGAAAGTCACGAGTTATGAGATTATGGATTCTCGACGTTGAGTTACTTGAAATTATAAGTAACCTTTGATTTTTCTAAATCATCTTCTTAAAACCATAATCATGTTTGTCATTCTTTCTTTCTTAATGACAACATGATTATCTTTTAAACACTTCTTTGATTATCCATAATCACCACTTCAAATCCTCCCAAATCTTATCATCAACATTATCTTTTTATTCTCTTAAACCCTTTGTACTTCATGTACTATTTGTCTACTACATTCCCACATCATATCTCCAAAATATTCTCTCCCAACATTCTCTTCCAACCAATGAGAGGCCACCATAACTTCATTTTGTCCATACACAAATAAACCTTTTCTACAAACCAAAAACCTTGTTCAACACACTTTCTTCTTTCTCACCACAAAGGGTATTCCTCAAAGTTTTTTCAACAAACTTCTTTTCATTCTCCCCTTATGTGGTATATCTCACAAATCTTCTCCAATACACTTATTCCATTTTCACCACATGGGGTACCTCACAAGCTTCTCCTACACACTTAGCCAACTCACATAATCCAATCCATGTCTTATCTCTTACACAATCCTCTATCCCTCAACTCATTGCCAACTCATTGACAACTCTCACCTTATCTCTTCCTCCTCTCTAAATTCCACACATGGTGAATTATTTGAATTCTCAAGCATAGGCTCCAATCCATCACATCTAATCCAACTCACCACAATCTCACCCATATCTTCATTTCTTACACAATATTTTCTTCTTACACAATCTCTTACATCCCTTACATGCCAACTCACATACAACTCATACCTTATCTCTTCCTCACCAATTCCATCACATGCCAAATAATTTGAATTTCTAAATAGGCTCCCTTTGATCCTAGCCATCCATTTCAAAAAAACTCATCTCAACCCTCCATCTCATCTTTCTCTCCAAGGATGGTATATTCTCTTGGATATTCCTTTATAACCTAACCATGGTTACTCTTTACTCAACCATGGCTAGTCTCTTAACCCTCACCCTTTCTCGCCAAGGAAAGAATATCCCTTTAGCATATTCTTTATTCTCTCCTATCCAATCCATGCCAACTCACCTAAATTCATCTCAACCATTCATTCTCTTACAACACATCTCAACCATCCATTTCCCCTTCCTCCCCAAGAAATGGAATATTCCATAGCATATCCTTTCTTAACCTAACCATGGTTCTTCTAACCCAACTATGGTTAGTTCTCTACACTTAACCTTAGTTAACTCTTAACCACACTAAGGATATAATTTTCCCTTGGATATACTGGTGAGTGCTTATTCACTCACTTTTATTTGACCAAAACTGGACCAAAACAACCAAAAACCCGACTATAAATGCCAAAAATATGATGTTTTTGTGTTTTTACATGTGCAGGTACGGATATTGTAGAAATGGACAAAAATCATGGAAAAACGACAACACGAGCACAAGACTTGGAAAGAGATCTGATGAGGCGAAAAATGATCCGTTTTTAGGGGGTCATTTAAGCCCGAATCCGAATTTATTTGATCAAATATTGCCATAAATCGTTCCTTTTGTGATTTTAGGTACTTTGGGAGTGAAATCTGGAAAAGGAAGCAATTCGGACGTTTTTGGAGCATAAAAATGAAGAAAACGCCAAAGTCTTAATTTTCCATGCTGGGAACAGTAGGTGACGGCGTCAAGAGCAAATCCTTGACGGCGTCAAGAGCAAATTTCACAAATTTCCATGACGACCCAGAAGAGTTTTGACGGTGTCACGTAGGAAGGGCGTCAAGAGTAAAAGAGTCATGATGGCCTGGAAGTATATAAGTCTTGACGGCGTCAGAAGTAGATCTAGGCAGTCCGAGGAGAGTTTTGGCGGCGAGGTGACGGCGTCACAAGATTACTCTTGACGCCGTCAAACCTATTTTTCTATATATAGTTTTCTAATTTTTCACATTTAAAGAGAGAAGTTTTGGGAGAAACCCTAAGTACGATTTTGGTGTAACTTTACAGGTTTTTCAAGGGTTCCAACCCCTTGATACCTTGCATGATTAATCAAGATAAGTGTTCTTCTAATTCAATCAATATGTCTATGTGTTGGTTGTCTATATCATGTTCTTATCTTAATTCTATCATGCTAGGCTAGATCTCTTTTGTGTTTGCTTAGATCTAATGAAACCTAGATATTGATTATGTGTTGATTACTTGTTTATTCTTGTCTTGGATGAATGATTTATATGTTAGGCTTAAGAAAACTGGCAGATCTCCAATTGGTAACATGCTTGAACGTCTTAAGAAACATGAACCAACGCGCACTAGGTCTTTATTGGTTGTATTTAATGCATGAGCCACTGTTTACAATCCCTATAGTTGTGCTGGGCATGGTGTAGGAGGAGATAAGAGCTCATAGAATTGGGGAGTTATGTGTGCCACCCCATGAATGGTATTAAGGAATACAATCCGTCATCCATGCAATTATAACAAGTAATTAACGTGTAAAAGATATCTAGGGAGTAGTGAAATCTAAGTAAACACATTTTCTCCAATTACTGCTCACAACCTTAGTATAAATTAGTTTATTTTCATTTTTAGTATTTTATTTTGATTGCATCTTAGTATTGGGTTAGTTGAATAGCAACTAATTCCGCCCACTCTTCCAAAACCCGAGATTTTTACTTGCTTTCCATAAAATATAAAAACACAAAAAGAATCATCCCTCACCTTTAGAACTAGTATTTAGGCTTTCTAATCCTAGCGACACTATTCCTAAGCTGAACGATCAATCCCCCGGTACTTGTCACTGTACTATACTACAACGATCAGGTACACTGCCTGGTGGGGGTTGTAAGCTTCTCGAGATCCCTCGAGAGGTAAAGCCTGTTGCGATTCCCACGCATCAAGTTTTTGGTGCCGCAGCCCGGGGAATAGTTATTGTCTAGGTTAGAATTTCTTTTTATTAGGTCTACTTGCTAGATTCCTTTCTAGTAAGATTTTATTTTTATTTTTAGGTCTTCTTTAGTCTATCTTATTTCTTCGTGCTTTTGTTCGTAACTCTTTACCATCCGACATCATGGAAGGTGGTAACATCTTTGAACCCGTCATCCCACCACAACAAAACCCACCATTAGAACCCCTTAGGCCCTGAACCTTAGGAGAGTATTCCCGACCTAGCCACCAAGGCTACCGAAACACCATTGAGCTCACCGGAGCCAATGTGACCCCCTTGCGATCCGACACCATCCGGTTGGTGCAAAGCGGATGTGCATTCCATGGACTTCGTTCCGAAGATCCAAACCAACATCTTAAGGACTTTCTCAAAATCGTAGATTCCATAGACCTAGATGTTGCAACTAGAGAGACAACCCGTTTACGCCTATTCCAATTCTCTCTACGGGATCAAGCTAGTCAATGGCTTGAGCGTTTACCCGCGGGATCCTTCACCACATGGGATGATCTCACCACTCGTTTCCTTGCTCAATTTTTCCCACCGGGGAGAACTACTAAGCTTAGGAATGACATCTTGATGTTCCAACAACGTCAAAATGAATCTCTTTATGAAGCATGGACTCGTTTCAAGGACTTACTCCAAAAAGTCCCTCATCATGGCATAAATCTTTGGCTCCAAGTCCAAATTTTTTATGACCATATCGACATCTCCACGAGGCGAACCATTGACCAATCGGCCGGTGGTAAGCTACGTGATCTTAGTGCGGAACAATCATGGGAACTCATAGAAGATCTTGCTCTCTATGACAACGAAAGTTGGAATGATCCCCGTGACTTGAACAAAATAGTCAAGGCAATATCTTTGCCTTCGAACAACTCTAGCACTCCCAACCGTAGGATCATGGAACTTGAAGGTCGAGTCAAGTCTCTCATGAAATCTTACGAAGCTCAAAAACCTTCAAGCCAAGTAAGCAGAATCGCTTCTACATGCAAACTATGCAATGGCCCTCATGAGACTCATAACTGCATGGAACTTCCAAAGCGTGCTTATAACTAATTCACATCATCACACATAGATCAGGGTCCTCGAACTTCTGCCGAAGCCTATGAGGCATGGAAGGATAAACCTGATTTTAGAAGGTACCAAACGCGAAGCGTATCCTTCAATGACTCATCACCACTCACTTGGTCCGAGCATTTTCCAGCACAAGGCATTCCTAGGCAAAGCTGTGAAGATACTTTGAAAAAATTCATTCTATCTCAAGAACTACAGCTCGCTACGCTCGAGGCCAAATTTAAACAACAGCAGGCTGATGTGAACAACAAGATTTGTAATCTGTTGACTGCTATCAAAGAGCATATTGATAATAAGCCCATTCATGTTGATGAGGTTAAATCTGCTACAGTCATGAGTCCACCAGCCTCCCCTGTAAAAATAAAAAGTCCGAGCAAGTTGTTCAAACATCTATCTCCTAACGGAAAAGAACCTGTCAACCCCCTGGACCAATCCACTTCGTAAACACCATCACCACGATGTCTGCTTTAACATCCAACCCAACCCAACAACAAACTAACAAATTCAGTCGGACAGCTACTGATGAAACCTCAAGGATTGACCATTGATAAGTGTCTAAATACTCATCATTTTGTACCAATCTGAACTGCCAAAACATACAAAAACACTCAAAAATGCATCATTATACTTAAAATATCTTAGAAGAGTGTTTTATATGTTTCAAATACAAAATATGCAAAAACAAATTAAAAACGTACAAAGTTTGCATAATTGGCAGTTTCAGTCCCTCAAGTTTCAAATATTGACAAAACTAGTCCCTGAAGGTTTTAAATAAATAAAAAGTCAACTTAAGTCCTTGGGAACTCAAAAATGTTCACAAAACATCCCTGGATAAAAGTTTACACAAACTGGCAATTTTTACCCCTCAAGTTACAAAATTGGCAAAATGGTCCCTGGGTATTCAAAAATGGAAAATTTACAAATAATACCCTTGTACTATGCATGAACCCTCCTGTACAAACATCACCACTTTGTAAATTTTCAAGAAAAGCAAAATCATATCTGAAAACGTTCATTAACATTTCTCCTGAAGTGTTAACAACACCAAACAAATCATAAACAACAAAACAAACTGTGAAGTTAAATTACTTCGTATCTTTACGATTACAACCTGAAACAGCTGGTATAAGGTAAGTTCTGACATTAAATTGCGAACTGAAGAGGAATACATTTATTTCCTCCCGCTAGCCTGCGAGTAATCTTAAAGGAACGATTTCGGTTAACGAATCAGTTTCAAAAATATTGTCCAAGTTTTTTTCACCCATACACGAAAAGCCAAAAACATTTTACTGTGAATATAATTACATAAAAGTTTACCACCGCAAACCAAGGCAGAACACCTACCAACTGGGGGTGTGAACATAATAAGTTCCCAAACCTAAGATTCAAAACTTACCATTGTATCCTTGTGGATAGTGTACCTTTTTTAAAGGAGCTATTCATTTGTGATTATTGGGTTTAAGTTCACTGTAGTTTTGCCTCGATCTTGTGTTGAAAACTAATTTTCGTGCATGCGCACTCGTTCACAATCAAAGAATAAAAAGAAGAAAAACGTACCCGAGATACGTATTGTTGAAGAAGAACACACACTAAAAATGAACGACGAGCCCCCATTCCTTCCCAAGGATGAGCCAGTTCCTGACACCCGAACTATGGAGGAACTGTGTCAACCTACCATGCAAGGGAGGGGTGGACCAATTGCACCACTCACTATTGGAGCCACTGATTTTGGATTAAAACACCACATGATACAACAGATCCAGAATACGTGCCAGTTCCACGAATTGCCGGGTGACGATGCCAACAGGCATCTCGACAAATTTTTAACTGTCACCCAAAGCATGAAACAACATGGCGTCGCCGAAGACAGCCTACGTCTATACCTGTTTCCATATTCACTCACTCATCATGCAACTTCATGGTTCGATCGACTTCCAAAGAATTCGATCCACACTTTTGATGAGATGATCACTAAATTCCTGGCCAAATACTTTCCACCATCTATGGTCACAAAGCTGAGGAATGATATCAGCAACTTCAGACAGCTTCCCGAAGAGTCCTTATTTGAGGCATGGGAACGCTACAAACTTGCCATTGATCGGTGTCCTAATCATAACATGCTTCTTGTCACCATTATTGATACCTTTTATAATGGTTTGACACTCCGTCATCGTGACACCATCAATGCTGCTGTTGGGGGCACCTTTATGAAAAGGACCCCTGAAGAGTGCTATGACTTAATCGAAAACATGACTGCCCATCATAATTTTTGGGACTCCTCTGCTGAGAGGAACGACTCATTTAAGTCAGACACTCCGGCAAGCAATGAAATATCAATCCTAGCTAAAAGGCTGGATGATTTGTCTACAGCAGTTTTGCGTATCCATCAGAATAATCCTAATCAGGTCAAAACTGTTAACCCAAGTTGTGAAACTTGTGGTGGTCCACATACGTACACAGATTGCCCAGCTTCCGGTGGCTTTTCTCGTGAAAACGTGTCTGCAGCTCAAGGTTCCTATAACACGGGAGGTAATTCTTACCAACCGCAAGGGGACCGAAACCTTTTGAGCTACCGTTCTAATAACTATATTGGACCACCAGGGTTTAATCAACCTCAGAATAGGAACCAGAACTTTAACCAGAATCAGAACCAGAATCGAATGAACCAAGGTCATAACAACCAAGGGAATTTCATCTCTAGTCAAAATCAGTTTAACCAAAATCAGAACCAAGGGAATTTCATCTCTAGTCAAAATCAGTTTAACCAAAATCAGAACCAAGGGAACTATAATCGTAATCAAGGTCAGAACAATTACCCACAGGGTAATTTTCAACAACAAAACCACTTCCAGGGTAATAACAACCAGCAACATGGGAATTTCCAGAACAATCGGGCTCAAAATTTTCCAAACCAAAATCAAGCCATTGTTCAAACTGGACCATCACATGATGAGTTATTAAAACAGTTTAAGAAATCCCAAGAAGAACTAAACAGAATGCTGGTTAGTCAAATGTCTAATTTCCAGAAGTCTTTAAATGATCGACCCTCGGGCTCAGGTACAACTTTACCTAGCAACACGATCGCTAATCCGAGGGGCGATGTAAAGGCGATCACCACAAGAAGTGGAGTTTCTTACCAAGGACCTACAGCTCCCTCTATCTCATCTCCTATCCCTGTAGAGGAATCTGAAACTGAGGATACTACGGATACAGTACTTCCTAAAAACAACGAAGGTACTAATGACATCCCTCCTCCAGTTATCCCGGTCCCAACTCCTTTTAAAAAAGTTAGGTTTGAAACTACCGAAGGTCCTGTTGAAAATCCAAAATCCAACCCAAAAACAACAATTCCATATCCCTCACGATTGCAAGACCAAAAGCTCCGTGAAAAAGCTAATCATCAGATGGAAAAATTCTTTCAGATTTTCCAAGAACTACACTTCGATATTAGCTTCGCGGACGCTCTTCTTTTAATGCCCAAATTCGCATCGACAATCAAAAACCTGTTGAGCAATAAAGAAAAAATGTTTGAAATGGCACGAACTCCACTTAATGAGAACTGCTCTGCGGTTCTATTAAAACAGCTTCCCGAAAAGCTAGGAGACCCCGGGAGATTTCTAATACCATGTACTTTCCCGGGTATGGTTGAATGCTTTGCCTTGGCCGATCTTGGTGCAAGCATCAACTTAATGCCTCATTCAGTTTGGAAAAAGCTCTCTCTTCAAGCACTTAGTCCCACATGCATGACTCTCGAGCTTGCAGACCGTTCAATTTCACGTCCCCTCGGTATTGCCGAGGACGTATTTGTGAGAGTGGGAAAGTTCCACTTTCCGGCGGATTTTGTTGTTGTTGATTTTGATGCTGATTCAAGAGTTCCTCTCATTCTTGGGAGGGGATTCTTGAGAACGGGGCGTGCCTTAATCGATGTTTTCGATGAGGAAATCACGTTACGAGTTGGAAATGAAGCTATAACGTTCAACCTTGATCAAACCTCGAGATACTCCTCGAATTATGATGCTGAATCGGTCAACCGAATTGATGTCATTGACATTGCATCCGAGGAGTATGCTCAGGAAATCTTTGGATTCGCTGATAATTTTTCGAGTGGCAATCCCACTACTTCTTCTAATCCCATAATCGCTAATTCTTCTCCTTCCCTCACTCCGTTTGGGGGAAGTGATTTCGTCCTTGAGGAATTAGAGGCCTTTCTCAAAAGTGATTCAGTTCCCGAAGGAATTGATTACCAAGAGATTGACCCGGAGGGGGATATACTTCTCCTTGAGGAGTTATTGAACAAAGATCCTTCTCCCATTCCTGTTCTACCTCCACAACTTCATAAGGTGGAAGTCAAATATGTTGAAAAAAATGATGACTTCCCCGAGGTTGAACTTAAGGACCTGCCTCCTCATCTAGAATATGCATTCTTGGAAGGTAACGATAAGTTACCGGTCATTATTGCAAAAGACTTAAAGGATGAGGAGAAAACCGCGCTGCTCAAGGTTTTAAAGTCCCACAAACAAGCAATTGCTTGGAAGCTCTCAGACATAAAGGGTATTAACCCGGATTTTTATACACACAAAATCCTAATGGAAGAGGACTTTAAACCTACTGTGCAACATCAAAGAAGGGTAAATCCAAAAATCCACGAAGTTATAAAAGCAGAAGTTATCAAACTTCTTGATGCAGGATTGATTTACCCTATATCAGATAGTCCTTGGGTTAGCCCAATTCATTGTGTTCCAAAGAAGGGTGGCATTACGGTTATCACAAATGAGGACAACGAGTTAATACCAACTCGTTTGGTTACAGGGTGGCGAGTATGTATTGATTATAGAAAGCTTAACGAAGCCACCCGCAAAGACCATTTTCCTCTGCCCTTTATGGACCAAATGCTCGAAAGACTAGCGGGAAACGAGTACTATTGTTTCCTTGACGGCTTCTCGGGTTACTTCCAAATTCCCATTGATCCACAGGATCAAGATAAAACTACCTTCACATGCCCTTACGGGACATTTGCCTATCGTCGCATGCCTTTTGGGTTATGCAATGCTCCAGGCACTTTCCAAAGGTGCATGATGGCTATTTTCCATGACATGATTGGAAAAACCATGGAGGTATTTATGGATGACTTCTCAGTCATCGGGAATTCTTTCGACTCGTGCCTCTCCCACTTAGAAAAAATGCTTCAACGTTGTGAAAACACTAATCTTTGTCTAAACTGGGAGAAGAGCCATTTTATGGTTAAAGAGGGCATTATCCTCGGCCATAAAATTTCAAAAAATGGGATTGAGGTCGATAAGGCCAAAATTGATGTTATTGCTAAACTGCCTCATCCCACAACTGTTAAAGGAATAAGGAGTTTCCTCGGCCATGCCGGGTTCTATCGGAGATTCATTCAAGATTTCTCCAAAATAGCCCGGCCTATGACTCATCTTCTTGAAAAGGATGCTCCTTTCATCTTTTCGCCTGAGTGCATCGACGCTTTTTCTATTTTAAAGAAAAGGCTTACTGAGGCACCAATCCTTGTTGCCCCCGACTGGGACTTGCCCTTTGAACTTATGTGCGATGCTAGCGATTATGCTATTGGTGCAGTTCTGGGGCAACGCAAAACCAAACATTTTCAGCCAATACACTACGCAAGTAAGACCATGAATGAGGCTCAAACACACTATACCACCACAGAAAAAGAATTATTAGCTGTGGTATATGCCTTCGAAAAATTTCGGTCTTACTTAATCTTAAACAAAAGCGTGGTGTATACAGACCATTCGGCTTTGAAATACCTGTTCACTAAACAGGATGCAAAGCCAAGACTACTCCGTTGGGTCCTGCTCCTCCAAGAATTCGATATGCTCATAAGAGATAAAAAAGGAGCAGAAAACCTTGCTGCTGATCACTTGTCCCGGTTAGAAAATCCTCATCAGGATATTCTCGAGAGAAAAGAAATAAATGAAACTTTTCCTCTGGAGACTCTAAATCTAATCTCTAACCGGGATAATACCACCACCCCATGGTTTGCCGACTTTGCAAATTACCGTGCGGGAAATTTCGTTGTGAAAGGGATGTCGTCCCAACAGAAAAGAAAATTCTTTAAAGATGTAAAACATTACTTCTGGGACGACCCCTACTTGTTTAAAATATGTGCGGATCAAGTCATCCGACAGTGTGTCCATGGCCAAGAAGCCATGGAAATTCTTAAAGCTTGTCATGATGGACCCACGGGGGGACATCATAACCCAAACTACACCGCCAAAAAGGTGTTTGATTCAGGATTCTTTTGGCCCACGATATATAAAGACGCCCATGAACTTATCAAAACCTGTGAGGCTTGCCAGCGTCACGGGAATATTTCTAAAAAGAATGAGATGCCGCAAAACGCCATCCAAGTCTGTGAAATATTTGATATGTGGGGCATTGATTTTATGGGGCCATTCCCGTCTTCACGAGGGAATAAGTATATACTCGTCGCTGTCGACTATCTGTCAAAATGGGTTGAGGCAAAACCTTACCCACCAATGATGCCCGAGTAGTTTGTAAATTTTTAAAATCTCTCTTTGCCAGATTCGGGACTCCTCGTGCCATTATCAGTGATCGTGGTACTCACTTTTGCATTGAACAATTTGCGAGAGTAATGCTGAAATATGGTGTAACTCACCGTCTTTCTACAGCATATCACCCCCAAACAAGTGGGCAGGTGGAGGTCTCAAATCGGGGTATTAAGAGAATTCTCGAGAGAACGGTTGGTGAAAACCGTGCCTCTTGGTCGGATAAGCTGGACGATGCATTATGGGCTTTCCGCACTGCTTACAAAACACCCATTGGGTGTACTCCATATAAGCTAGTGTACGGGAAAGCATGTCATCTTCCGATCGAATTAGAACATAAGGCCTATTGGGCCTTAAAACATGCAAATTTTGACCTTCAGACAGCGGGTGATCACCGTAAAGTTCAACTTAACGAACTAAATGAACTACGTGATCAAGCTTACGAGAATTCTTTAATCTATAAAGAAAAGACTAAGAAGATACATGACTCTAAAATAAAGAACCGCGTTTTCAACGTTGGTGACAGAGTTCTTCTTTTCAATTCAAGGTTGAAAATTTTCTCGGGTAAACTAAAAACTCGTTGGTCTGGACCATTTACTATAACCAAAGTATACCCATATGGAACTGTTGAGTTATTGCAACCCGACGGTCACAATTTTAAAGTAAATGGACATCGGCTAAAACACTATTTTGGAGGGGACATACAACCAATGGTTGTCCCGGATCTCCAAACTTACCCCATGGACCAATAAATTCGGGGTCGAGTCAAGCTAGTGACTCGGAAAACAAAAACACTAGTATCATGTACATAATAATAATAATAATAAATAATGAATTTTGTATTTTGTTCAAATTTCTATCCTTGTATGTATATTATACTTTATCATTCAACTTCCGGGCTGTCAGGACAAATTTATTACAGTTAATCATTCACAAGTGATTAGCTTGCGTGGTAAACCTGACACAAGCCTGGGAGGTAGTGATTACATATATTATATTATTTCATAAACAATATAAAATACAAAAACATTTTTCCTATGCACACAACTTGCCCAGTTTGATTAGCCCCTCAGTTACAACATTTGGTTGTTGGCTGTTTTCAGTTACTGAGCTCTGTCAAACCCAGATTCCCTTTCAAGGGGCGGTTGTTAGGAATTTTCTTTCTTTTGTACATATATATACAAATATAAAAATACAAAAACATTTATAAAAGATAAAAAAAAATAATAATAATAATAATCTCCTTTATCTTATCATTTCATAATTCTGTGAGTGGCAATCCCACTCCTATTTCTCACCCAATCTTTGAGTGGCAATTCCACTCCATTTCCCCAAGGACAATTTTAATTCGGGGTCGAGTCAAGCTAGTGACTCGGGAATAAAAAACAAGCTACCTCATGGACAAATCAATTCGAGGTCGAGTCAAGCTAGTGACTCGGTAATCAAAAGCATAGCAATATGGGTTTTCACTCATATTTCTGATTTCTTTCTCTTTTCTAACACCCTAGTGTGGGGGAGACGAACCACATGTTGTACATATGTAAAATATTTTTTCAAAAAAAAAAAAAAAAAAAAAAAAAAAATGGTATAAGACATATAAAAAGAAAAAAGTGAGTTTGTATGTAAATAGAGTAAAATAAACGGTTAATAATATTATCTTCTTACGTTCTAAGTCTTGGTGGGACACCAAGTACTGTGAATATTGAGGGCAATATTCAGTTCTAAGTGTGGGGGAGCGTTCTCACGAATGCAAATTACAACACATGTTCCATCAAGAACCCCCATTTGATCAAAATTACCAGTTTTTTCACACTTAGAAATGCAAATAATGGTATCAATCCTCCATGTCTAACCCACAACAGGATTGGCTAGTCCAGGAGCAAACGGCTCTTGGTAAAGACATCTCAAATCCGTTGATGGCTTGCAATTTGCCAAAAATTGTACGGTTCCTCAACTCCCCAAAAACAAATGAGTTGGCTAGCCCGCAAGATTATGGCTTGTGGTAAAGGCCGTGGAAAAACCATAATTGGTAATCAGCTCACCAAGATGTTGACTATTCCATCAAGAGTTGGCTAGTCCAGAAGCAAACGGCTTTTGATAAAGACAAATCAAATCCGTTGACAGCTGGTGATTTGCTCAAAATCACACGGTTATCAGGTGTGCCACAGTTCTTACACCTGGCTACTCCAGAAGTGATGGCTTTTGGTAAAGAGTTAAAATCCATTAATTTTTTCTCAAATAGATTGCTAGGGACTAGCAATAGTTTAGTGTGGGGGATTGATGAGTGTCTAAATACTCATCATTTTGTACCAATCTGAACTGCCAAAACATACAAAAACACTCAAAAATGCATCATTATACTTAAAATATCTTAGAAGAGTGTTTTATATGTTTCAAATACAAAATATGCAAAAACAAATTAAAAACGTACAAAGTTTGCATAATTGGCAGTTTCAGTCCCTCAAGTTTCAAATATTGACAAAACTAGTCCCTGAAGGTTTTAAATAAATAAAAAGTCAACTTAAGTCCTTGGGAACTCAAAAATGTTCACAAAACATCCCTGGATAAAAGTTTACACAAACTGGCAATTTTTACCCCTCAAGTTACAAAATTGGCAAAATGGTCCCTGGGTATTCAAAAATGGAAAATTTACAAATAATACCCTTGTACTATGCATGAATGACAAAATGGAACAATTTTGATAACATTTTGAGAAATTACAAGTTTAATCCCTTAAAAATCCAAATTTGCAATAAAGGTCCCTGGAGTTTGAAAAATTGCAGAAAAGGTCCCTGGTTTTTTTTTTTAAAATGGAAAAATAAATAAATAAGTCCTTGGTTTATTAAATTTGGCAAGTTAAGTCCTTAAAAATACTTTGGGAAAATAACATGTTCAGCCCCTCAACTTTGCCAAATTTACAATTTTGGTCCTTGTCACAAAAAAACCAAACCGGACCCTATTTATTTTAATAAACCAAAACCAAATCCAACCCACACCATTTACCCAACCCACCTATCCCCTAAGCCCAACCATAAGCCCAGTCCAAACCCACCCTTTTAGTTTAAACCAGCGCTGACCCGCGTTGACCAACCAAAACCGCCAAACACCCCAGCTCCACTGTTCATCCCCCACCTTCACCCCTGCAAACCAAAACCAGGTGGTTTCACCACCACCACCTCACCTTTCCAGCTCACCCTCATCACCTTTCCACCTCACACATCAAACCAGATGGGCATTTAATGCCTTTTCCATAATTTTTCACTCCCAAACCACATCCACACCTCTGTTTTCTTACCTAAATCCCCAACTTGCCTAAAAACTATCTCTTTTGTCTCCTGACACATCCATGTACTCCCAAAGTTCTTTAATTGCAACCCTTTGCCTCCACGTTAACGTGGAGGACTTTGGCGCCAAAAGTAAGTTTGAACGATCATGATCAATTGGACTAAATGGATGGCTCAGATGAAGTGGGAAAGGATCAGAAGAGGTTTCTAAACCTAATTGAAGCCTATAAAGACCAAGAGAAGCAGAGAAGAAGAATACCTAGTTTATTTTTAATAATTGTATGTCGTATTAATATTTTCAAAAGTTCAAGTGTAATTTTAAGCTTTCAAGTTTAAGTTTAAGTGTTCTCAGTGTATTAGTGATCTCTTAAGTTAATAAAATTCAAGTTTGTGTTATTATCTTAAGTTGTGCCATTTTCAATTTCATATCAATAATCTCAATAAGCTGTGTGTTGTTACTGTATGGATTCATGGATTGAGTAAGCTCATATAAGCTCCCATAAGCTACATAAAGCTTCTAGTAACTTATAATTCAGTATAGCTTAAAAAATTCCAAAAATACAAAATTGGTCAATGAAAGTCAACTGTGGCATTTGTCCTTGATATCTGGGATTCAAAAGTGATTTGGAAGCATAAGTAAGCTTGGAGTATTGGTTTAGATCCTCAGGGGAGGAAATAAGTGGTTCTTGGTTCTTGGTTTCAAGCAGGAAAGCAATTTGTAAGTTTCTTAAAAATCTCATAATTATCTTTGTATTGCATATGTATTGATCTTGATTATCATGGCCATTATCTGTGTTTCTTAAGTTTTATTAGTGTATTTAAGTTTATTTATGGTGTGAGATTGCTAGGCTGTTAAGAAAATTACTTGTTACTCATTTTCTAAAAATCTCACAGTGAAGTATCATTTGAGTCATATCATGGTTTAAACACTGAGGATATTGTTGATTAATGTTTATTTGATCTCTGTTAATGTTAGTCTAAGGTTTAGAAATAGATTTGTAGATCAAATAATAGTTTTGCTTTGAAAATCACAAAAACAGTTAGTTAAAGGTGTGTTTGGATCAGTGTGATCCTAGGCTTTCTAGTTCATAATTGTTGTTGTTCTTTGTTGTTACAAGTAACTTAGGATCAATATAGCTCAGAACAAACATCACAACTAGGTATTACTAGTAAAAAAGTCAAATTACCAACTTAAGTACCCTCACAGTTAAACTGTGATGAATTTGAGGTCCATAGACCCTCATTTTAGCTTAAAAGTTGTAGCTTTAGCTTAATTTAGGTTAGTAATAGCTTATTATAACTAGTTAAGTCAGTTAAGCTCATTAGAATCTCATAAAAGTCAAAATACCAAGTTTCATAAAAAAGTCAATATTGCATACTCTCAGATTTTAATCAAAATGGTAGTAATTTTTATGAATTTTGTATTGTGATTTGGAACTTGAAATTTGTTGTGAGTATAACCTACTAGTTTAACTTTAGTTTCCAATATTTAGTTCATTTTTAAGATTTTTATTAAGCTAGAAAAGCTCAACCAAAGTACCTTGCAGGGCAAAAACATTGCCCTGTGCACAGGTTTTTAGTTAAAATACCAAGACCCCTAGTGTGCAACTCAGTGGACCCCACACCCCAACCATTAGCTTAATTTATAGCTTATTAGTCCAGCTTTTCACATCTAGGTTTAATTTAGCCATTAGCTTATTGTAGTATAACTAATTTGACCTAGCTTGTGACCTGTGTTCAAAAACCCTACACTGACCACTCAGTGTGTGATCCCTTTTACCAAGACCCACCCAGAGTTCCCTAATAAGCCATAAGCCCTGCTTATTGGCTTATTTGAAAGCTTGACAGGTGTACTTGAAAGTTCAGGGTTCATTTTGAACCTCCCCTCACCCTTGTGGACCCCACAGAGGTCCAAAATACCACCCTCAGGCCTGTTTGGTTGTCAGGATTGTGATAAGTGCTTATTTGGATTCCCTGGCTTATCCAAAGTGCTTATTTGTACTTTTAGTCTTATTTCAAGTTAGTATTCATGTGTAAGAGCTTATTTGATCATTTAAACAACTTTTCACAAAGTCATAAGTCCTAATAAGTTGCCCTGCACATCAGCACACCACCACCACACCACCAACTTAAGTGGTGGCTGCAGCCCACACCAGTAGGTCCCACACCTCAAACCTAGCTTATTACAACCCCCCTCCTACCCAGGTTCAAGAGTTGACCCTTTGTTTGACCTATAATCCAGTGGACCCCACCTTAAATTGCCACCAATCTCTGTCCCATTTCTGAGTCAGAAGAAGAATAAGCAAGTGCTTATTTGGGATTTCCAGCTTATCCTAGGAGCTTATCTCATCATATTTAGCTTAATTAGGTGTAATTAACTTAGGTAAACTAGATTTCACCATAGTGGACCCAACATAACCTCAGTTTAGCTTATTTCTTCATTTGGTCAACCTTAGTCAACTGTTTAAGCTAATAAGCACTCTTAGTGCTTATTCTTGATTTCCAGAGTAGTTATCTTTATTAAAGTTTCATTATTTAGGTATTTAAATAGTTTTATAAAATAAAAACCAGAAAAAGCAAAAATAAAAATAGTGATAGCTTCTATTTAATAGAAATTATCTAATTAATTTTCATTTTAGCTTATTAATAAGCACTTGTCCAATTTTATAATTTTATAAATTATTTAGTACCTTAAAGTAGTTAAAATAATTTTCTTAGAATTTTCCTAAGCAGTTTACTATTAATTAGATTTAAAACTAGTTTAATTAATTAAATAGGTAATATTAATAATTAAATAGATTTCTTTAATTTTAATTAACTAAAGAAGAATTCTATATTTTTCCTAAGTTTTATAATATAGTTAAGACTTTTAAAAAATAGTTTCATAATTTCTACTGTTCATTTTATAATTTTCTTATTTAAATTAATTAAATTAGCTTAAAATTAATTAATAAGTAATTAATTAGTCAATTAGCTTAAATATAATTTTTAGCAAGTTTTTATAATTTTTTAATATTCCTGTAGTGTTTAAATAGTTTTATAAATTTTATCATAATTTTCTAAGGTATTTTAGTATTAATAGTAATTTAAAATATTTAAAATAGTTTAATTAAATTAAATAGTTATTAATTAATAAAATACTTATAAAAAGACAAAAATATTCATTTTAATTTTTTATACTTTCTTCAAGTTCTTATTTAGGTTTAGAAATTATTTATTTAAGTTTTTAGGTTTATTTGTAATAGTTGTAATTTTTAGTTAATTTAAATTAAGTTTTAAATTAGATTTTAATTAGTTTTATTAATTAAATAGTAATTAAATATTATAATAATCATTTTCATAATTTCAAATTCATTTTCTATTTTCTTTAATATTAAGTTTTCAAAAGTTTCACTTTTAGTCCCTGTAGTTTGTAACTTGTTAAATACCACTTTTCTCTGTCTGTTATCTGATTATCTGATTTTGTGTTTATTTCTGTATTTCTGTTATAATTTCATATTTTCCAAATATCAAGCAATCAGTAGTGTAATCAACTCTCAAATCATATTTGTTACTGTCCTCAGTACCACTCACTTTCCTATCCGTTTACAAATACAATTTCAATCTCGTTGGGATTTAACGATCCGGGGATTTCCCTAAATTTCCACGGTCAATATTAACTTGCACTTTCTCCCAGGTGGGCCTAACAGCTTCACAAGGCTGACTGGTTGGTTTGGGAGGAGTCAAAATTTGGCGCCGCTGCCGGGGAGGTTGTTGCGTATTTCAAAACGGTAAAAGTCTAGTGGTTTTCAAAAACCCTCCTGTACAAATATCACCACTTTGTAAATTTTCAAGAAAAGCAAAATCATATCTGAAAACGTTCATTAACATTTCTCCTGAAGTGTTAACAACACCAAACAAATCATAAACAACAAAACAAACTGTGAAGTTAAATTACTTCGTATCTTTACGATTACAACCTGAAATAGCTGGTATAAGGTAAGTTCTGACATTAAATTGCGAACTGAAGAGGAATACATTTATTTCCTCCCGCTAGCCTGCGAGTAATCTTAAAGGAACGATTTCGGTTAACGAATCAGTTTCAAAAATATTGTCCAAGTTTTTTTCACCCATACACGAAAAGCCAAAAACATTTTACTGTGAATATAATTACATAAAAGTTTACCACCGCAAACCAAGGCAGAACACCTACCAACTGGGGGTGTGAACATAATAAGTTCCCAAACCTAAGATTCAAAACTTACCATTGTATCCTTGTGGATAGTGTACCTTTTTTAAAGGAGCTATTCATTTGTGATTATTGGGTTTAAGTTCACTGTAGTTTTGCCTCGATCTTGTGTTGAAAACTAATTTTCGTGCATGCGCACTCGTTCACAATCAAAGAATAAAAAGAAGAAAAACGTACCCGAGATACGTATTGTTGAAGAAGAACACACACTAAAAATGAACGACGAGCCCCCATTCCTTCCCAAGGATGAGCCAGTTCCTGACACCCGAACTATGGAGGAACTGTGTCAACCTACCATGCAAGGGAGGGGTGGACCAATTGCACCACTCACTATTGGAGCCACTGATTTTGGATTAAAACACCACATGATACAACAGATCCAGAATACGTGCCAGTTCCACGAATTGCCGGGTGACGATGCCAACAGGCATCTCGACAAATTTTTAACTGTCACCCAAAGCATGAAACAACATGGCGTCGCCGAAGACAGCCTACGTCTATACCTGTTTCCATATTCACTCACTCATCATGCAACTTCATGGTTCGATCGACTTCCAAAGAATTCGATCCACACTTTTGATGAGATGATCACTAAATTCCTGGCCAAATACTTTCCACCATCTATGGTCACAAAGCTGAGGAATGATATCAGCAACTTCAGACAGCTTCCCGAAGAGTCCTTATTTGAGGCATGGGAACGCTACAAACTTGCCATTGATCGGTGTCCTAATCATAACATGCTTCTTGTCACCATTATTGATACCTTTTATAATGGTTTGACACTCCGTCATCGTGACACCATCAATGCTGCTGCTGGGGGCACCTTTATGAAAAGGACCCCTGAAGAGTGCTATGACTTAATCGAAAATATGACTGCCCATCATAATTTTTGGGACTCCTCTGCTGAGAGGAACGACTCATTTAAGTCAGACACTCCGGCAAGCAATGAAATATCAATCCTAGCTAAAAGGCTGGATGATTTGTCTACAGCAGTTTTGCGTATCCATCAGAATAATCCTAATCAGGTCAAAACTGTTAACCCAAGTTGTGAAACTTGTGGTGGTCCACATACGTACACAGATTGCCCAGCTTCCGGTGGCTTTTCTTGTGAAAACGTGTCTGCAGCTCAAGGTTCCTATAACACGGGAGGTAATTCTTACCAACCGCAAGGGGACCGAAACCTTTTGAGCTACCGTTCTAATAACTATATTGGACCACCAGGGTTTAATCAACCTCAGAATAGGAACCAGAACTTTAACCAGAATCAGAACCAGAATCGAATGAACCAAGGTCATAACAACCAAGGGAATTTCATCTCTAGTCAAAATCAGTTTAACCAAAATCAGAACCAAGGGAATTTCATCTCTAGTCAAAATCAGTTTAACCAAAATCAGAACCAAGGGAACTATAATCGTAATCAAGGTCAGAACAATTACCCACAGGGTAATTTTCAACAACAAAACCACTTCCAGGGTAATAACAACCAGCAACATGGGAATTTCCAGAACAATCGGGCTCAAAATTTTCCAAACCAAAATCAAGCCATTGTTCAAACTGGACCATCACATGATGAGTTATTAAAACAGTTTAAGAAATCCCAAGAAGAACTAAACAGAATGCTGGTTAGTCAAATGTCTAATTTCCAGAAGTCTTTAAATGATCGACCCTCGGGCTCAGGTACAACTTTACCTAGCAACACGATCGCTAATCCGAGGGGCGATGTAAAGGCGATCACCACAAGAAGTGGAGTTTCTTACCAAGGACCTACAGCTCCCTCTATCTCATCTCCTATCCCTGTAGAGGAATCTGAAACTGAGGATACTACGGATACAGTACTTCCTAAAAACAACGAAGGTACTAATGACATCCCTCCTCCAGTTATCCCGGTCCCAACTCCTTTTAAAAAAGTTAGGTTTGAAACTACCGAAGGTCCTGTTGAAAATCCAAAATCCAACCCAAAAACAACAATTCCATATCCCTCACGATTGCAAGACCAAAAGCTCCGTGAAAAAGCTAATCATCAGATGGAAAAATTCTTTCAGATTTTCCAAGAACTACACTTCGATATTAGCTTCGCGGACGCTCTTCTTTTAATGCCCAAATTCGCATCGACAATCAAAAACCTGTTGAGCAATAAAGAAAAAATGTTTGAAATGGCACGAACTCCACTTAATGAGAACTGCTCTGCGGTTCTATTAAAACAGCTTCCCGAAAAGCTAGGAGACCCCGGGAGATTTCTAATACCATGTACTTTCCCGGGTATGGTTGAATGCTTTGCCTTGGCCGATCTTGGTGCAAGCATCAACTTAATGCCTCATTCAGTTTGGAAAAAGCTCTCTCTTCAAGCACTTAGTCCCACATGCATGACTCTCGAGCTTGCAGACCGTTCAATTTCACGTCCCCTCGGTATTGCCGAGGACGTATTTGTGAGAGTGGGAAAGTTCCACTTTCCGGCGGATTTTGTTGTTGTTGATTTTGATGCTGATTCAAGAGTTCCTCTCATTCTTGGGAGGGGATTCTTGAGAACGGGGCGTGCCTTAATCGATGTTTTCGATGAGGAAATCACGTTACGAGTTGGAAATGAAGCTATAACGTTCAACCTTGATCAAACCTCGAGATACTCCTCGAATTATGATGCTGAATCGGTCAACCGAATTGATGTCATTGACATTGCATCCGAGGAGTATGCTCAGGAAATCTTTGGATTCGCTGATAATTTTTCGAGTGGCAATCCCACTACTTCTTCTAATCCCATAATCGCTAATTCTTCTCCTTCCCCCACTCCGTTTGGGGGAAGTGATTTCGTCCTTGAGGAATTAGAGGCCTTTCTCAAAAGTGATTCAGTTCCCGAAGGAATTGATTACCAAGAGATTGACCCGGAGGGGGATATACTTCTCCTTGAGGAGTTATTGAACAAAGATCCTTCTCCCATTCCTGTTCTACCTCCACAACTTCATAAGGTGGAAGTCAAATATGTTGAAAAAAATGATGACTTCCCCGAGGTTGAACTTAAGGACCTGCCTCCTCATCTAGAATATGCATTCTTGGAAGGTAACGATAAGTTACCGGTCATTATTGCAAAAGACTTAAAGGATGAGGAGAAAACCGCGCTGCTCAAGGTTTTAAAGTCCCACAAACAAGCAATTGCTTGGAAGCTCTCAGACATAAAGGGTATTAACCCGGATTTTTATACACACAAAATCCTAATGGAAGAGGACTTTAAACCTACTGTGCAACATCAAAGAAGGGTAAATCCAAAAATCCACGAAGTTATAAAAGCAGAAGTTATCAAACTTCTTGATGCAGGATTGATTTACCCTATATCAGATAGTCCTTGGGTTAGCCCAATTCATTGTGTTCCAAAGAAGGGTGGCATTACGGTTATCACAAATGAGGACAACGAGTTAATACCATCGTTTGGTTACAGGGTGGCGAGTATGTATTGATTATAGAAAGCTTAACGAAGCCACCCGCAAAGACCATTTTCCTCTGCCCTTTATGGACCAAATGCTCGAAAGACTAGCGGGAAACGAGTACTATTGTTTCCTTGACGGCTTCTCGGGTTACTTCCAAATTCCCATTGATCCACAGGATCAAGATAAAACTACCTTCACATGCCCTTACGGGACATTTGCCTATCGTCGCATGCCTTTTGGGTTATGCAATGCTCCAGGCACTTTCCAAAGGTGCATGATGGCTATTTTCCATGACATGATTGGAAAAACCATGGAGGTATTTATGGATGACTTCTCAGTCATCGGGAATTCTTTCGACTCGTGCCTCTCCCACTTAGAAAAAATGCTTCAACGTTGTGAAAACACTAATCTTTGTCTAAACTGGGAGAAGAGCCATTTTATGGTTAAAGAGGGCATTGTCCTCGGCCATAAAATTTCAAAAAATGGGATTGAGGTCGATAACGCCAAAATTGATGTTATTGCTAAACTGCCTCATCCCACAACTGTTAAAGGAATAAGGAGTTTCCTCGGCCATGCCGGGTTCTATCGGAGATTCATTCAAGATTTCTCCAAAATAGCCCGGCCTATGACTCATCTTCTTGAAAAGGATGCTCCTTTCATCTTTTCGCCTGAGTGCATCGACGCTTTTTCTATTTTAAAGAAAAGGCTTACTGAGGCACCAATCCTTGTTGCCCCCGACTGGGACTTACCCTTTGAACTTATGTGCGATGCTAGCGATTATGCTATTGGTGCAGTTCTGGGGCAACGCAAAACCAAACATTTTCAGCCAATACACTACGCAAGTAAGACCATGAATGAGGCTCAAACACACTATACCACCACAGAAAAAGAATTATTAGCTGTGGTATATGCCTTCGAAAAATTTCGGTCTTACTTAATCTTAAACAAAAGCGTGGTGTATACAGACCATTCGGCTTTGAAATACCTGTTCACTAAACAGGATGCAAAGCCAAGACTACTCCGTTGGGTCCTGCTCCTCCAAGAATTCGATATGCTCATAAGAGATAAAAAAGGAGCAGAAAACCTTGCTGCTGATCACTTGTCCCGGTTAGAAAATCCTCATCAGGATATTCTCGAGAGAAAAGAAATAAATGAAACTTTTCCTCTGGAGACTCTAAATCTAATCTCTAACCGGGATAATACCACCACCCCATGGTTTGCCGACTTTGCAAATTACCGTGCGGGAAATTTCGTTGTGAAAGGGATGTCGTCCCAACAGAAAAGAAAATTCTTTAAAGATGTAAAACATTACTTCTGGGACGACCCCTACTTGTTTAAAATATGTGCGGATCAAGTCATCCGACGGTGTGTCCATGGCCAAGAAGCCATGGAAATTCTTAAAGCTTGTCATGATGGACCCACGGGGGGACATCATAACCCAAACTACACCGCCAAAAAGGTGTTTGATTCAGGATTCTTTTGGCCCACGATATATAAAGACGCCCATGAACTTATCAAAACCTGTGAGGCTTGCCAGCGTCACGGGAATATTTCTAAAAAGAATGAGATGCCGCAAAACGCCATCCAAGTCTGTGAAATATTTGATATGTGGGGCATTGATTTTATGGGGCCATTCCCGTCTTCACGAGGGAATAAGTATATACTCGTCGCTGTCGACTATCTGTCAAAATGGGTTGAGGCAAAACCTTACCCACCAATGATGCCCGAGTAGTTTGTAAATTTTTAAAATCTCTCTTTGCCAGATTCGGGACTCCTCGTGCCATTATCAGTGATCGTGGTACTCACTTTTGCAATGAACAATTTGCGAGAGTAATGCTGAAATATGGTGTAACTCACCGTCTTTCTACAGCATATCACCCCCAAACAAGTGGGCAGGTGGAGGTCTCAAATCGGGGTATTAAGAGAATTCTCGAGAGAACGGTTGGTGAAAACCGTGCCTCTTGGTCGGATAAGCTGGACGATGCATTATGGGCTTTCCGCATTGCTTACAAAACACCCATTGGGTGTACTCCATATAAGCTAGTGTACGGGAAAGCATGTCATCTTCCGATCGAATTAGAACATAAGGCCTATTGGGCCTTAAAACATGCAAATTTCGACCTTCAGACAGCGGGTGATCACCGTAAAGTTCAACTTAACGAACTAAATGAACTACGTGATCAAGCTTACGAGAATTCTTTAATCTATAAAGAAAAGACTAAGAAGATACATGACTCTAAAATAAAGAACCGCGTTTTCAACGTTGGTGACAGAGTTCTTCTTTTCAATTCAAGGTTGAAAATTTTCTCGGGTAAACTAAAAACTCGTTGGTCTGGACCATTTACTATAACCAAAGTATACCCATATGGAACTGTTGAGTTATTGCAACCCGACGGTCACAATTTTAAAGTAAATGGACATCGGCTAAAACACTATTTTGGAGGGGACATACAACCAATGGTTGTCCCGGATCTCCAAACTTACCCCATGGACCAATAAATTCGGGGTCGAGTCAAGCTAGTGACTCGGAAAACAAAAACACTAGTATCATGTACATAATAATAATAATAAATAATGAATTTTGTATTTTGTTCAAATTTCTATCCTTGTATGTATATTATACTTTATCATTCAACTTCCGGGCTGTCAGGACAAATTTATTACAGTTAATCATTCACAAGTGATTAGCTTGCGTGGTAAACCTGACACAAGCCTGGGAGGTAGTGATTACATATATTATATTATTTCATAAACAATATAAAATACAAAAACATTTTTCCTATGCACACAACTTGCCCAGTTTGATTAGCCCCTTAGTTACAACATTTGGTTGTTGGCTGTTTTCAGTTACTGAGCTCTGTCAAACCCAGATTCCCTTTCAAGGGGCGGTTGTTAGGAATTTTCTTTCTTTTGTACATATATATACAAATCTAAAAATACAAAAACATTTATAAAAGATAAAATAATAATAATAATAATAATAATAATCTCCTTTATCTTATCATTTCATAATTCTGTGAGTGGCAATCCCACTCCTATTTCTCACCCAATCTTTGAGTGGCAATTCCACTCCATTTCCCCAAGGACAATTTTAATTCGGGGTCGAGTCAAGCTAGTGACTCGGGAATCAAAAACAAGCTACCTCATGGACAAATCAATTCGAGGTCGAGTCAAGCTAGTGACTCGGTAATCAAAAGCATAGCAATATGGGTTTTCACTCATATTTCTGATTTCTTTCTCTTTTCTAACACCCTAGTGTGGGGGAGACGAACCACATGTTGTACATATGTAAAATATTTTTTCAAAAAAAAAAAAAAAAAAAAAAAAAAAAAAAAATGGTATAAGACATATAAAAAGAAAAAAGTGAGTTTGTATGTAAATAGAGTAAAATAAACGGTTAATAATATTATCTTCTTACGTTCTAAGTCTTGGTGGGACACCAAGTACTGTGAATATTGAGGGCAATATTCAGTTCTAAGTGTGGGGGAGCGTTCTCACGAATGCAAATTACAACACATGTTCCATCAAGAACCCCCATTTGATCAAAATTACCAGTTTTTTCACACTTAGAAATGCAAATAATGGTATCAATCCTCCATGTCTAACCCACAACAGGATTGGCTAGTCCAGGAGCAAACGGCTCTTGGTAAAGACATCTCAAATCCGTTGATGGCTTGCGATTTGCCAAAAATTGTACGGTTCCTCAACTCCCCAAAAACAAATGAGTTGGCTAGCCCGCAAGATTATGGCTTGTGGTAAAGGCCGTGGAAAAACCATAATTGGTAATCAGCTCACCAAGATGTTGACTATTCCATCAAGAGTTGGCTAGTCCAGAAGCAAACGGCTTTTGATAAAGACAAATCAAATCCGTTGACAGCTGGTGATTTGCTCAAAATCACACGGTTATCAGGTGTGCCACAGTTCTTACACCTGGCTACTCCAGAAGTGATGGCTTTTGGTAAAGAGTTAAAATCCATTAATTTTTTCTCAAATAGATTGCTAGGGACTAGCAATAGTTTAGTGTGGGGGATTGATGAGTGTCTAAATACTCATCATTTTGTACCAATCTGAACTGCCAAAACATACAAAAACACTCAAAAATGCATCATTATACTTAAAATATCTTAGAAGAGTGTTTTATATGTTTCAAATACAAAATATGCAAAAACAAATTAAAAACGTACAAAGTTTGCATAATTGGCAGTTTCAGTCCCTCAAGTTTCAAATATTGACAAAACTAGTCCCTGAAGGTTTTAAATAAATAAAAAGTCAACTTAAGTCCTTGGGAACTCAAAAATGTTCACAAAACATCCCTGGATAAAAGTTTACACAAACTGGCAATTTTTACCCCTCAAGTTACAAAATTGGCAAAATGGTCCCTGGGTATTCAAAAATGGAAAATTTACAAATAATACCCTTGTACTATGCATGAATGACAAAATGGAACAATTTTGATAACATTTTGAGAAATTACAAGTTTAATCCCTTAAAAATCCAAATTTGCAATAAAGGTCCCTGGAGTTTGAAAAATTGCAGAAAAGGTCCCTGGTTTTTTTTTTAAATGGAAAAATAAATAAATAAGTCCTTGGTTTATTAAATTTGGCAAGTTAAGTCCTTAAAAATACTTTGGGAAAATAACATGTTCAGCCCCTCAACTTTGCCAAATTTACAATTTTGGTCCTTGTCACAAAAAAACCAAACCGGACCCTATTTATTTTAATAAACCAAAACCAAATCCAACCCACACCATTTACCCAACCCACCTATCCCCTAAGCCCAACCATAAGCCCAGTCCAAACCCACCCTTTTAGTTTAAACCAGCGCTGACCCGCGTTGACCAACCAAAACCGCCAAACACCCCAGCTCCACTGTTCATCCCCCACCTTCACCCCTGCAAACCAAAACCAGGTGGTTTCACCACCACCACCTCACCTTTCCAGCTCACCCTCATCACCTTTCCACCTCACACATCAAACCAGATGGGCATTTAATGCCTTTTCCATAATTTTTCACTCCCAAACCACATCCACACCTCTGTTTTCTTACCTAAATCCCCAACTTGCCTAAAAACTATCTCTTTTGTCTCCTGACACATCCATGTACTCCCAAAGTTCTTTAATTGCAACCCTTTGCCTCCACGTTAACGTGGAGGACTTTGGCGCCAAAAGTAAGTTTGAACGATCATGATCAATTGGACTAAATGGATGGCTCAGATGAAGTGGGAAAGGATCAGAAGAGGTTTCTAAACCTAATTGAAGCCTATAAAGACCAAGAGAAGCAGAGAAGAAGAATACCTAGTTTATTTTTAATAATTGTATGTCGTATTAATATTTTCAAAAGTTCAAGTGTAATTTTAAGCTTTCAAGTTTAAGTTTAAGTGTTCTCAGTGTATTAGTGATCTCTTAAGTTAATAAAATTCAAGTTTGTGTTATTATCTTAAGTTGTGCCATTTTCAATTTCATATCAATAATCTCAATAAGCTGTGTGTTGTTACTGTATGGATTCATGGATTGAGTAAGCTCATATAAGCTCCCATAAGCTACATAAAGCTTCTAGTAACTTATAATTCAGTATAGCTTAAAAAATTCCAAAAATACAAAATTGGTCAATGAAAGTCAACTGTGGCATTTGTCCTTGATATCTGGGATTCAAAAGTGATTTGGAAGCATAAGTAAGCTTGGAGTATTGGTTTAGATCCTCAGGGGAGGAAATAAGTGGTTCTTGGTTCTTGGTTTCAAGCAGGAAAGCAATTTGTAAGTTTCTTAAAAATCTCATAATTATCTTTGTATTGCATATGTATTGATCTTGATTATCATGGCCATTATCTGTGTTTCTTAAGTTTTATTAGTGTATTTAAGTTTATTTATGGTGTGAGATTGCTAGGCTGTTAAGAAAATTACTTGTTACTCATTTTCTAAAAATCTCACAGTGAAGTATCATTTGAGTCATATCATGGTTTAAACACTGAGGATATTGTTGATTAATGTTTATTTGATCTCTGTTAATGTTAGTCTAAGGTTTAGAAATAGATTTGTAGATCAAATAATAGTTTTGCTTTGAAAATCACAAAAACAGTTAGTTAAAGGTGTGTTTGGATCAGTGTGATCCTAGGCTTTCTAGTTCATAATTGTTGTTGTTCTTTGTTGTTACAAGTAACTTAGGATCAATATAGCTCAGAACAAACATCACAACTAGGTATTACTAGTAAAAAAGTCAAATTACCAACTTAAGTACCCTCACAGTTAAACTGTGATGAATTTGAGGTCCATAGACCCTCATTTTAGCTTAAAAGTTGTAGCTTTAGCTTAATTTAGGTTAGTAATAGCTTATTATAACTAGTTAAGTCAGTTAAGCTCATTAGAATCTCATAAAAGTCAAAATACCAAGTTTCATAAAAAAGTCAATATTGCATACTCTCAGATTTTAATCAAAATGGTAGTAATTTTTATGAATTTTGTATTGTGATTTGGAACTTGAAATTTGTTGTGAGTATAACCTACTAGTTTAACTTTAGTTTCCAATATTTAGTTCATTTTTAAGATTTTTATTAAGCTAGAAAAGCTCAACCAAAGTACCTTGCAGGGCAAAAACATTGCCCTGTGCACAGGTTTTTAGTTAAAATACCAAGACCCCTAGTGTGCAACTCAGTGGACCCCACACCCCAACCATTAGCTTAATTTATAGCTTATTAGTCCAGCTTTTCACATCTAGGTTTAATTTAGCCATTAGCTTATTGTAGTATAACTAATTTGACCTAGCTTGTGACCTGTGTTCAAAAACCCTACACTGACCACTCAGTGTGTGATCCCTTTTACCAAGACCCACCCAGAGTTCCCTAATAAGCCATAAGCCCTGCTTATTGGCTTATTTGAAAGCTTGACAGGTGTACTTGAAAGTTCAGGGTTCATTTTGAACCTCCCCTCACCCTTGTGGACCCCACAGAGGTCCAAAATACCACCCTCAGGCCTGTTTGGTTGTCAGGATTGTGATAAGTGCTTATTTGGATTCCCTGGCTTATCCAAAGTGCTTATTTGTACTTTTAGTCTTATTTCAAGTTAGTATTCATGTGTAAGAGCTTATTTGATCATTTAAACAACTTTTCACAAAGTCATAAGTCCTAATAAGTTGCCCTGCACATCAGCACACCACCACCACACCACCAACTTAAGTGGTGGCTGCAGCCCACACCAGTAGGTCCCACACCTCAAACCTAGCTTATTACAACCCCCCTCCTACCCAGGTTCAAGAGTTGATCCTTTGTTTGACCTATAATCCAGTGGACCCCACCTTAAATTGCCACCAATCTCTGTCCCATTTCTGAGTCAGAAGAAGAATAAGCAAGTGCTTATTTGGGATTTCCAGCTTATCCTAGGAGCTTATCTCATCATATTTAGCTTAATTAGGTGTAATTAACTTAGGTAAACTAGATTTCACCATAGTGGACCCAACATAACCTCAGTTTAGCTTATTTCTTCATTTGGTCAACCTTAGTCAACTGTTTAAGCTAATAAACACTCTCAGTGCTTATTCTTGATTTCCAGAGTAGTTATCTTTATTAAAGTTTCATTATTTAGGTATTTAAATAGTTTTATAAAATAAAAACCAGAAAAAGCAAACATAAAAATAGTGATAGCTTCTATTTAATAGAAATTATCTAATTAATTTTCATTTTAGCTTATTAATAAGCACTTGTCCAATTTTATAATTTTATAAATTATTTAGTACCTTAAAGTAGTTAAAATAATTTTCTTAGAATTTTCCTAAGCAGTTTACTATTAATTAGATTTAAAACTAGTTTAATTAATTAAATAGGTAATATTAATAATTAAATAGATTTCTTTAATTTTAATTAACTAAAGAAGAATTCTATATTTTTCCTAAGTTTTATAATATAGTTAAGACTTTTAAAAAATAGTTTCATAATTTCTACTGTTCATTTTATAATTTTCTTATTTAAATTAATTAAATTAGCTTAAAATTAATTAATAAGTAATTAATTAGTCAATTAGCTTAAATATAATTTTTAGCAAGTTTTTATAATTTTTTAATATTCCTGTAGTGTTTAAATAGTTTTATAAATTTTATCATAATTTTCTAAGGTATTTTAGTATTAATAGTAATTTAAAATATTTAAAATAGTTTAATTAAATTAAATAGTTATTAATTAATAAAATACTTATAAAAAGACAAAAATATTCATTTTAATTTTTTATACTTTCTTCAAGTTCTTATTTAGGTTTAGAAATTATTTATTTAAGTTTTTAGGTTTATTTGTAATAGTTGTAATTTTTAGTTAATTTAAATTAAGTTTTAAATTAGATTTTAATTAGTTTTATTAATTAAATAGTAATTAAATATTATAATAATCATTTTCATAATTTCAAATTCATTTTCTATTTTCTTTAATATTAAGTTTTCAAAAGTTTCACTTTTAGTCCCTGTAGTTTGTAACTTGTTAAATACCACTTTTCTCTGTCTGTTATCTGATTATCTGATTTTGTGTTTATTTCTGTATTTCTGTTATAATTTCATATTTTCCAAATATCAAGCAATCAGTAGTGTAATCAACTCTCAAATCATATTTGTTACTGTCCTCAGTACCACTCACTTTCCTATCCGTTTACAAATACAATTTCAATCTCGTTGGGATTTAACGATCCGGGGATTTCCCTAAATTTCCACGGTCAATATTAACTTGCACTTTCTCCCAGGTGGGCCTAACAGCTTCACAAGGCTGACTGGTTGGTTTGGGAGGAGTCAAAATTTGGCGCCGCTGCCGGGGAGGTTGTTGCGTATTTCAAAACGGTAAAAGTCTAGTGGTTTTCAAAAACCCTCCTGTACAAATATCACCACTTTGTAAATTTTCAAGAAAAGCAAAATCATATCTGAAAACGTTCATTAACATTTCTCCTGAAGTGTTAACAACACCAAACAAATCATAAACAACAAAACAAACTGTGAAGTTAAATTACTTCGTATCTTTACGATTACAACCTGAAACAGCTGGTATAAGGTAAGTTCTGACATTAAATTGCGAACTGAAGAGGAATACATTTATTTCCTCCCGCTAGCCTGCGAGTAATCTTAAAGGAACGATTTCGGTTAACGAATCAGTTTCAAAAATATTGTCCAAGTTTTTTTCACCCATACACGAAAAGCCAAAAACATTTTACTGTGAATATAATTACATAAAAGTTTACCACCGCAAACCAAGGCAGAACACCTACCAACTGGGGGTGTGAACATAATAAGTTCCCAAACCTAAGATTCAAAACTTACCATTGTATCCTTGTGGATAGTGTACCTTTTTTAAAGGAGCTATTCATTTGTGATTATTGGGTTTAAGTTCACTGTAGTTTTGCCTCGATCTTGTGTTGAAAACTAATTTTCGTGCATGCGCACTCGTTCACAATCAAAGAATAAAAAGAAGAAAAACGTACCCGAGATACGTATTGTTGAAGAAGAACACACACTAAAAATGAACGACGAGCCCCCATTCCTTCCCAAGGATGAGCCAGTTCCTGACACCCGAACTATGGAGGAACTGTGTCAACCTACCATGCAAGGGAGGGGTGGACCAATTGCACCACTCACTATTGGAGCCACTGATTTTGGATTAAAACACCACATGATACAACAGATCCAGAATACGTGCCAGTTCCACGAATTGCCGGGTGACGATGCCAACAGGCATCTCGACAAATTTTTAACTGTCACCCAAAGCATGAAACAACATGGCGTCGCCGAAGACAGCCTACGTCTATACCTGTTTCCATATTCACTCACTCATCATGCAACTTCATGGTTCGATCGACTTCCAAAGAATTCGATCCACACTTTTGATGAGATGATCACTAAATTCCTGGCCAAATACTTTCCACCATCTATGGTCACAAAGCTGAGGAATGATATCAGCAACTTCAGACAGCTTCCCGAAGAGTCCTTATTTGAGGCATGGGAACGCTACAAACTTGCCATTGATCGGTGTCCTAATCATAACATGCTTCTTGTCACCATTATTGATACCTTTTATAATGGTTTGACACTCCGTCATCGTGACACCATCAATGCTGCTGCTGGGGGCACCTTTATGAAAAGGACCCCTGAAGAGTGCTATGACTTAATCGAAAATATGACTGCCCATCATAATTTTTGGGACTCCTCTGCTGAGAGGAACGACTCATTTAAGTCAGACACTCCGGCAAGCAATGAAATATCAATCCTAGCTAAAAGGCTGGATGATTTGTCTACAGCAGTTTTGCGTATCCATCAGAATAATCCTAATCAGGTCAAAACTGTTAACCCAAGTTGTGAAACTTGTGGTGGTCCACATACGTACACAGATTGCCCAGCTTCCGGTGGCTTTTCTTGTGAAAACGTGTCTGCAGCTCAAGGTTCCTATAACACGGGAGGTAATTCTTACCAACCGCAAGGGGACCGAAACCTTTTGAGCTACCGTTCTAATAACTATATTGGACCACCAGGGTTTAATCAACCTCAGAATAGGAACCAGAACTTTAACCAGAATCAGAACCAGAATCGAATGAACCAAGGTCATAACAACCAAGGGAATTTCATCTCTAGTCAAAATCAGTTTAACCAAAATCAGAACCAAGGGAATTTCATCTCTAGTCAAAATCAGTTTAACCAAAATCAGAACCAAGGGAACTATAATCGTAATCAAGGTCAGAACAATTACCCACAGGGTAATTTTCAACAACAAAACCACTTCCAGGGTAATAACAACCAGCAACATGGGAATTTCCAGAACAATCGGGCTCAAAATTTTCCAAACCAAAATCAAGCCATTGTTCAAACTGGACCATCACATGATGAGTTATTAAAACAGTTTAAGAAATCCCAAGAAGAACTAAACAGAATGCTGGTTAGTCAAATGTCTAATTTCCAGAAGTCTTTAAATGATCGACCCTCGGGCTCAGGTACAACTTTACCTAGCAACACGATCGCTAATCCGAGGGGCGATGTAAAGGCGATCACCACAAGAAGTGGAGTTTCTTACCAAGGACCTATAGCTCCCTCTATCTCATCTCCTATCCCTGTAGAGGAATCTGAAACTGAGGATACTACGGATACAGTACTTCCTAAAAACAATGAAGGTACTAATGACATCCCTCCTCCAGTTATCCCGGTCCCAACTCCTTTTAAAAAAGTTAGGTTTGAAACTACCGAAGGTCCTGTTGAAAATCCAAAATCCAACCCAAAAACAACAATTCCATATCCCTCACGATTGCAAGACCAAAAGCTCCGTGAAAAAGCTAATCATCAGATGGAAAAATTCTTTCAGATTTTCCAAGAACTACACTTCGATATTAGCTTCGCGGACGCTCTTCTTTTAATGCCCAAATTCGCATCGACAATCAAAAACCTGTTGAGCAATAAAGAAAAAATGTTTGAAATGGCACGAACTCCACTTAATGAGAACTGCTCTGCGGTTCTATTAAAACAGCTTCCCGAAAAGCTAGGAGACCCCGGGAGATTTCTAATACCATGTACTTTCCCGGGTATGGTTGAATGCTTTGCCTTGGCCGATCTTGGTGCAAGCATCAACTTAATGCCTCATTCAGTTTGGAAAAAGCTCTCTCTTCAAGCACTTAGTCCCACATGCATGACTCTCGAGCTTGCAGACCGTTCAATTTCACGTCCCCTCGGTATTGCCGAGGACGTATTTGTGAGAGTGGGAAAGTTCCACTTTCCGGCGGATTTTGTTGTTGTTGATTTTGATGCTGATTCAAGAGTTCCTCTCATTCTTGGGAGGGGATTCTTGAGAACGGGGCGTGCCTTAATCGATGTTTTCGATGAGGAAATCACGTTACGAGTTGGAAATGAAGCTATAACGTTCAACCTTGATCAAACCTCGAGATACTCCTCGAATTATGATGCTGAATCGGTCAACCGAATTGATGTCATTGACATTGCATCCGAGGAGTATGCTCAGGAAATCTTTGGATTCGCTGATAATTTTTCGAGTGGCAATCCCACTACTTCTTCTAATCCCATAATCGCTAATTCTTCTCCTTCCCTCACTCCGTTTGGGGGAAGTGATTTCGTCCTTGAGGAATTAGAGGCCTTTCTCAAAAGTGATTCAGTTCCCGAAGGAATTGATTACCAAGAGATTGACCCGGAGGGGGATATACTTCTCCTTGAGGAGTTATTGAACAAAGATCCTTCTCCCATTCCTGTTCTACCTCCACAACTTCATAAGGTGGAAGTCAAATATGTTGAAAAAAATGATGACTTCCCCGAGGTTGAACTTAAGGACCTGCCTCCTCATCTAGAATATGCATTCTTGGAAGGTAACGATAAGTTACCGGTCATTATTGCAAAAGACTTAAAGGATGAGGAGAAAACCGCGCTGCTCAAGGTTTTAAAGTCCCACAAACAAGCAATTGCTTGGAAGCTCTCAGACATAAAGGGTATTAACCCGGATTTTTATACACACAAAATCCTAATGGAAGAGGACTTTAAACCTACTGTGCAACATCAAAGAAGGGTAAATCCAAAAATCCACGAAGTTATAAAAGCAGAAGTTATCAAACTTCTTGATGCAGGATTGATTTACCCTATATCAGATAGTCCTTGGGTTAGCCCAATTCATTGTGTTCCAAAGAAGGGTGGCATTACGGTTATCACAAATGAGGACAACGAGTTAATACCAACTCGTTTGGTTACAGGGTGGCGAGTATGTATTGATTATAGAAAGCTTAACGAAGCCACCCGCAAAGACCATTTTCCTCTGCCCTTTATGGACCAAATGCTCGAAAGACTAGCGGGAAACGAGTACTATTGTTTCCTTGACGGCTTCTCGGGTTACTTCCAAATTCCCATTGATCCACAGGATCAAGATAAAACTACCTTCACATGCCCTTACGGGACATTTGCCTATCGTCGCATGCCTTTTGGGTTATGCAATGCTCCAGGCACTTTCCAAAGGTGCATGATGGCTATTTTCCATGACATGATTGGAAAAACCATGGAGGTATTTATGGATGACTTCTCAGTCATCGGGAATTCTTTCGACTCGTGCCTCTCCCACTTAGAAAAAATGCTTCAACGTTGTGAAAACACTAATCTTTGTCTAAACTGGGAGAAGAGCCATTTTATGGTTAAAGAGGGCATTGTCCTCGGCCATAAAATTTCAAAAAATGGGATTGAGGTCGATAAGGCCAAAATTGATGTTATTGCTAAACTGCCTCATCCCACAACTGTTAAAGGAATAAGGAGTTTCCTCGGCCATGCCGGGTTCTATCGGAGATTCATTCAAGATTTCTCCAAAATAGCCCGGCCTATGACTCATCTTCTTGAAAAGGATGCTCCTTTCATCTTTTCGCCTGAGTGCATCGACGCTTTTTCTATTTTAAAGAAAAGGCTTACTGAGGCACCAATCCTTGTTGCCCCCGACTGGGACTTACCCTTTGAACTTATGTGCGATGCTAGCGATTATGCTATTGGTGCAGTTCTGGGGCAACGCAAAACCAAACATTTTCAGCCAATACACTACGCAAGTAAGACCATGAATGAGGCTCAAACACACTATACCACCACAGAAAAAGAATTATTAGCTGTGGTATATGCCTTCAAAAAATTTCGGTCTTACTTAATCTTAAACAAAAGCGTGGTGTATACAGACCATTCGGCTTTGAAATACCTGTTCACTAAACAGGATGCAAAGCCAAGACTACTCCGTTGGGTCCTGCTCCTCCAAGAATTCGATATGCTCATAAGAGATAAAAAAGGAGCAGAAAACCTTGCTGCTGATCACTTGTCCCGGTTAGAAAATCCTCATCAGGATATTCTCGAGAGAAAAGAAATAAATGAAACTTTTCCTCTGGAGACTCTAAATCTAATCTCTAACCGGGATAATACCACCACCCCATGGTTTGCCGACTTTGCAAATTACCGTGCGGGAAATTTCGTTGTGAAAGGGATGTCGTCCCAACAGAAAAGAAAATTCTTTAAAGATGTAAAACATTACTTCTGGGACGACCCCTACTTGTTTAAAATATGTGCGGATCAAGTCATCCGACGGTGTGTCCATGGCCAAGAAGCCATGGAAATTCTTAAAGCTTGTCATGATGGACCCACGGGGGGACATCATAACCCAAACTACACCGCCAAAAAGGTGTTTGATTCAGGATTCTTTTGGCCCACGATATATAAAGACGCCCATGAACTTATCAAAACCTGTGAGGCTTGCCAGCGTCACGGGAATATTTCTAAAAAGAATGAGATGCCGCAAAACGCCATCCAAGTCTGTGAAATATTTGATATGTGGGGCATTGATTTTATGGGGCCATTCCCGTCTTCACGAGGGAATAAGTATATACTCGTCGCTGTCGACTATCTGTCAAAATGGGTTGAGGCAAAACCTTACCCACCAATGATGCCCGAGTAGTTTGTAAATTTTTAAAATCTCTCTTTGCCAGATTCGGGACTCCTCGTGCCATTATCAGTGATCGTGGTACTCACTTTTGCAATGAACAATTTGCGAGAGTAATGCTGAAATATGGTGTAACTCACCGTCTTTCTACAGCATATCACCCCCAAACAAGTGGGCAGGTGGAGGTCTCAAATCGGGGTATTAAGAGAATTCTCGAGAGAACGGTTGGTGAAAACCGTGCCTCTTGGTCGGATAAGCTGGACGATGCATTATGGGCTTTCCGCACTGCTTACAAAACACCCATTGGGTGTACTCCATATAAGCTAGTGTACGGGAAAGCATGTCATCTTCCGATCGAATTAGAACATAAGGCCTATTGGGCCTTAAAACATGCAAATTTCGACCTTCAGACAGCGGGTGATCACCGTAAAGTTCAACTTAACGAACTAAATGAACTACGTGATCAAGCTTACGAGAATTCTTTAATCTATAAAGAAAAGACTAAGAAGATACATGACTCTAAAATAAAGAACCGCGTTTTCAACGTTGGTGACAGAGTTCTTCTTTTCAATTCAAGGTTGAAAATTTTCTCGGGTAAACTAAAAACTCGTTGGTCTGGACCATTTACTATAACCAAAGTATACCCATATGGAACTGTTGAGTTATTGCAACCCGACGGTCACAATTTTAAAGTAAATGGACATCGGCTAAAACACTATTTTGGAGGGGACATACAACCAATGGTTGTCCCGGATCTCCAAACTTACCCCATGGACCAATAAATTCGGGGTCGAGTCAAGCTAGTGACTCGGAAAACAAAAACACTAGTATCATGTACATAATAATAATAATAAATAATGAATTTTGTATTTTGTTCAAATTTCTATCCTTGTATGTATATTATACTTTATCATTCAACTTCCGGGCTGTCAGGACAAATTTATTACAGTTAATCATTCACAAGTGATTAGCTTGCGTGGTAAACCTGACACAAGCCTGGGAGGTAGTGATTACATATATTATATTATTTCATAAACAATATAAAATACAAAAACATTTTTCCTATGCACACAACTTGCCCAGTTTGATTAGCCCCTTAGTTACAACATTTGGTTGTTGGCTGTTTTCAGTTACTGAGCTCTGTCAAACCCAGATTCCCTTTCAAGGGGCGGTTGTTAGGAATTTTCTTTCTTTTGTACATATATATACAAATCTAAAAATACAAAAACATTTATAAAAGATAAAATAATAATAATAATAATAATAATCTCCTTTATCTTATCATTTCATAATTCTGTGAGTGGCAATCCCACTCCTATTTCTCACCCAATCTTTGAGTGGCAATTCCACTCCATTTCCCCAAGGACAATTTTAATTCGGGGTCGAGTCAAGCTAGTGACTCGGGAATCAAAAACAAGCTACCTCATGGACAAATCAATTCGAGGTCGAGTCAAGCTAGTGACTCGGTAATCAAAAGCATAGCAATATGGGTTTTCACTCATATTTCTGATTTCTTTCTCTTTTCTAACACCCTAGTGTGGGGGAGACGAACCACATGTTGTACATATGTAAAATATTTTTTCAAAAAAAAAAAAAAAAAAAAAAAAAAAAAAAAAAATGGTATAAGACATATAAAAAGAAAAAAGTGAGTTTGTATGTAAATAGAGTAAAATAAACGGTTAATAATATTATCTTCTTACGTTCTAAGTCTTGGTGGGACACCAAGTACTGTGAATATTGAGGGCAATATTCAGTTCTAAGTGTGGGGGAGCGTTCTCACGAATGCAAATTACAACACATGTTCCATCAAGAACCCCCATTTGATCAAAATTACCAGTTTTTTCACACTTAGAAATGCAAATAATGGTATCAATCCTCCATGTCTAACCCACAACAGGATTGGCTAGTCCAGGAGCAAACGGCTCTTGGTAAAGACATCTCAAATCCGTTGATGGCTTGCAATTTGCCAAAAATTGTACGGTTCCTCAACTCCCCAAAAACAAATGAGTTGGCTAGCCCGCAAGATTATGGCTTGTGGTAAAGGCCGTGGAAAAACCATAATTGGTAATCAGCTCACCAAGATGTTGACTATTCCATCAAGAGTTGGCTAGTCCAGAAGCAAACGGCTTTTGATAAAGACAAATCAAATCCGTTGACAGCTGGTGATTTGCTCAAAATCACACGGTTATCAAGTGTGCCACAGTTCTTACACCTGGCTACTCCAGAAGTGATGGCTTTTGGTAAAGAGTTAAAATCCATTAATTTTTTCTCAAATAGATTGCTAGGGACTAGCAATAGTTTAGTGTGGGGGATTGATGAGTGTCTAAATACTCATCATTTTGTACCAATCTGAACTGCCAAAACATACAAAAACACTCAAAAATGCATCATTATACTTAAAATATCTTAGAAGAGTGTTTTATATGTTTCAAATACAAAATATGCAAAAACAAATTAAAAACGTACAAAGTTTGCATAATTGGCAGTTTCAGTCCCTCAAGTTTCAAATATTGACAAAACTAGTCCCTAAAGGTTTTAAATAAATAAAAAGTCAACTTAAGTCCTTGGGAACTCAAAAATGTTCACAAAACATCCCTGGATAAAAGTTTACACAAACTGGCAATTTTTACCCCTCAAGTTACAAAATTGGCAAAATGGTCCCTGGGTATTCAAAAATGGAAAATTTACAAATAATACCCTTGTACTATGCATGAATGACAAAATGGAACAATTTTGATAACATTTTGAGAAATTACAAGTTTAATCCCTTAAAAATCCAAATTTGCAATAAAGGTCCCTGGAGTTTGAAAAATTGCAGAAAAGGTCCCTGGTTTTTTTTTTAAATGGAAAAATAAATAAATAAGTCCTTGGTTTATTAAATTTGGCAAGTTAAGTCCTTAAAAATACTTTGGGAAAATAACATGTTCAGCCCCTCAACTTTGCCAAATTTACAATTTTGGTCCTTGTCACAAAAAAACCAAACCGGACCCTATTTATTTTAATAAACCAAAACCAAATCCAACCCACACCATTTACCCAACCCACCTATCCCCTAAGCCCAACCATAAGCCCAGTCCAAACCCACCCTTTTAGTTTAAACCAGCGCTGACCCGCGTTGACCAACCAAAACCGCCAAACACCCCAGCTCCACTGTTCATCCCCCACCTTCACCCCTGCAAACCAAAACCAGGTGGTTTCACCACCACCACCTCACCTTTCCAGCTCACCCTCATCACCTTTCCACCTCACACATCAAACCAGATGGGCATTTAATGCCTTTTCCATAATTTTTCACTCCCAAACCACATCCACACCTCTGTTTTCTTACCTAAATCCCCAACTTGCCTAAAAACTATCTCTTTTGTCTCCTGACACATCCATGTACTCCCAAAGTTCTTTAATTGCAACCCTTTGCCTCCACGTTAACGTGGAGGACTTTGGCGCCAAAAGTAAGTTTGAACGATCATGATCAATTAGACTAAATGGATGGCTCAGATGAAGTGGGAAAGGATCAGAAGAGGTTTCTAAACCTAATTGAAGCCTATAAAGACCAAGAGAAGCAGAGAAGAAGAATACCTAGTTTATTTTTAATAATTGTATGTCGTATTAATATTTTCAAAAGTTCAAGTGTAATTTTAAGCTTTCAAGTTTAAGTTTAAGTGTTCTCAGTGTATTAGTGATCTCTTAAGTTAATAAAATTCAAGTTTGTGTTATTATCTTAAGTTGTGCCATTTTCAATTTCATATCAATAATCTCAATAAGCTGTGTGTTGTTACTGTATGGATTCATGGATTGAGTAAGCTCATATAAGCTCCCATAAGCTACATAAAGCTTCTAGTAACTTATAATTCAGTATAGCTTAAAAAATTCCAAAAATACAAAATTGGTCAATGAAAGTCAACTGTGGCATTTGTCCTTGATATCTGGGATTCAAAAGTGATTTGGAAGCATAAGTAAGCTTGGAGTATTGGTTTAGATCCTCAGGGGAGGAAATAAGTGGTTCTTGGTTCTTGGTTTCAAGCAGGAAAGCAATTTGTAAGTTTCTTAAAAATCTCATAATTATCTTTGTATTGCATATGTATTGATCTTGATTATCATGGCCATTATCTGTGTTTCTTAAGTTTTATTAGTGTATTTAAGTTTATTTATGGTGTGAGATTGCTAGGCTGTTAAGAAAATTACTTGTTACTCATTTTCTAAAAATCTCACAGTGAAGTATCATTTGAGTCATATCATGGTTTAAACACTGAGGATATTGTTGATTAATGTTTATTTGATCTCTGTTAATGTTAGTCTAAGGTTTAGAAATAGATTTGTAGATCAAATAATAGTTTTGCTTTGAAAATCACAAAAACAGTTAGTTAAAGGTGTGTTTGGATCAGTGTGATCCTAGGCTTTCTAGTTCATAATTGTTGTTGTTCTTTGTTGTTACAAGTAACTTAGGATCAATATAGCTCAGAACAAACATCACAACTAGGTATTACTAGTAAAAAAGTCAAATTACCAACTTAAGTACCCTCACAGTTAAACTGTGATGAATTTGAGGTCCATAGACCCTCATTTTAGCTTAAAAGTTGTAGCTTTAGCTTAATTTAGGTTAGTAATAGCTTATTATAACTAGTTAAGTCAGTTAAGCTCATTAGAATCTCATAAAAGTCAAAATACCAAGTTTCATAAAAAAGTCAATATTGCATACTCTCAGATTTTAATCAAAATGGTAGTAATTTTTATGAATTTTGTATTGTGATTTGGAACTTGAAATTTGTTGTGAGTATAACCTACTAGTTTAACTTTAGTTTCCAATATTTAGTTCATTTTTAAGATTTTTATTAAGCTAGAAAAGCTCAACCAAAGTACCTTGCAGGGCAAAAACATTGCCCTGTGCACAGGTTTTTAGTTAAAATACCAAGACCCCTAGTGTGCAACTCAGTGGACCCCACACCCCAACCATTAGCTTAATTTATAGCTTATTAGTCCAGCTTTTCACATCTAGGTTTAATTTAGCCATTAGCTTATTGTAGTATAACTAATTTGACCTAGCTTGTGACCTGTGTTCAAAAACCCTACACTGACCACTCAGTGTGTGATCCCTTTTACCAAGACCCACCCAGAGTTCCCTAATAAGCCATAAGCCCTGCTTATTGGCTTATTTGAAAGCTTGACAGGTGTACTTGAAAGTTCAGGGTTCATTTTGAACCTCCCCTCACCCTTGTGGACCCCACAGAGGTCCAAAATACCACCCTCAGGCCTGTTTGGTTGTCAGGATTGTGATAAGTGCTTATTTGGATTCCCTGGCTTATCCAAAGTGCTTATTTGTACTTTTAGTCTTATTTCAAGTTAGTATTCATGTGTAAGAGCTTATTTGATCATTTAAACAACTTTTCACAAAGTCATAAGTCCTAATAAGTTGCCCTGCACATCAGCACACCACCACCACACCACCAACTTAAGTGGTGGCTGCAGCCCACACCAGTAGGTCCCACACCTCAAACCTAGCTTATTACAACCCCCCTCCTACCCAGGTTCAAGAGTTGACCCTTTGTTTGACCTATAATCCAGTGGACCCCACCTTAAATTGCCACCAATCTCTGTCCCATTTCTGAGTCAGAAGAAGAATAAGCAAGTGCTTATTTGGGATTTCCAGCTTATCCTAGGAGCTTATCTCATCATATTTAGCTTAATTAGGTGTAATTAACTTAGGTAAACTAGATTTCACCATAGTGGACCCAACATAACCTCAGTTTAGCTTATTTCTTCATTTGGTCAACCTTAGTCAACTGTTTAAGCTAATAAGCACTCTTAGTGCTTATTCTTGATTTCCAGAGTAGTTATCTTTATTAAAGTTTCATTATTTAGGTATTTAAATAGTTTTATAAAATAAAAACCAGAAAAAGCAAAAATAAAAATAGTGATAGCTTCTATTTAATAGAAATTATCTAATTAATTTTCATTTTAGCTTATTAATAAGCACTTGTCCAATTTTATAATTTTATAAATTATTTAGTACCTTAAAGTAGTTAAAATAATTTTCTTAGAATTTTCCTAAGCAGTTTACTATTAATTAGATTTAAAACTAGTTTAATTAATTAAATAGGTAATATTAATAATTAAATAGATTTCTTTAATTTTAATTAACTAAAGAAGAATTTTATATTTTTCCTAAGTTTTATAATATAGTTAAGACTTTTAAAAAATAGTTTCATAATTTCTACTGTTCATTTTATAATTTTCTTATTTAAATTAATTAAATTAGCTTAAAATTAATTAATAAGTAATTAATTAGTCAATTAGCTTAAATATAATTTTTAGCAAGTTTTTATAATTTTTTAATATTCCTGTAGTGTTTAAATAGTTTTATAAATTTTATCATAATTTTCTAAGGTATTTTAGTATTAATAGTAATTTAAAATAGTTAAAATAGTTTAATTAAATTAAATAGTTATTAATTAATAAAATACTTATAAAAAGACAAAAATATTCATTTTAATTTTTTATACTTTCTTCAAGTTCTTATTTAGGTTTAGAAATTATTTATTTAAGTTTTTAGGTTTATTTGTAATAGTTGTAATTTTTAGTTAATTTAAATTAAGTTTTAAATTAGATTTTAATTAGTTTTATTAATTAAATAGTAATTAAATATTATAATAATCATTTTCATAATTTCAAATTCATTTTCTATTTTCTTTAATATTAAGTTTTCAAAAGTTTCACTTTTAGTCCCTGTAGTTTGTAACTTGTTAAATACCACTTTTCTCTGTCTGTTATCTGATTATCTGATTTTGTGTTTATTTCTGTATTTCTGTTATAATTTCATATTTTCCAAATATCAAGCAATCAGTAGTGTAATCAACTCTCAAATCATATTTGTTACTGTCCGTTTACAAATACAATTTCAATCTCGTTGGGATTTAACGATCCGGGGATTTCCCTAAATTTCCACGGTCAATATTAACTTGCACTTTCTCCCAGGTGGGCCTAACAGCTTCACAAGGCTGACTGGTTGGTTTGGGAGGAGTCAACCATGCTTCAGCAAGGAAACCTACCGACTCACCTGAGCAATACACCGCACAAGAATCCGGCAAACCGGATGAAGGGAAAGAGAAATCGGAAGAGCATGAGAGAGATCCAACCATTTTGGGTAAATCTATTTTGGGAGAACCCGAGAAAAAAATGGAGGATGTTATTAGTGGGAGTAGCAATGAGACTAAGGAAAGTAACCTTAAAGTTTTCAAGATCCCCTGTACTATTAAGGAAAAGCTCTTAACCGATAGTCATATAGATCCTAGCTTCCCGGTCAACATAATCCCCCTTTCCCTATACCACAAAACCTTCCCAGAACACGTTGCGTGCGAAAGAGTAATATAAAATTTATCAATTAGGATTGGAGAACTTGTTTACAATACTGACCTCACCGTGGTTGATGACATGGACCCTCTCACCAATTGAACGTTAACCAACCTTGTCCTTGGGATACCATTTATCAATGAATCGGGAGCAATCCTTGATGAGAAAGATGGTAGTGTAGTACTCACCAATGGTGTTAGGAGGGTAATTTTTCGTAGGGATAGTAAGGAGGTGTACGAGTATCGTCCCTCCCTTGAGGGGAATCAATATAGGTCAAGGGATGGAGAGTTGGGGAAGATAAGACGACGTGATCCAAATAATCTAAAAATCCCCTGCATGATCGGTCATAAATACTTCGATAACATATACATTAATGTATTCCTGCCAAAGAATTTTATGTCATTGTTTCATTATAAAAATATCTGCAGATGGGGGATGATTTACAAAAGAGAGAAAGTGGTTGGTAAGGATCATGAAATCCAGTTGTTCGTAGGTAATATGACATTCACTATGGAATTCACGATTGTGGATAACATAGAAGACTATGTCGACCCCAGGTTATCACAAGTAGTTTTGGGAGCACCTTTTTGTGAAGTCACTAATTTGATAGTGGATGACTTGAACGGAATCATGACCTTCACTGATGGGATTAGGAGGATTTCATACCAAACGCCATACAAGAGAAAAGACCTTAGGGAGATAGATTGTGACGGGCTTGATATGATGAGCTCCCAACTTATCTTGTGTGATGAAGATGTTAGGAGAGGGTGTAAAAACATTTCTGATTTATCATGTGGATTCTTTAAGGATGTTTGTAAGCTTGGTTCTAAATATCGACAAGATGTTTTCGAGTTCGAAGACCCGAAGTACTTACACTATGAAAGCAATACTGGTTTAGAAGACGACCTAGAGAATGGAACCAATGATGAAGTCACGTAGTAACCCATAACCTTGAGTCTAGCTACAAGACTCGTAAATAAAGAAAAGCGCTTCTTGGGAGGCAACCCATGTTTTGTGTGGTTTTATTTGTTTGATTGTTACTTGCTTCCGTATGCATGCTTTATTTTTATTGTTGGTTAATCATGTTTCTAAATTAAAATGTGGAAATACTTTACTTTGTTGTTTTGGCCTAGTCTTAACTCCACCTAGAAGTATTTTTGCAAAAGATAAGTGTAAGGGGAAACCCCAAATATGTTTTTAAGAAACAAACCAATCATGATTCTCCACAATAATAAATGAGCATGTATATTCGTATTTGTTAGAGTCAAATGCTTGTATTGAGTCATAATGAAGTTTTGCAGGATTTTCCAGGAAGTAGGACCAAGTTTTTCCAGAAATTTTCCGGAAACTTAACATAAGAATTTCTGCAGGTCCATTCTGACGGCGTCAAGGGTTTACTCTTGACGGCGTCAGGAGTTAAAATCTGGAAATTTTACCGGTTTTATTTTTCTAACGGAGTCTTATGGTTTTTGTGAATTATTAAGTTTTATAATCTCTAGGAGATCGGCAAACTTCATTCCACAAGCATTATATCTTATCTTGTTTTCTAGGATTTAGAAACTTATACAGGATGCCGCCGATTTTACGCGAGGTTGTCTTGTCTATTTTGTCAGGATTTACAGGTTATGTATGACAAGAAGATGATTTATATTCTGGAAGGGAAGCTTTGATTGTTCATTTTCTTGGAGGAAGATTTAACCTGGCCATCCTATTATCCACACCGAGCGAATCAGGGGAGTATTTGATTTCATTCTTTTTACTTATTTCACTTTTACATTCTTTACTTGAACATTGGGGACAATGTTCATCTTAAGTGTAAGGGGAGGGTAAAAAGATGATACCTTACATATGCACTTTCGCTTGAGTTTGTTTTGTTTAATGGTAGATGTGTAATAAAACTATGAGAAATACTTGTTAGTGCAATTTTAGCGCCAAATTTAAAATTTTTTACAACATTTAGGAGTGAAGCTTTAGCCATAGCAAGCGTCTCATGGATAGGAGATTGTATGACTAGCACATAACCGTATATTCAGAAAAATTTTCCACCCAAAAATGTGAGGTTCGTCTTTAGATTTGATAGGAAAAGCATTCATTATTAGTGCTTATGAGTGTACCGGTAGCATTTAGATTCTAGAACTTGCGCTAGTGATGCATCCCGAGACCGCTAGTGAGACTACATTCGTGTGGTAGGATTTACTACATGATAAGAGGCATTAGGATCACCCTTGTGTTAAACCCGTATCATAATTACTTGACCATTTAAGTCATATTACTTGGCTAGTTAAGTCAACTAATTTTTCCCACACCCTTAGCGTTGTACTCATTTTTAGTACACGATACCCCTAGTACACCCCTCCGAGCCTATCTTTTCGTTTCTAACTTTAAGCATCTTACTTAAAGGAAGAATTTGTTACACCCCACTTAAATGTACAACCAAATCGCCTTAGCCTTCCGTGTATGCGCTCATTTTTAGTGCATTATTGTTATTTGTTAAACCCTAAGTTAACTTTCTAATTGATTACATGGTTGCTAAGTCGAGTCATATCCTTGTACATATTGTTTTGGGATGATTGGGACTCATGGGTAAAGTACTTATTTTATGGAGTAATGGGGAAGAACATCATATATTACCCCCATATGTACGTTAATCTTAAAAGTGCTCCAAGTGTTTTGATTCTCTTAATTCGAGTCATTAGATTAGTTAATTGTAAAGTATGTAAAAATTCAAGTGTAAGGGAAATGTTCATTCCCTATGATGTATTATTTTGGATGGTAGGGTAAGAGTGTATGTAAAAAAAAAAAAAAAAAATACGGACTACCATCCCGTTTCTATTCTATGTTCATTTTATGTTTTTGTTATTTTTCATTTATTAGCTTAAGTCGAGTCTAGTCTTGGCTTAGCAACGCCACATTGTACATGTAATTAACCAAGATTGTTAACTCGCCACAAGTAAAACTTCCTTTATCCAACAAAACCGTGTATTTCATATCCCTACACCTAACGTTACAACCCTTTAAAAGACCTCTTTGATAGTTTATCCTAGGTGCTTACGCCATGTGGTGGAGGTTTGATCCTTTCCCAAGCCTATGGTAATCTATTTTGCTATGACAGGCAGTGATAGATATCTTCCGTTTCCATATTGTAATTTACACTTTATTACACCCGAGAGATGTGAGTATCTAAACACTATTTGTGAGGTGCTAGTGTATGACCTCCGTGCTTGTCTATTGGTCTTTAGTGGAACGATTATTTGTTGTAATTACTTTTATATTAGTGTTAAATGACCCCTAACTTGTATTTTGACTAGAATAAAAGCACATTTGCTTGAGGACAAGCAAATCTCAAGTGTAAGGGTATATGATAAGGCGAAAAATGATCCGTTTTTAGGGGGTCATTTAAGCCCGAATCCGAATTTATTTGATCAAATATTGCCATAAATCGTTCCTTTTGTGATTTTAGGTACTTTGGGAGTGAAATCTGGAAAAGGAAGCAATTCGGACGTTTTTGGAGCATAAAAATGAAGAAAACGCCAAAGTCTTAATTTTCCATGCTGGGAACAGTAGGTGACGGCGTCAAGAGCAAATCCTTGACGGCGTCTGTAACACCCCCAATTCATGGATGCAGCGGAATTCGAACTGGGTGTTACTTGACGGCACAATAGTCACAATAATAGAAAACGAACTCCAATTGAGTCGTTTTAAAAGATTTATCATTCAAATTGTATAAATATCAGAGATTACAAAATGAGGTTCCAGATGGTTCCATGTTTACAATTTACATTAAAGGAGTTTTTGAATGATAATAAAATTTATAGCCCTCTTGAGTATCCGTGCCCTTCCGTGCCATCCTTGATCGTCATGAACCTGAAATACATGCTTGAGAGGTCAACACAAAGGTTGAGTGGAATTCGTAGAGTTTAGTTAAATCGTTTGAACACAATAATCGTAATGTGAGGTAATTAATCACACATTCATAGTTAGAAAACAAAAGTTGTTATTTATTGCACTAAGCTCATGCAACCAAAGCATTAACATCGAACCACAAATTGGCATTATAGAAGCCCTATCCAGGTACTTTTGCCATTATACCGCTAAATCTCAAATATAGTGCATTTGTGTGAACTCGTAGATGTTCAACACAAATGGGATCCGTCAATCCCAATAGATCTATTCACAATATTCGCGCTCACTATAGGTAGTGACTAATGGTTCATGATATAGGGACTTCGAACATGGCAATCGTTACTTAGTGACAATAAAACATCGTCGGGTAGCATACAGTAGAAAGCATTGTGTTCGAGTAGAAAAATAATAGCATGTATTCCCCCCATGGGTTTGTAAAATAGTTAAACAATAGAAAGTGGGGCTACGAACTCACCTTAAGTTATGTAGTGAGTAGTGAATGTGATGGTCGAATCGCGAAGGTTTCTACGAGCAACCTATAATAGAATGTCGCGACTTAGGATCGGAGTAAAGAATATGAATAAGTGCCTATATATATATCTTGCATCTAGTCCATGATGTGGTATGATGTATATTGTAAGTCTTTGAAAGAAAAGATTCATGAAACATGTATGTTTTGGTATATCGTTTACTACCGTTCGGGCCGACATAATTCAGAAGTCTTGTTAGTAAGCGTTCGAGGAGCCAGGACACTTTAATTCGTAAATCCACAACTCAACTCGACGGCTTACATAATGAACTCCTCACATGAGGCTCCCTACTATTGTAGTAGTTGATAAAATATATAGATATAAGTTTTGATCCGAAAAGTTACATGTCCGATATTTGAATAAACTTAGGAAAGTTTATTAGTACATGAAGATTGTTATTAGGGGTAGTTTCATAAGTCTTGTATGACCATTTTCTCTTGGTAATATCTCATGGTTCCCTTTTAAGTGAAGTAGATCCAAATTGCTTGTTCAAGTTATCGCCTAATTCATTGTTTCATGTTTACGCCTATGTAAGTTGGTATGGTCATTTCGTCATGGCCTAGCCATGACCTTTGGTCCTTGTTCCAAGGTCATGAGACACAACCTTGGCTCTAGCCATGGTTGTGGTCTTGATTATAGGTCATAAGACCTCTTGTTCCATTTAAAGTATAACCATAATCTAGTGACTTTCGCCTAAAAATGGGCTGTTTAGAATTTGAAGAATTTTATCACTCGGAAAGCATTTTTAGGTCTCGAGCTTCTTAACTCCTGAACGAAAACGTCGTTCCGGACAACTTTCGTGTTTTAACTTTTTGATGAATCGGACCAGAAGGGGGACTTTCAAAATCAAAGAATGCAAAACAGTGTGGTTTAGGCAGTTTTGCCGGAAATCTTTGGTAACTTCAAATGGGCGTAACTTTTGACTCGTATACTCGTTTTAGGTGGTTCAAATTGCTATGGTTTCCTTGTTAAGTCCTCTTTAACAGTAAGTAAGTGTCAAATATCATAGTTGTACTATTTTGGTCGTGGTTCTCCATAAAAGTCACTAGTTTACTTGTTTAAAGAACATAAGTTAACAATCATTTGTAATAACTTGTTTTACCCATTTTTATACATCATGGACATGATCATAAGACAATATATAGCATTAATGATATGTAAATAGAATGAATATGATATTTAAGCAAGGAAGTGTATTAGAGTTTGCTTACAACTTTGGCTTTCTACAAAGAAAGGAAGTTAACATGTAAGGATAGGACTTTGATAGACTTTAACTTCAACCCACTTCACTTCAAGCAATCTTTCTACACTTGTATTCTTGAAAGAGAGATGATGAAAGTTGAGGTGACTTGAGTAGATTCAAACTCAAGAGAAATCACCAAAGTTTCTAGGGTTTGGAAGTAGTTTGATGAATCAAAACCAAACTATAGTTTATGTGTTGTTATGCTCTTGATCTCTTGCATAAAACTTGGAGTAAATCAAGCAAAGATGAGAGTGTTTGTGTGTGTGGAATGTGGCGTACAAATGAAGGAGGGGGAGGCTTTATATATGACTTTGAGGAGGTTAGGAAGCTTAATAGGAAAGTGTTTCAACTTGGTGACCAAGTTGTAATTAAGTGATGATCTAAGGGTAATTTCATGAAATGAAGCCACCTATGGGATGACTCCCCCCCCCTATGGCGGTTTGAAAGACTTAGGGAGCAAGTGTTGGTCCTTGGATGATATTATCCTAAGTATGTAGCTAGTTTTGACTCCGTAAGTTGCTAACCGTAAGTTGTTAAGTCACGAAACGTAAAACCGGGTATCGTAAAAATACGAAACTTGGAAGAATGGTTAAACTTGTCAAAATAATCCATAATAAAATATAAAATGAGTGGTAGGTTCTATCGGGTGCTAAAACCCTGCTAAAAACTGGAAACACGGGTCTAAAACGCGCAATTCGCGTAAAACGCTGAACTGAAAAACGTAAAATTACAAAACTTTTGGAATTGTCATAAAATGATAGAAAATCATATTTCTATTGTTTATAATGTTTTATGGATATATCGGGATGCTGGAAGGACGTTTAAACCTAAAAGTAAATCTCGGACACGGCTTTGTGATTTTTGCAGAAATGATCCGACGAGCGTCAAACTCTCGGATTATCGTTAAAATAGTTTAACTTACGAGAATATGAAATAAAAATTTCTGAGATGAATAGTAAAAGTGAATAGTAAAAAGTGAATAGTGAAATTTTCCGGGAATAGTAATTATCTTGAAAATGCGAATTGTTACAGCGTCAAGAGCAAATTTCACAAATTTCCATGACGACCCAGAAGAGTTTTGACGGCGTCACGTAGGAAGGGCGTCAAGAGTAAAAGAGTCATGACGGCCTGGAAGTATATAAGTCTTGACGGCGTCAGAAGTAGATCTAGGCAGTCCGAGGAGAGTTTTGGCGGCGAGGTGACGGCGTCACAAGATTACTCTTGACGCCGTCAAACCTATTTTTCTATATATAGTTTTCTAATTTTTCACATTTAAAGTGAGAAGTTTTGGGAGAAACCCTAAGTACGATTTTGGTGTAACTTTACAGGTTTTTCAAGGGTTCCAACCCCTTGATACCTTGCATGATTAATCAAGATAAGTGTTCTTCTAATTCAATCAATATGTCTATGTGTTGGTTGTCTATATCATGTTCTTATCTTAATTCTATCATGCTAGGCTAGATCTCTTTTGTGTTTGCTTAGATCTAATGAAACCTAGATATTGATTATGTGTTGATTACTTGTTTATTCTTGTCTTGGATGAATGATTTATATGTTAGGCTTAAGAAAACTGGCAGATCTCCAATTGGTAACATGCTTGAACGTCTTAAGAAACATGAACCAACGCGCACTAGGTCTTTATTGGTTGTATTTAATGCATGAGCCACTGTTTACAATCCCTATAGTTGTGTTGGGCATGGTGTAGGAGGAGATAAGAGCTCATAGAATTGGGGAGTTATGTGTGCCACCCCATGAATGGTATTAAGGAATACAATCCGTCATCCATGCAATTATAACAAGTAATTAATGTGTAAAAGATATCTAGGGAGTAGTGAAATCTAAGTAAACACATTTTCTCCAATTACTGCTCACAACCTTAGTATAAATTAGTTTATTTTCATTTTTAGTATTTTATTTTGATTGCATCTTAGTATTGGGTTAGTTGAATAGCAACTAATTCCGCCCACTCTTCCAAAACCCGAGATTTTTACTTGCTTTCCATAAAATATAAAAGCACAAAAAGAATCATCCCTCACCTTTAGAACTAGTATTTAGGCTTTCTAATCCTAGAGACACTATTCCTAAGCTGAACGATTAATCCCCCGGTACTTGTCACTATACTATACTACAACGATCAGGTACACTGCCTGGTGGGGGTTGTAAGCTTCTCGAGATCCCTCGAGAGGTAAAGCCTGTTGCGATTCCCACGCATCAAGATCGTAAGCAAAGTAATTTTCAAGAAAAGATCATAATTATGCTCTTATATCAGATTTGGTCCTTGGAGAATCACTACTTGGGAAAACTAGCCCTTGGATATCATTTTTTCAGAATGGTTGAAAAGGTCCTTGAAGTTACAAAAATTACATAATTGGTCCCTAGCATTTTCTATCTATTACTACTAATAAAACACAAAAAAAATATAATAAACCCAAGTCCAAAAACCATTTTCCCAAGCCCATTCTCAACCTGAGCCCAAATCACTCACCCTCGGTCAAACATTCACACCAGGGTCAAACCTAAAAAATATATTACCTTCCCTCCACTCCTTTTTACCCCGTATCCCATTTTCCCCAAATCAATAAGAACCCTAAATTTTACTCACCCAAAATTACACCAATTCCTAGTAATTAATCAATGATTGGTGCTTCTAGAAGCTATCCCATGTGCGGAGAATGAGTCAAATGGAATATTCAGCTAGGATTAGACTTGGTGGACACATGGCAGCTTGTGGTTGGTGGGAACACATCATTCCCTCATCATTGGATCCCTGCTGACAAGACAGAGAATGTGCACACGGGAGGATCGCCAACATGTCATTTTGAGAGCCTCTGATTGGATGTGTCACCTCACTTAATCTGATCCTATGGTTTATAATGATTGAAGAAAGCACAAATTGATCTAAGGGCCATCAATCAACCTTCTGGGAGCTTCTAAAATACCTCTCACCTCAGCTCACATCAGGATATAAATACCACTCCTCATCCACGATTTGAAGGTGTTAGTCTAAGAGTAAGAGTAGGTGTAGTATAGTAATTCAGTAGTTTTATGAAAATTTTAGCTTTAGAGAGTTGTATTTTCAGCTTATAAAATTTGTACTCATTTTAAGTTTTCAATAAAATTTCAGATTTCATTTACATACTTTGCCACTTAAATTTCAAGCATTTTACTGTTTTAATACTGTTTTAAGCTTTTCTTAATTGTTCTCATAAGCTACTCAAGCTTCGTGATAGCTTTTAGTAAGGATTTATTAAGAATTTGATTTAATATAGCTTCTGGTCAATGAAAGTCAAAGCGGAGTTCATGATGATGATTTCTGGGTACTGTTTGTAGATTCATGGTTTATGGTGTTAATTCAAGTCTATCTAAAGAGAGGCTTATTACAAATGAAGTCCTTGTTCAGCTAGGACTACGCCTGTAAGTGTATATATATATATATATATATATATATATATATATATATATATATATATATATATATATATATATATATATATTACAATCTCATAGTTCTGATTTATGTTTTATTAAGTTGTTAATGGTAGATCAGCATTTCTGAATTCCCATTGCTAATTGTTGGATTCTGTTGTTGATTTAGTTTCTGTTATTGTCAATTCATTAGGATTGATAATTTGTCACTGATTGATAGACTAATTCTTCATTTAGTAGTTTATTTTAGCCAAGGTAGTGTTTGGATCTGTTGACTATTGTTAGTCAAATATAGTTTATGTCACTGTTTGAATTCTGATTAGCTGAAGTTTGATCATATTAGTTATTTGTTATTGATTTTCATCAGATTGCTAGTTATTTTGTAAGTTTTGCATTATTAGTTTTAAAATCAGTTACTAGAATAGTTAGGATTAGATAAAATATTGAAGTTGGAACTTAGAGCAATTAAGTTGATTAGTCTGTGTTTTTCTCAGGTTATTATAGGACAATAAGTTGGTTCGCAATTTAGTTGTTGCAATTCACGTGTTTTGTACCATCTTCGCTTCTGCATTACACAACCGCATCAGTCAAGCTAGTTCCTAAAACTGTTCATGCTTTTGATTTTTAGTTGGCCCATTTCAAGCTTATATCTGAGTTATTTATATTATATAGAGTGATTTAGATTTTAGTTCATTTAGGTAATCATATCAGGATTGCATTCACAGGTGTCGGTTTAGCTCAGTTTTGCGCATTTTCCATTTTCAAATTGCATCAGTTAAAAGTTCCAACTCAATTTAAATTAGGCTTGTGCCTAATCAATTTTAAAAGCTTTAAATAAATTGGAATTGTTTAAAAAGTGGATTTAGGAGATATTTTGTTGATAATCTTCATGTTAGATCAGTTTTAATCAATAAGATTTTCAGTTGTTAGTTTAAATTTGAGCCTCGATCAGTCACTTAGAACCTGTGTTGCCCTGCACATTTGTTCCCAATAGCCCTTCTCTCAGCTAGTTCATCAAGCTTATTAAAGCTCTTCTAGGACTGAAATTTGGTAGGTACAATTTTTGGTTGCTTGTTTAAAATTTTCAATAAGAAAATCTCATATTGGAGCTTATTTGGTTGCTAAATAATTAGCGGCAATTGCACTTTAGGAACTTGTTCTGTCCCATCAGCCATCAGCCATTTTTTATTAGCTTGTAGCTCCTTCCCTAGAATAGCTTTTTGCTAGATTATTGTTTCTGAGCTTCTTTGAGTGTTTAATAGTGATACACATAATTCCTTTTCATCTGGCTTATTCTGTACCCATTTGCTTATTGAGATGGCTAATCATAAACTGCTTATTACTTGCTTCCTATGTTTCTGCGTGTTTTATGATATGAGATTGATACTTTTGAGCTTATTTGAATATACTAAGGTTGTGTTTTCAGTTTCACTCAGTTTTAGTGCAAGTGCTTACTAATAAGCACTTGCAATAATCTGTCTTAAGCTCAATAGGCACTTCTACTGCTTATTTCTTTTTCAAAATTTTTCTCCAAGTTTCTTTATTATTTTAGAATTTTTGTAAATTTTTCATATTTTTCTGAATTGTTTTACTATTTTTCTTAGTTTAAAATCATTTTTAAATCCTTTTAAATAAATAAAAATCAATAAAAAATCAGAAAAAGCCTTTAAAAATACAAAAATATTTTAGGTAATTCTTTTATAATATTTTAGATTTTTCAGATTAGATTTTATAATTTTCCCATTATTTTCCATATTTTCTTTTATTTTTAATCACTTTTTAATTCAATAAATAGGAAATAAATCATAGAAAATAAATAAAAAGCCATAAAAATATTTTTTCTTTTTCTCAAAATTCTTTTTAATAGTTTAAGATTTTTAGAAATTTGTTTCACATTTGTAGGATTATTTTTATTTTTTAGTATACAAGTCGCGTATTATTTCGTACGTTACGTTTAAAAATTGCGTTTGCATTTCCGTTTTCACGTTTTGAACTTTGGTGCATAACTAGCTTGTACATTCTGCATATTTTGTGTTTACTTGTTATTCATTGAGTTTCTCATTCACATTTTTCACATTCACGACTTTTCAAGACACGGTTTGGCAATTGATTTTCTAAGATTCCATTCTACCTTCGCTGGGACACGACCCGGGGAAATACTTTCACGAGTATTTCTTCGGAAACTCAAACCTATACTAAAATGACTAAATCATATACCCTTTAACTTAACCATGGTTTTCCCTCTACACACTTCTAACCTAACCATGGTTACCTCATAACTCAACCTCACTCTCTCACTCATCCCAACAATCACACTTCCTTTCCAAACAAAGGAATATACCATGGCATATTCTTTTCTCTCTTTTCTATGCAATGTGAGGAATACCCAAACTACCCCTATTCAATTATCCCTTCTCTCTCTCTCTCTCTCTCTTTCACTTTGATAATTGGCTTTTACTTAAACACTTCACAAATGATTTTTACAAAATGGCTATTAGAGTTGGTTGTCCTTGAGGATGAATAATGTAAAGGTTAATGTGTGAAGTACAATTGGGGGTTTAGCAAGGTTAGGTATTTAAAAGAACGAACACCCAACACTTGGGAAAAATGTATAGTGGTCCTGGCGCGCTGCCCATGCGTCGACGCGTGGGTGAAGCGCCAACCACGGTAAATTATTCCCAAGTTTGGGTCTTTTCCTATAAATACCCCACCTTGGCTCTTGTATTCCTCACCCCTTTAAAAACATTCTTTCTCTCTAATTTCTTTCTCTAATCTCTTTCTCTATACCCTCTAAGTCTACTACACATCTTGTGTTCTTAATCTTTCTCTCTTATCATCTTTGAAAGAACACATATTCTTGCAAGGGAAGAATCACAAGAACCTAATCCACTCTTGTGATTGTGTCGAGGGGGTCTTCTTCTCTATACAATTTCTATTAGAATCGAGTTAATAGGTTAGGTTATGGCTTGGTTCAAAGAAACTTATATTCATTCAAATTGGTTGTAAGGGAAGTTTTGTGTCTTGGTGACCAAGCCTAGATCATTGGAGATCTAGTTGTGGTTTCATACTTCCGGTGGGTAGTTTTGGTTGGTAATGGTCTTGGTGGCCCATAGTGTAAGTCGAATCACGGGATTCTTTAGGGTGGTTTCCGAGGTGCGGAATACCGTGGGAGTAACTCCTTCTTTGTGAGCATCGATATTGGTGAATATTGGTGGAGTGAATTGTAACGGTTTGTAGTCCACCGAAAGGATTATACTAGTGGAATAGTATCGGTGTCGTGGATTCGCAACTGGACGTACGGATGGTATAAACCCCCCATCCCGAACCAGTATATATCGTGGTGTCTCTCTTTACTCGCTTTATATACTTTGGCTGTGTTTGTGGTTGTTTGGATTGATTATACAACCATTTGGTTTTCTTTGAGGCTTAAAGTTTTTAAACGTCTTAAAAGCCAAAGAAACCGCACTCACCCCCCCCCCCCCTCTACGGTTCTACAAAGTCCTCCCTGTTCATTAGTGTATTTGACTGCTAGGGAAATATGTTGATAGGCTCTTATAGTGTTTTTGTCCTTCTCGAAAAGTGATGCGATGTGTCCTGGCCTTTATTTACAGGTCTTTCAGTGTATAATCGTATGTGTTGTATACTAAATGTAAAGCGTGTATTTCTTTTTTGTATATGTTATATATACATGAGTGTATGTTATATATCGGTGTCAATTGAAGCAATGTGTTATATGTTAAAATCATTTGCTAATCTTATTTTATCTCCTATCAGTAATTTTCGATAAATATATGACTCTAGTATAGCATACTTCGACAAATCCGTTAACTTCGTCTCGAAAAACTTCCTTCAAACGTTATACAAAAACTGTATATCGATTTTTTTAATTACTTTATACCCAAAATTGTTCGGACCAAATATCATACATAAATTGGCTCCGCCGCAACGCGGAGGAGCCAACTTACTCATTTAAAACAAACAACATTTCATAAGAGCATGGCGTATCATAACATGTCATTTCCCACTTTTTAGTGACACGTCAGCATCCCCACTTTTAACACTCGCACACCGAAACACCCATTCACTCATAGCATACCATTTGGGCCCAATCTACCCACCATTTTTTTTCATTTCTTCAAAACACCCCTCCACTGTATAAATTTTTTTGGCCTTTTTCATATTCAACGCACGCCATTAAATTAGCGTCAGACAAGATTTTGAGGAGTGTGGTGTCAGCAGGTGAGAGTGGCGGTGCCAAATCCTTGACCACGTCGGAAATGGCGTGCCCCAACGCCATAGTACCCCATGGTCTAAATCCATACATCCAGTCTTTCGTATTTTTCTGTCAAATCAAATTCAAATCCAAATTCTAGCCTAAACCTTTGGGCAAACCAAAACACACCTTAAAAAAAATAAAAAATAAAAAATAAAAAAATAAAAAATTACTGTACATGTTTTGTCCATGTGGTATACCCAAAATCACACCCGTCGTCCCTATTCGATTTTAATAACACCAGTGATACCTAAATTTCAAGCTAGTTACATCAATGGTCCTTATTTTAAAAATAGTGATCATCTGTGTAATAGTCTATAGCTTTTTTTATTAGAGTAAACTACACCGTTATTCCTTGTGGTTTGCGTTGACCGCAGCCTGTGGTCCTTTGACCAAAAAAATTGCATCGTTCATCCTTAACTCAGAAACGTTATGCACCATTAGTCCCTCCCTCTAACGGGGTGGACTAACGCTCGTTAACTTGTTTGCTTATGAGGGTATAATAGTCATTTTGCACTATAAGGACGAACGGTACAATTTTTTGCTTTTAGTCCCTTTTTGACGCTTTCTTCCGTTTTTTACGTTTTTGGCCGTTTTCGTCCGTTTTTTTAGGTTTTCGCCCATTTTCGTCCGTTTTTTTAACGTTTTCATCCCGTTTTTTACGTTTCCATTATTTTTTTTTACGTTTTTGACAGTTTATTTTATGCTTTCGTCTGGTTTTTACGTTTTCATCTGTTTTTTTACGTTTTCGCTCGTTTATTTTACGTTTTCTTCCGTTTTTTTTACGTTTTCGTCTCTTTATTTCACGTTTTTGCTATTTTTTTACGTTTTCGTCCATTTTTATGTTTTCGTCGGTTTTTTTTTACGTTTCCGTCCATTTTTTACGTTTTCGTCTGTATAAAAATACAGACGGAAACATAAAAAAATAGATGACAACATAAAAAAACGGACAAAAAAGTAAAAAAACTGACAAGAATGTAAAAACGGACGAAAACGTAAAAAAACAGACGAAAACGTAAAAAACGAATGAAAACATAAAAAAACAGGCGACAACATAATAAAACGGGCGAAAACGTAAAAAAACATACGACAGCATAAAAAACGGATGAAAACGTAAAAAACATTCGAAAGTATAAAAAAACAGACGAAAACGTAAAAATATGGACATAAACGTAAAAATACAGACGAAAACGTAAAAAATGGACGAAAACGTAAAAAACGGACAAAAACGTAAAAAAAATGGCGATAACGTAAAATAAACAGACGAAAACATAAAAAATAGAAGAAAACGTAAAATAAACGGGCAAAAACGTAAAAAAACAGATGAAAACGTAAAACCAGACGAAAACGTAAAATAAACATGCGAAAACGTAAAAAAAAATGGATGGAAACGTAAAAAACGGGATGAAAACATAAAAAAAGGGACGAAAATGGGCGAAAACGTAAAAAAATGGACGAAAATGGGCGAAAACATAAAAAAACGGAAGAAAGCGTTAAAAAAGGGACTAAAAGCAAAAAATTGCACCGTTCGTCCTTGCACCGTTCGTCCTTATAGTGCAAAATGACTATTATAACCTCATAATCAAACAAGTTAACGAGCGTTAGTCCGCCCCGTTAGAGGGAGGGACTAATGGTGCATAACGTTTCTGAGTTAAGGATGAACGGTGTAATTTTTTTTGTCAAAGGACCACAGGCTGCGGTCAACGCAAACCACAAGGACGAACGATGTAGTTTACTTTTTTTATTACATGGGTAGTCCCAACCATTATTAAATGGATAGTCATTATTTTTCAAAAAAAGATTATCAATGCATATAGTTTAAAAATTAATGATTATTTATGTAATTAAAATCTAATATATACGAAGAGTGTGATTATGGGTACACCAAAGAGACGAAACACGTAAGTTTTCCAAAAAAAATTGTGTGTCTAAGTATGCGTAAATTAGGAGTAATACGAGCGAAAATAAATTTAAATTGTTTTACAATTAAAAGTCGTGGGTTCATTGTATGAATCTTAGTAGAGCAAACTTGGAGGACAAGTTGGATGAGGATTGGGTCTCCCCAACCCATCCAAAACCGGCCATAAACCCACAAGGGGGTTTCTGGATCATTCTTGACTCATAATTTCACTTAAGTCATTCTCTTTTAATATTTAATGACCATTAGTCATTACCGTTAATTACTAATGCCCGTTAGTCGTTATTTGTGTTTAAATTAATTAAATATATATCTAACATTTAATATATAATAATTATTGTTCATTAATTCGTATTCGTAATGTGTGCAATCCCGTGGTCTCGGTTCGATACTAGTCATACGTATATTAATATTTATCCACCAACTCTAACAGCTCCCATTTGGAAATCTATTAATAGCGTAGTGACATTGGTTAGCGTCCTGCAACACGCCAATGCCCCTAGTTCAACTCGAGGGAGGTCTCTTGGAAAAACCTTTAATGATTAATCATTATTATTATCCTTTTGTTTCAAATACCATGTTAATAAAGATATGGATCTTTAGTCATTCTTTAATTAACAATTTTGTTTCTCGTTGTTTATAATTGAGAAAGATTACCAAAACATCTAAACGTATTCCAGATGGACTATGGTCGTGCGCACGCAAACATCTTGTCAACCCTACGAAGGACCCAGCAATATTAAACTTCAAAACAAATTTGAAGGAACAAATTCTTTCTTGACTACAAGCAATAACCCATGAACTTTGCAACACTTCTGAAAGCAATCCTTATAACTACCATTTACGGATAGCGGTAAATTGCTTCACAGAAATGCACTACATCCATGACTCTTATCTGGTATCTCAAGTATGAGGATAACTAAATTCATGATTTATTTAATGATAAGATCCATAAAGTAAACTCATGTAGTTGGAATAAGTCATATATTCAATTCATTGAATATCATGTGAAATTGATATGTCAATGCATCAATATACTTTCAAGTATATTCTAACCAATACTCAGATTTGTCTTAATTTAATGATATACCCATATCATTAATTGACAATGAATGATTTAGAATAACATAACATAAGTTATTCACGGATTTAAACATGCAAATATAAAATACAATCTATTATTAATGAAAACAAAGGTACAAAGTACTTTAATTCATTATAAATAATAAATTGCTTAATATCCCTTATCCAAATACCAAATAGATCAAGGCATGATAATTCTAGTTAATGAATTTTGTTTCAAGTTACAACTTGAAGGCAATTATGCCTCAAGTAAAGACAATCATACTTGTTGACAATGCATTATTTCATCTAACTTTGATCTATACGAATTTTGAGAATACTCATTTAAAGAATTCAATAAGTAAAATTCTTGTATGTGTACATCCAACTATCTTGATAAGCCACATAATATTTCATAAATGGTGTGACATCCTCAATCACCAATTTATGACAATCAAACTTTCAAACATTTTAAAGTTTAAAGTATTCTAATTCTTTAATGTATAATGCAACTATGCTCTTAATTGAGCACAATTAGTTCACATGGCTATTAATAAGGATAAAATCCTTACATGACTAGTTATTGAGTGTCATCTCAATTAAACCAACATCATTGTATATAAACCTTAATATGCTCTTTAAAATTCCGTAAACTTAATATTCATTGTGTAATGTTTGGCGCCTTTCAATCTTTCAAGATTTATTGTCAACTATAACAATTACGCGCAACAATTTGCCATATTGTTTATACTTAGAATTTAGGAGCAATTCCAGGTTAAGGATCATTATTCTAAGTCCAAACATATTCCATTAGAATATTCATTACACCAATTATATAATAACTTTTAATTGGATATCAAATATTGTTAAATCATTTGGTATTTAAGCATGATTCAACAATCATATGATGCACATGAAAAGTCCTTCAATCAAACACAGATTTCATTCATGTTCTATCTTTTCAAATTATATATATCCATTTTCGAAATGACACATTATATTCTATTAGAATTTATTTACCGCACATGTTTATTAAATAATAAACTTTTGTTCCAAGGTTGTATGTTTTATTTTCTAAATCTTTCAAATAAAGTTTCATTCCAAACTCAGTCTAACATTTTACTTATATGGAATGTTACTCTACAACATATATGATTTAGTGAATCAAACATAATACTCCCACTAGCTTTGAGGAATACTTAAAAATTATCTTATTTCAATTATAAATCAAACATGGATTTAATATTTAAACATAAGAGTAATATCCTAGATGCATGCATTTATCCATTCATGGATTATTGCACATTGTATACTGTCAAAGATTTATTTGAATTTATAAACTCTTTTTGATTACTTATCGTCCTCGCTCAAGTAATCATTCAAGAATGAGTTTTGATATTTCATTGTCAAATTTCATATTCATGAAATTAAGTATGACAATTACCATCTTTGTATCTCTAATGTGTTTTAGTAAAGAGTATTCAATCATAGTTAATTTCTTAAGTATGATTAATAATCTTGTCATAAGACATGCATTAACATATGTATATAATTTTGTCCATATGATTTCTACACAAAGTTTAACCCATTAGGGTTACATCATATTTGAATAAACTCATATTCATTCTTTAACTATTAAGAACTAAGATAAACCAAATTTTTCAAATTTTTGAATATCTTTATGAACAACATCTATAACATTCATAGTATGAGTAATTTACCCAATTCATTATTTTGGTAATACTACATCATATAATCGTGAGCATATTAATTAAATATCTGAGATATCCAAGTGGATCTATGAATGAGAATTTCATCATCTTGAGGTTTATCATTTACATGTTTAGCCTCATCATGATTTTCACTAGTGTGTTTTTAGAAGATTATGTATCTTGTAATTTTATCTTTTTCTAGATAAAAAACTCCCACTTGCCTTTAGTATTATATAGAATATAAATACTTAGAAATTAAAGCGATAATACAATATTCTCTTTTTGGGATATTACACATACATATTGACAGTTCCTGACATTCTTTGTTAATAACCTACATATAAGTAGCTTAACAAATTCAGAACTCCAATATAAGACTTAATTTGATTCATCACATTTCATAATTCAATAGTGTTTTATAAATCTTCTAGGAGTCTAATTGAGTATATTCAATCAATACTCAATTTTCTAACCTTGATAACTTTTGGAAGAAAAGAAGTGATAGTTATCTTTAATCAAATAATTGCTTGATTTTCCTAACTGAACATACCATAAAGATGTGGTATTTCATTAGAATTAAATAATTAATATTGTAAGAAGATCTAACAATATATAAGATAACCATATTCCTTTTGGTATACCTAATTACCAACTAAGTCAACTTAATGATATAATAGTATTTCCAAACCAATTGCATGCTTTATAACACAAGTACTTTTGACTAAGTCACTTCATGTTCATATCTCATCAAAACATAAACGTGTTATAATCCCACTATACGTTATTAATCATTGATCAAATCAATGACTTCTTGTATATGTCTTAATTAAAAAACCATAACAAGTTAACGTCTTACTTTATTATAAGTCTTGTAATACTTAAAAGACTTCATGTTTATAAGAAGATATAAACATGTATAACTAAAGTATTCTTGAACACCTTTCATTAGTAATTACAAGTTAATTTATTTACTTCATTTATTTATGTCATTCTAATAATACATAAATATTATAGTTGAAGTTTTCTAGTTATCATATTGACACATGTTCTAATATCTATCTAATTATAGAAACAGCAAATTATCCATGTACTGTCTCACGTAATCATGGAAATTCACCTTGTTGTTATAATCTAGTCAAGGTCTCTCTTAAGCTAAATTGTAACACCAAGTGTTTCTTGGATTAGATGTGTATTAGAATGTGAGTCTCTTACTTTGCAGTCAAGAGAATCCTTTAAATCATATTCTTATGTGTTGTACCTTGCACACAATAAAGATTTTTCCCACTTGTGCATGGAACAACATCATGTACCATATAAACAACACACGTGCGTTTGTTAATATGAACAATATGATTGTGTCAATTATATTAGAATAACTAGTAGATATATATAGCCACTATATTAACAAGGAAACGCACATGACTATCCTTGAAAATTTAGTATCTATATTTTGGAAAGTATTTATCTTGAGATATTCAAAGATAAAGTAGATTACTACCAAGATAACAATCCTTGTAGCTCCCACTGAATTAGAGATCATTACTATAATTCCTTATTCAGTAATACAAACACAATCCTCCCACTGAATTTGACAACATTATAAATGTTTCATTTAACTAGTGAAAGGAAATAGTGTGCTATTCACTTTCATACATCTTTGAGAAAACTCATTCATAACAATTACTTAGGTACTAAAAGAATGTATTCTACTATGTAAATGTGATTCATCACATTCCAAACTATTAACTTGAAAAACTGGGCATGCAATTTCTTCCTGAATTGATCTACCATTCCAACAATTGTATGTAGTATCTTTAAATGATCAAATCAAAACAACTAGATAAAATATGCTAGTTTGTCTTTTATCATTTTGTGATAATTCGTCTAGCTTCTAATTTAATAACTCATAAAAGATTACACATGTTTTCCAAGAGAATGTGATTACCAAAGAAGGTAATAAAATCTCTTATGGAAAATATGCAATTTCTTTTAACTATTAGTTGCTATGAGTTATGTATTTAGAATTTAGACAATTCTAATTTTCCTATTATACCTTTCTCATTCATTAAAAGGAATAGAATTAAGTCTCACACTTCTCCTAATGGAAAGAAGACTAGGTTTATTCTTTAGTAAAATTGACTCTAACCAAAAACCCATACAGGTGTAGATCAATTTACTTGATAAAAGAATAACTTACGTTTACGGTTTTAATGTTGCATTAATACACTTAAAAGAATTTACAAAATTCAATTTTAGTATTTTCGATAATTCATATTTCCAAGAAAATATAATACCCAAGGATATATTCATATAACCAACTAATTTTCTTGAAAATCTAGGATCCAACTTCTCATAGATTTCACTACATCAGTTGATCTGCTAGTAATGAAAGTATACAAGATGGTAATTTGTCGAACAATAATTAGCAAACAATTTTCCAATTCCTAGATCATTATGGGAATTACATCAAATTGATTCATCAATTTGCAATGTAAGCATGTTTCATCCCATCTCATGCCTTAAGTTCTAAGTCTCACGCACAACTTAATTAAGTCGTCTAACTTAGAAACAGTAAAATCTCCATAGATGGTCTCACGCATTAACAGAATTTTACCTTGTCATTAAAATTTTAGCCTGCGTCTCACGTTTACCAAATAATAACTTCAAGTGTTTCTTATAGTTAGATGGCATGTAACTTAAATTTTTATAGTGTATTTGTTTGATGTGAGAATCAAAACATGTATTAAGACGCATGCACTCATCTTAATAACATAAGTTTTCAAAACCTTTTATTACCAATTTGTTAAGATTAAGTCAAAAAGTTTTACTTGAGGTATCGGGTTTACCAATTAAAGAAGTACCAACAATTATCATCCACAAAAGTAGAATTGAGATAAATCACCCTTAAGATTATATTGTACAAAGAATGGAGATAAAAGAAAGTCGTCCAAGACGCATTCATTAGTGTGATAACCAAGGTAGACTCTAGGCTCTTTCCAAACCTTTTTACCATCACTATGAATTTGTCTAAAGAAGGCTTACTTTTAAAATCATGTGTACAAAAACATCAATCAAGCAAAAGTTTATGAATTAAATCTTAAAACATGTAATAAAATATGAATCTTACTAGTCTCGCCTGGGAGCCAATTACCGTGTGAAGCGAACCACTATCGGCACATAAGACACCGCAAGAATCATAATTTATCACTTAAGGTTTCACCATTATTAGTCCAATTAATTTTCTTTATAAAATTACCCTTTTATTGCTTACAATATGTCCAACAAAATAAAACAATAAAACAAGTAATAAAGACAAATCAAGCAACTAATAAACATAACAATTAAAAGGTGAAACAAATAGCCACATGCAATCTTGATTAGAAAGACCCTAATCAAATCAATTCTAGGTTTCCAATATGCATATAATCAACTACGGCCTTCCCTTCTTGAAAGAAGTGAGCCACATACATTAACGAATCAATTGCGTAGGCCAAAGTTAATCACATACCACATAGTACATAAGTTGATTTTAATTAATTGAGGTCTTCCCCAATTTTAGATCTATCTAATAATTACATGTGATAAACCAAAACAAACAATAAACAATCAATTAATCCATGACTAACATGCATGTTTCGTCATGGATTCATGCATAACAATTACCACTTAGGTCATAGGATACGCTCAAATAGCACATAAACATGTGGCCATCCTAGGGTTTCTAATCGAATTAATATTAATCACAAACCCTAATTTGGATGAAGGAGTATTCGACCCCCCCCCCCAAATTTATAAGGGTTTCGAAATATAAAAACCCTAGATCTAAAAAAAACGACTAAACATGTAATACTGTTGAATCAACGATTTATTATTACGAATTAGCAACATGCTAAGGAAAGTGTTTACTCACATTAAAAAACTTGATATTTTAATTTATTACAAAATTACCTATAAAACCAACTTTTTTGAACTAGCATCAACGTTTATTCTAAATTTTTCATCACCTTAGTCCACTTATAATTGAGTAATAGATATTTGCAAAATAAAATCATGAGTTAATTACATAAATCGTTCCAATGGTTTAAATACTTTGTCACCTTTTGTCCTAATACTTCAAAGATTACAATGCTCGTCCCTTTGCTGAAGTTTTGTAGCATACTAGTGTTTTAACCAAACGACCGTTAGTGTTTATCTGTTAAGTCCTCACGTGAAGGTCACATGAGGGCATTTTGGTTATTTTACCGGCATGTGACCTGCACATGGGGGACTTAGTAGAGAAACACTATCGTTGTTTGGTTAAAAAAACTATTCCGTTACAGAACGTCAAGGAAAGAGACGGGCGATTTAACTTTCGAAGTTTTAGGATGAAAGGTAAAAAAGTGTGTAAACCACAAGGATATATTAAGTAATTAACTCAAAAATTATAGATCGCTAAAAAAATTATTGAACATGAACTTTGACATCTAAACAGAAAATCGAGTATACATTTTGGGACCTTTAAAGTTGTTACTTATGTGATGTCGCGTACAATTGCACAGTTTACATGCCCTCATGCTTGTACATTAGTGTCACCAAACAAACCATGCATATATATGGAAAAAAAATCTTCTAAAGTCGAACTTTCAACTAACCAACCTTAGGTCAAATTATACTCCGTATTATTCTGTTTCTGTTATTGGACCTTAATGTTATAGAAGAAAAGAATAGGGTAGTTTAGTGTATGTTTTATTTATGTATTCTGTAAGTAAGTAATAATCTGACCCATTTGTATTGGGCTGGGTCATTAGGATAACGGTATAAACCGTTTAGAATAGGGTTGTAACGTTTAGATTAGTTGTCGGTTACATGAATCAGTATGCCTTTTGTTTAACAGTCATGTTGTTTCATTGGCATCGATTCATTAGTATATATAGGGCAAGAATTCTGCAAACAAATCATTCCATCAATACAATTCAGTAGATATATCGCTTTGTTAATTCTGTATAAACTTCTGCACTTTGTTTCTATCACAACACAACCATAAAGAACCTGTGAAACAAGAGATATCGAAGGGAAGATTGCAACAATTGGCATCAGAGCTAAAGGTTAATCAATCCAGGGAATAACGCAAGGAAAAGAAAGCATATTTGATTCAACTTGAATCAATCAAAAGCAAGATAGAAAAAAAAAACGTTTTCCGCCTGGAAATCTATTTACCGAACCTGTTTAGAATCACGAATCAGAAGGAAGGAACGCACATCTCCTGCTTTCTCTAATCAACCGGTTTTTCTTAATTCTTTCAACTTTTTTATTTTTCTAAATACTCCATATAAATTAGGAAAAGTTTTGTTAAGATAGAAATTCCCATTAGCAAAAAAAAAAAACCCGGATTGATTAGAATAGAAAAAAATCAATTTCCTTTTAGATTCATAGCAAGACAAGCGAATTCTTCAAAAATTCGTTTTCACCAAATAGCAAGATAACTCGAACCCTTTGTGGTTCATAGCAAGATAACTCGAACCCTTTGTGGTTCATAGAAAGATAACCCGAATCCTTTGTGATTCATAGCAAGATTAGAGCCTTTTTTTTAGGTTCAAATAGCAAGAAAACCTGGTTAATAAATTGGCCAGTAGCAAGTAAGAGATTTGATCTTTTGATCAAACACAAGAAAACCAGAAACCATCTCGGTTCTGATTATAAGTATGCAAGCAAGCACGGTAGAAGGAGACAAGAATGATAACACATCGAACAACACATCAGTTCGAGAACTATGGAAATGTTTCACTACAATGTCAAAAATTGACAGATACAAACTACACGACATGGGCATTGATGACGGAGACAATATTGAAGGCATATGGCATATGGGAAACGATAGTTGCGAAAGACGGAATAGCAACAAATAAGAAGAAAGAAAACACATCAAAGGCAATAATCTTCCAATCATTGCCAGAAGATGTTTTAATACAAGTTGCACAATACTCGACTGCAAAGGAAGTATGGGACTCAATCAAAGTCAAGCATTTGGGAGCCGATCTTGTTCAAAAGGCACGAAAACAATCATTGAGAAGTGAACTAGAGACGCTAAGGATAAAACCAAACGAAAAAGTAAGTGACTGTGGCGGAAAGTTAAGTAGTATAAAGGCCAAGTTTAGAGGGCTTGGTATAACTTTGGAAGATAAGGTGCTAGTAAGGAAACTACTTAACTCTGTTCCAAAGAAGTTTTTACCGATCGTGGCAACTATAGAACAATATCAAGACCTAGACGAAATGACGTTTGAAGAAGCCATTGGAAGGTTAACAGCCTATGAAGAACGAATCAAGAGTCAAGACATACTAGAGGCAAATGATCAAGACAAGCTTCTCATGGCAAGTTCAAACAACAAAACTTATGGTAAATGGCGAGGTAAAGATTTCAACAAAGAAGGCAAGGAAAGCATGAAATGGAAAAATAATTCGAATAGAGTCAAGGAACTAAAGACAAAAGCATGCTCAGATGTTATGAATGTGGCAAGCATGGACACTTTGCCAGAGAATGCACGAAATGGAAATACAACAAGCAAGAAGAGTCGCATCTCATCTATGACACTGACACCGAACCAACATTGCTGTAAAGAAGACTCGATTGAAGTCTATAACATTAGGGGGTGAATGTTGGACCTTAATGTTATAGAAGAAAAAAATAGGGTAGTTTAGTGTATGTTTTATTTATGTATTATGTAAGTAAGTAATAATCCGACCCATTGTATTGGGCTGGGTCATTAGGATAACGGTATAAACCGTTTAGAATAGGGTTGTAACGTTTAGATTAGTTGTCGGTTACATGAATCAATATGCCTTTTGTTTAACAGTCATGTTGTTTCATTGGCATCGATTCATTTGTATATATAGGGCAAGAATTCTGTAAACAAATCATTCCATCAATACAATTCAGTAAATATATCGCTTTGTTAATTCTGTATAAACTTCTGCACTTTGTTTCTATCACAACACAACCATAAAGAACCTGTGAAACAAGAGATATCGAAGGGAAGATTGCAACATCTGTTTTCTTCCTTGGTTGCAAATTTTATTAGTAACATAATTTGGTAGCTCGTAATCCATTTTTTGTTCGTTCTATATGTGATATTGCCTTTCTATTCAGTACAAATGACTGACTTGTGTACCAAAATCTCTATTCATTTGGTTTCTATCTTATAGATGGATTTGGGGAAACTGGATGAGTATAGATCAATGATAAATTACAAGAACTTAACCATAGCAACACATAAAACAGATCTGGCTTGAGAAATTGTTACAAAAATGATAAAGCATCCCAAAATTTTATTAAATCTAACATCAAGGAAATTATTCAATGCTGCAAAGCATCAACCCTGAATACATGATGCAATATATACAGCTCAAACAGAAAAAGAGTTTCAAGACATCTCAAAAATTATCACTAACTTCACTATTGTTAGAAGTGCAACTTAAAATAGACGAGGAACAAACGTCATACAAGAGATATACGGCTTAAAACGATAACAAGACAAGTAATAATAAATGTATCTCATGCTTGTTGTATGTTCGGATGACTAAAAGACACTAATGCCGCCACTTATCAGACCCTTATCTTCAATCGTCGCATGCATTCATGCCCCCTCCCTCCCTATAAATTTGGCATGCTAACTCCCTTAGATACCATTCAAAAAAGAAAATTTTGAGTAGTGTAACATAAGATTAAAGATGAAAGGCATTGTGATAGTTGTGTTGGCAATGCTAGTGGTGCCTGGATTCATTGTGCACCCAAGTGAAGCCATTTCTTGTCCTGAAGTTGACCGTTTTCTTGAACCGTGTTTAACCTATCTGAAGTTCGGTGGAACCGTGCAAGAAGAATGTTGTAAGGGGTTGAAGGGCCTTAAAGACGAGTGCCAGAGTAAGGATGACAGACAAACGGCTTGCAACTGTGCTAAAGGCGCCGCAATTGCTATGGGAATTAAGCAAGATTATGCTCGGAGTCTCCCTGATAGATGTGGAATTCTCATTAGCGTCCCAATTAGCCCTACTGTCGACTGTTCCAGGTTAGTACATGGTTAAGCATGCTTGATCAACAATACTATAACCCTGGTATTTTTTTTAGACTATTATCAGATTTGTGATATTTGTCACTAACATTCTTGTGCTAATTTGTACTATATTCTGTTGATGGTGCAGGGTTTCATTAATGTACGAGAGTTACAAATGATGTGGGATGAAGCACGCGCGCTAATGGGTCAACTTTAATTTAGAATAAAACATGCTTGTCGTTACTTTGTTTCTACAAGTTCATGGCATGAGTGGACTTGAGTTCTCTAATAAATAATAAATAAATGTGATACACGCACTTTTACATATGGTGTCTGCTATCCTTTTGATGACCATATCAATCATAAGACCGTTTGTATATTAAACTTGTTCATGGTACGTCTAAGTGTATAACTTTGAACAATTAAGAAAACGAATAAATATTAACAATTATAGGGAGATATGAATGTCACGTCCAATTATATTTGATGAGTTTTTGCGGTAATATATGCAAAGCGCACTGTAAGCAAAATTCCACAAGAAACTTCAACGTTTCTTTGATATACGTAGTGTAACAATATGTTCATTGGTTAATATTAACTTTTTATAAAAGTCTAATGATACAATATTTTAACTTTAAGAATTAAGATGGTAATCCAAATGAATTACCTATCGAGTCGCAACTCATAGAGACTCGTTCATAAAAGTATGTATTTATACTTCCTATTACGTTTACAAACAAATGAGCATATCTTATAGTCTCTATGATATTGTGGAAATATTGTACACCACACATATTTAAAGGTTAAGTGAGTAACTGACACATTTTTATTTATATTTTATAGTTTATTTGAAATGTTTACAAACTACAATTGCCTTATTATTGAGCTGTTAGGATAGACATATATAAATCCGGATTGTCCATGTACGTCAAATAAAATATTATCTTGAAGGGATTTACAGAAAATATATATATATATATATATATATATATATATATATATATATATATATATATATATATATATATATATAGTTAGGATCAAATAAGAAGATTACTTAAAATAAAAAGGAATAAGAAAAACTATAATCACAAATCCGAGATGCACCGACCTAAATTAGATGCATCCCTATAATCTTAGATGCATTATAACGCACCATAGTGTGTTTTCTAACTTTTAATCAGATGCATATACGTATATTAGATGCATTTCATGATTTCTCTTGTTTTTTGTTCTTTTGCACGTGTCAAAATCATGAAAATCAATTTGCACCATCTATACATCAAATTAACTTTCAAAACTCAAGATGTTGCATCTATATGAATAGAAATGCATCTATTAATTGCAAGTCGTTGCGTCTCAAATGCGTGATTTTGGTCACTTCTCACCACTTCTTATTTTAATTTACTTCTTACTGGATCCCTACTATATATATATATATATATATATATATATATATATATATATATAGATACATATATATATATATATATATATATATATATATATATATATATATATATATATATATACAGGGGCGGAGCTACGGAGGGGGCACGGTGGGCAAGTGCCCCCTTCAAACTTTCCGGCGTAGTGTAATCTTTTTATGGATTCCCGAGTTTTTCATTATTTTGCCCCCCTTACAAGTAAGCGAAACAAAGTCAGCAAAGGTGAATATTCATAAAAGTATCGGAAAAGCAGAAAAATGGAAAGAAAAAAATTGATCTTACCGGAAAGTTAAAGAAACGAATATGATAAGAAATGAAGATAGGTATACAAGTTGAAGAAAGGAAGATGATACAAAACTTCTCTCTCTTCACGTGATGCAATGAATGAAAAAAGAACTCATATACTCATTTATACTACCTATGCTTTTTTTACTCCTAAGTTTTCTTTTTTCTTTTTTATTTTTAACATTTAATTGACTTTCTTTTTTGATAAAAATATATAATTAGGAGATTCTATTATCAGCGGATGAGTCCTCAAAAGTTTTATTAAATTTATAATTTTGTTTGTGTGTTAAATCACTTAAAGAGAGTGGTTTTTCGTTTATGTAATCAAGTTGGGGTATAATTTTTGTCGTTCGCAATGTAAGATTCTCAATTTAATTTGGTTTAACATGAGGTAGTAAGATTCTCGATTTAATTTGGTTTAACTTGAGGTATTTAGTATACTTATTGGTTTGGACATCGTTTTTCCTTTTTTTTTTTTTTTTTTTTTTTTTTTTTTTTCCTACGCTCAAGCATAATTTAGTTTCTTTTATGGCTTGCCGTAAAAAAAATTTTTTGCCCCCTCTCGAAAAATATTCTTGCTCCGCTCCTGTATATATATATATATATATATATATATATATATATATATATATATATATATATATATATATATAGGGAGACTTTCTTACGAGAACCATATTATCCGCGAGAACTGAGAGAACTACCAAAAACATACATGCACGCCTTTTAAAATAAAATAAAAATACACGCAAATCATCAATAATCGTAAGTATCTACCTATGTTCTTCAATATCATCATGAATTCATCATCTTTTTTCACAAAAACCTTACACACGACCGTAATATTGTTATTGCACGCCTTATAAGAACATACATGCACACCTTCAAAGAAAAATTTTGTATTTCCGATTTCTTATCAAATTCTTTAGAACAACTATGTTTTTTTTAAAACATATATGTTGTTTTTCGAACATATGTGCAAGACTACAATTATTGAAAGCGTGCATTTATGTTTTTTGTGGTTCTCTCAGTTCTCGCAGATAAGATGGTTCTCGCATGAAAGTCTTACTATATATATATATATATATATATATATATATATATATATATATATATATATATATATATATATATATAAATTAAAATAAAAAGTCTCTTATAATAAAAAATGTAGGAAAATTTGTGAGGGCGACATGTGTCACCCTCATGCCACATCATATGACACATGTCACCCCACCCCCACCCTACCCCCCGCAAAAAAAAAAAAAAAAAAAAAAAAAAAAAAAAAAAAAAAAAAAAAAAAATTTGGGGCAAAAAATTTTTTCCCGCCAAATTTTTAGTGCATCACAGTTATAAAGTTACTGCATCACAATTATAAAAGTTACTGCATCACAGTTTTAAATTTTAGTGCATTAATGTTATAAGTTACTGCAGCATGTTGATGCACTAAACTATTAACTATGATGCAGTAACTTATAATAAAGATGCACCAACACTTAAAAAAGAATCGTATTTTAATTGTGATGCAGTTACATACATATATGATGCAGAAAACTTATGATAATGCAATTTCTTATAACTATAATGCAGTAACTTTATAACCATGATGCAGTAACATTAAAACCTTGAATGCAATAACCGTGATGCAGTAAAATCATAATTGTGATGCAGTAACTTTATAACCGTGATGCAGTAACTTTATAACAGTGATGCAGTAAATTTTTTTGGCAGGAATCTTTTTTTTTTTTTTTTTTTTTTTTTTTTTGCCAAAAAAAAAATTTGGCGGGATTTTTTTTTTCGGGGCGGGGGGGGGGGGGGGGTGACACATATCATATGATGTGACATGGGGGTGACACATGTCACTCCTACAACACTTCCTACACTTTTTATTATAAGAGCCTTTTTAGAATAACTCCACCCATATATATATATATATATATATATATATATATATATATATATATATATATATATATATATATATATATATATATATATATATATATATATATAAGATAGTTTTTAAAGTAGATTAGTGTAGGAAGCCATACATCATATGACAAGTGAAAAATAACTAGTAAATTAAAACAAAATGTTTTATATAATCAAAAGGGTATAAGTGGTAATTTGCTTTTCTCTGGTCTTTAGCACTATCTTGCTCCTGTCATGATCCTCCATTTTTTTTTGCAAACCGTATCTTGCTCCTGTCATGATCCTCCTGACATTCTATGTTCACTGGTGATCGGAACCAGTGCATTTGACGGCGTTGGTTTTATTGGACCTGTTAACGTTAGTCCATATTTTAATGATTGACTTAGTGGTTATTGTAACACGCACTTAATCCCAAGACGGTTCCCGAACATCCGAAACTTCATCCGTCATCCATATTTTAATGATCGACTAATATAATAATTTATTGGACATCGAAACATCGGAACCCTATTACATTTTCTAACAATGAAACGGTAACCGATGCTGTTGCTGCTTATTACATCGGTGCCTTCAAATGTTATTCAAGGACCTCCAATTCTCCAAACCAACACCAATTGCTTGCCTTAATCATCTCGCGAGAAGATTTCGGATGCGTTCTTCATGTGTAACATTTTGATATGTATCGGTTTTTTTATTACTTGTGAGGCTTGTGTATCAAAATGAAATAGCGTTAAACAATTCAAAACAACTAAGAGTTATTGTAGGAGTTGGTTTTTTTGTTACTAATGGTGTATCATTTAGTTTTTTTTTTTTACTTATGTGTCACCAATAATTAATAATCTAATACTCTAACTTGTATATCACCATGCATCGCCAATACTGATGGATGATATTAGCGTATCACAACTAATGCAACATTTTTTTTAGTTATATGTTTAGCGTGTATCAAAGGGATAACCATATGTATTAATGAACCTGGGTATAATTTATTCGAAAAAATATGGATTAGAAATTAAATGGAAAAAAGTAGTAGGTGTAGGTATCTAAAAATTGGATTTTGCTAATGGGGCACGTGAGTGTTATCCACCGAATTAGATTTCATAATTTGCCATCAAATTTAATATATTTATTAAAATGGCATCCATATAATTTAATTTAATGACATCATTATTGATACATCGGACGGTCTTGATTGCTTCCTATTCTTCCTACTTTAAGCTCTATCTTACGTTAACCTCCCTATATATATATATATATATATATATATATATATATATATATATATATATATATATATATATATATATATATATATATATATATATATATACTAGCTTATAGACCCGTGGATCCAGGGGATTTTAGAAGGTTTTTGATTAAAAAAGTAAGTACGTGAATAAATTAAGAACAACGAACATAAATGCTAGGAAATTTTCTTGTAACGGAATAATAAGTTATAAGTGACTGATAGTATAAAATACAATGCATGTAAATATCTGTCTAATAAACGTTCATTGCCTCGTGATCTCCGGTATGTTTGTCTTCAGAAGCAAATGTATGTAATGACCATTGTAACACTTCAATAGAAGGTCCATTACGTGTACATCTAATAAGTTTTAAAAATATGTAAGTAAAAGAAGTTTGAGATTTATAATAAGTGTAAATTAGAAAAATGCCACAAAATATGTAATATTATACTGTACATACCTGTTGACTATTTGATCATAGACTTTGGATAACTTCTTATATATCACATTTATATTAGGTTTTGATAGGTTACAATTCGCATCTGAAACAACAACATTCAAACCTTTTTTACTTTTGACACATACAAGAGCCACATATAACTGTCCATGTGTGAATACAGGAAGTGGCAGATACAATCCTAAATTTGAAAGCGATTGCCCTTGGCTCTTGTTTATTGTCATGGCAAATGACACCGACACCCGATATTGTTTCCTCGCGATCTTTAAAGGTAATCGTTTATCAGACGGAGTAATTTCCAACCGTGGTATGATAACCTTATTTCCAAAATGTGTCCCATTAATTATTTGTGCTTGAATAGAAGTCCTTGTTAATCGAACAATTTGAAGTCGTGACCCGTTTCACTGTCCATTAGATTGATCAATATTCCTCAACAATAAGTATTATTTGAACGTAATAACGACCCTGAAATACCGCTAACCAACATAAATAACGCTAAGATTTAAGAAAAGCATGATACCGATAAATGGAATATTTGTTACCACAAAGATATAAGTAATACATTGTATATAAGAATAAACAAATATTTATTAAATCGACGATATCAAAGTTCATGAATCACTTATTTGTAAACTGCATTGTTTGTTGTTGGTATATTTTCCACCATCTAATTATCTTCTCAAATTAAGTGTTGATGTAGAACCCATGTAACCAACTTCTAATTATCTTCTCAAATCACTTATTTGTAAACTGCAGTTGCGGGTCATACGTAACACAATGTAGGGATTGCTGACTCAACCTTCTTTGGCTCCAACTTCTCAACCTTATAAACAACCTGCAACGTCTTATAGAACTGCTCATGAAGTGAATAGAAGAATGTATATTACGTGTTGATCACAAATCAAAAGGGTCTATTAGAGCAACTCAAAATTCAAAGTCCAATTTTAGAGAATAACTCAGATATGCACAGAATAAAGTTCATTAAAGAACATGCACTCATATTCATTAACCTACATCTGTAACAATACTTCAAAGGGTATCATTCTTATGGGAGTCAAGGCCATGAAAAATGAAGCAACTATAGAATTTAGCCATAAATACACTCAAAACTCAGCAGTGTCATTTTTTATGACGGACTCCTCAATTAAATATTTATAAAGTTGACCAACATAGGGTATTTTGGTGCAGGTCAGGCGGGATGTGTTGACCCAAAACTCATTTGTCAAATATACTTAGATTCGTTATGATCAACTCACAATCCGTTATAATTACAAAAAACATATCGTTCCACAACAATCTACCTGTTTGAATAACATTAGGAGATCAATGCATAAAAATACATAGTGTGTGCTTTTTAACCCATTTGACCCGTTTTCTTTTTAACTCACTTGGTCCGTTTCCTTTTGATTCCTCGATTAAATATTTACGAAAGCTGATAAACACATGGTATTTTGGTGTGGGTCAGGCGGGAGGTGTTGACCCAAAACACGTTTGTCAAATATACTTGGATTCGTTATGATTATGTCACTGTCAATTATAATTACAAAAAACACCTCATTCCAAAGTTATCTAACTGTTTGAACAACATGATTAGGAGATCGATGCATAAAAATACACAGTATGCAATTTTTAATCCATTTGCCCCGTTTCCTTTTATGCTATTTCGTTGCCGTGGGAGGTAAAAGAGTAAAAACATAACCCGAATCGAACCAACTTGCTAATAGAACTATAGAAGTGAGTAACCAACTTGCTTGTAACCTTGTGTACATCTCTGAACGAAATCCCAACTGAACGAAATCCCAAGAATAGTGTACATCTCAAAATAGAGCACCCCAGATGTATATATAACTAACCTTGTTATATAAGTAACCGCTATGTAGATACAAAAGACTAAGGTAACATCTATTTACATTTTTGTAGAAATTGACCTAAAGCAACTTTATTGTATTCGTAGCACGTCAAGCAATAGTCCTTGTATTAGTAGCAGGTAAAGTATTGACATTGCCATAATGACTTAAAAAGGATGTTAAAATTAACCCGTGTAACCCACAAAAAGCCGTCGCAATTAGTCAACTTGAGCTCGATATTCTTGAACCTGCAAGAAGTATAGTGAATGATTAAATCATAACCAGTATTTAAAACACTCGATAGGAGAATGAAACAATTACGAATACACTTTAGGTATCCTATTTCCTAAGTTAAATTTCTTAATTTTACCCAATGGACACTCAGGGAAGGAAGATTAATGTGGTTATGCAGAAACTCATTCTCCATTATATAATACCAAAGTTCTTAAAAATAATGCAAACTTTTATTAGAAGGTTCCTAAAAATAATACCAAAGTGCATTCAATTCAAAAACTGAAAGTATTGAAATCAAAGCATCATCACCATAAAGTAAAAGAGCTCATTTGGGCTCAAATGAAGACTAAAGATAATAAAGTGATACTCATTTGGACATAACTAACAATTAATAATCACAAGTATGTTGAAAAATTATATTTGAAAAGAATAATAAATCACAGTCCTCCTGCTGCTACCTTAGTCCATAATTTATACTACAACTAACCCTACGCTACATTCATTTGCACAAGAGGGTAAATCGTTAGCTAATTCACTAATGCTCATGCAAACACTTGAGGAAGATGGTACAACTAATTATGTAAGCAAAAGTTAAAAATAGCAACCTAACTTCAAAGCAATAGAATCTAAGATGTATGAAAAGCCAATCATTGAATCATTCTTCTGCAAAGATGGCATGGAACAATTGCTTCAACTGCTACTATTGATATACTTTACCTTAATAAATAGAGAGGTAGGCAAACCACGGATGTTAAGTGTCGATTTTAGTTCAATAGTAACAACATCACAACATACGCTTTAATAAAAGTAGACACGACCACTCAAATTTTAGTGGATAGAGCTCATACATATTACCTTCCTAAACAGCTCATGGACAATACCTGATGCTTAAGTATCAATTTAAGAAATTAGGAACAAACTTAGAAAGTAGTAGCAAACTTAGAAACCTTAGAAAAAGTAGATGCATCACCTTGTCCAACATTCTTTCATTCGGCACACATGATTTACCACGCTCTTGCGTCATTCAGCTCCTTTTCACATTTATCCCGAAAATTTCAATTTAAATTTTAAAAGTTAGTCAGACATATAAATGATATCTAACAATAGAAGGGATAAACATTTAAGTAGTAAACTTTTCCTAACGCTTCGTCTAGATAGGTCTGGAGCTGTTTCTTCACTAAACGCTTTTAAGGAAGACGGATCAAACTCCGTTCCTCAACAAACGCGACTTCACTTTCTCTGACCAACCTTTCGGTGTACTTTGACTTTTACCTTCACTTTGACTTTGATCTTTTTTGCGTACAAACCTCCATTTTTCTACCCAGTGCCTATCACGTACAATACTTAATGAGCTTCCCAGGGACGCAACATCAGATGACAGGTTGTGACTTCGAAAACTCGTCGCTTTGGTCCGTTCATGAAACTCGTCACTAAGCATCGAAAGTTGGACTGTTTACATCGATAACAGTTACTAAAGAATGAGCTCTTCAAAGACAATTTTCCCAGATTTATAGATTGTGGAAAGTTAAGTAATCTTTGAAGGCAAGAGGTAGTGGTGTCAGCCGAGAGAACCGATGATCGAACATATAGTACCATAGAAACCGCAAGTGCAGCTAGCAATGAAGGCCGCACATAATGAATTAGGACTAAAGCTTTCTTCCAGGATATTTCCGGAAACTATGCAGAATCTATGACGCCAACTATGGTCCCACCAAACCTGCAATTGGATAGTTAATAATTAAGTTACAGAATCAAGCAATCAAGACTTTGTGTGGGCAAATAACTGAGTTTTGATTTATTTTATTTTAATTGATTAGTTATTCAATTATATAGCCACACAGAGATTTATTGGCCACATACTCTTCTTTGGGTTCTTTTTTGCCCGAAGGGACTACAAACTATGTCAATCTACTTTAATTTTTCCTTTAAACAAACTCATAACACATTAAGCTCATGCAAATCGCGATACGTACCTTTATGATACAGAAAAGAACGATTGCACACATATCACACAATAAGCTAAAACATATCATACATCATACTAAAGTGTTTAAACTATTTCACACCTTATTTGTAAGATGTTGCAAAATATATAAGTTATTAACACGTTTCATAATAAATGCTATGACAAAAAACATAAAAAATCATATATATTTTATATAGAGATAAAGTTTTTGTTCGTAAAATTATAAAATAAATTACAAAAATTATGATAAGAGTGCTTTGAGCCTCTTACAACTCGTTTCACAATCAACCCACTTTTACCTAACCGGATCAAAATTTCTCTAATACTAACAGATGAGAAATTGGCCTAATCTGTACGTGTTGCTTGTATGTATATGTAGTACAAAATAAAGTATAAAAATGACAATTCTCCAAATACGTAAGTAGTACTAATAATGACATACCATTTTATGTTGCTCCTCTAGTTGATGACATACCCAATACCAGCTACCATGGATACACATTGATTATTAAAAGTTAGTTTAGTTATGAAAATGCAAACTTACTTATGCGTTGTAGATATATCAGAAACCTGCTTATGAGCAAAACAATCTCTTAGTCGGCACAATTAGTAATCCCAAACAAACCCTATAAATTGGTGAAACCTTGTTCATAAAGATGCACTCATGCACATAGCACCAAGAACTCTATTTCAGCTTGAGAATTTTATTTTTTTGAAATAATTTTGTCTTGTTATTTTTAGCTATGCATGTACCTACAACCACAAAAAAAACTTAAGTTCCAGGGTCTGCTAATATAAAAATGTAAACACTATCGGTAAATCATTTCATAAATGCTCTTACTTATATAAGCTAAAATCTTATGCTAATTGGAAGTCACAAGTTCCATAAAATATGTTGGAGACAGAAAAACATTGATGTTTTATTTTTTCAGACTTGATACTCAGTTCCAAAGTATAGTTAGTGATAAAGTTTACAGTGTTTACCTATGTAATGTTTCATATATGGTGTTCATCACAAAAAGGAATGTGAATGCTTACCAGATATTCCCCTTTTTACTGAATTGGCAGCCAAATCTTCAGAGCAAATTCAAGTGGGAAAGCTTGGTGGTGAAGATCATGTTCTAGACAAAATTTAAACTTCAAACTTCAAATCTGAGAAGCAAAATTGAAATGTTATTTTCTCAAGTACATGTATAAACTTAAACTATGTAGTAATAATAAATGGTAAAGGTGGAGTCATAAGAATCACCTTCCCATAGGAGCTAATCCTCGAGCAACCGATGATGAAGATGGCCTTCTAGAGTCGTGCTCTGGAATCGTTGATTGCCTTCCACTATCTCTTCCTTGAGATTGACTCTATAATAAATCATGCAAGTATCACTCATTTATTAAAACAAATCCAAGTTTACATGTAAAGATAATCATTCCATTTTATTCAACACATTTAAAAAAAAAAAATAGTTCAAATTTCTGTATCAAGAGCTACATCAATACTAAATGGTACAATTTTTTTAGTTCAAGTAGGTAACATACTTTATTTCTGTACGTGTTGCTTGTATGTATATGTAGTACAAAATAAAGTATAAAAATGAAAATTCTACAAATACATAAGTAGTACTAATAATGATATACCATTTTGTGTTGCTCTTCTAGTTGAAGACATACCCAATACCAGCTGCACCATGGATCTAAACGTGTATTTTTTGAAATGAAAGTGCCAGAAGGATCCAAACGTGTATTTTTCATAACAGAAATCCCTGTGATCATTTTTACATTATTGAAATAAGTAGACTTTGTAAAAGCACTTTCATGATGATGATGATCACTCTTACCAATGATCATCACTCTCGCCCAAACTTTCTAAAACAACCTCTTACATGTTTTGTCTTTTTCAATTTGTGTAAAAATCATACAACCTTTGATAATTTCAGTTTGTTTAAAAAAATAGTAGTATACTATTAATTTTAGGTACTTCACCATCACATAAGCTAACTTATAGCTAAACATATACATATTTAATATGATCATTGCCCGAAAAGTAGGTCTATAGTTAGTTTTTACTAAAGTTTAGCCTTTTTTTTATGAAATTTAAGGCTCTAACAGTTATAAAATTAAAGAAAAGGTATGAATGAAAGGCAAGAACTGTCTGTGGTCCAAAACACATCTGACCAATTTCAATTGCACCAGAACTTATTCTTTTTCATTTCTAACCATTACCCGTTATCCAACCTGTACAAACATAACAACTAAACAATATATTAAAGAAAGTATACATGTGCTACACACGCTTTTACAACTTGTGCGAAACTACATATAGAGAACTTGAAACATAGACTGATGTACCTGAATACACCATATAGAGAACTTGAAATATACATAAATGACGTACTAAAAAACCATAAATTACAGATATGGTACTCCCAGTAACTATTTTGCTTAGGAAGGGTTTAAAAGATATCATACCATGTTATGAAAAATTTCTTTCAAACATTTCATCAAACACCTTGCCCTCTTTAAATGACTTACATATATTTGATCTTTTATCTTCAAATTCCTGCACAAACATGTATCACATAAAAAATGACACCAATCTTTAAATCTACTATAACAAATGACACTGATATTCATAATCAATGGAAAATTTAGAAGTGCCAAATTAACACATCAAACACAACAAAGGAAGATAATTAAAACTTTACATATGTTTCAATGCCATGATTAAATTGAACCTGCATAATCAAAAAAATAAAATTATCATGCTAATATCAAGGAATAATTTTTTAAAAAGAAATGATCGATGACTAGATAAAAGAGTCGACTTCATCTGTGTGGTGTTTGAATGAGTGATAATGACAGTAATAGATTTAAAGCAATTTCTTAAACGCTTCCATGGCAACTACTAATCAAAATAAAATGATGATCAATTGATTTAAAATATTTGACCTTTTTTATTTGGTTTTGAACATTTTGTGAGATTCAGTTACAAAGAATTTTAATGATTTAATTCATTAGCAAAAATTTTAATGATTTAATGATTTAAAATAAAATGATGATCAATTGATTTAAAAGTGCTTTTGATTAACAAAATAATAACACAATGAAGATTGTAATAACAAACGAAATAAAATTCTTACCGGTGAAAGTGAGTTCTTTACAACAGTTGGACCGTCAAATCGAACCTATTTCGTAATTCCCTTTGCCCTAAACAAACACAAAAAGATCCACAACTAATAAATCCGCCAAATTTTTTGTTAGGGTTTGCTCATATAATCATTTAAGTTAACCAATCAATCAATTAATATAGGTAAAAGTAAAAAATAACAAAAACAAACTTTCAATAAAATGGAATAAAAGCATCAAGATCATTACCAATTTTTAGAAAAGAAGCGTATCGAAGAAGATTGAAACTACTGTTTTGATCGGTAATCATACTTGGCTTGAAAAAATCGGATGTATTTGTAGGATCAAGATAATTATTCATGGAGAGGATTGGTTTTAGAACAACTCGGATGTATATTTGTTAGGATTGAGTGTAACCGATTCATTGAAAGGGATTATTGGAGAGGGAATAAATCCACATTAAAATCAAAAGCGTATATAATCATTGCACCGTATTTTATTTTTGGATGTTGAATTAATTGTATTGTATTGATGTAACTGATGAACAATGGCTTATGAAAGAAGCTTTTAGTTATGTGTTTTATTGAGTGTGTGCAATGTGGTGTTGTACGCAATAAATGTACAGCCAATGGGAAGAAAGACACATCAGCGAATTTATTACAAAATGTGCTTCATTGAGTTGTAAAATATTTTGGTTTATATATATATATATATATATATATATATATATATATATATATATATATTGTCTTGGCTTCAAGTTTTGCCGAAGACAATGATGAGATAAGTGTGGCAACGACACTTGAGGTGGCAAAACGGGCTGAGTCACGAGTACAAATGGGCTCGGACCAGAATGAGCACGGATCAAACGGACTCATGTTATACGAATTGCTTTTAAAAAAATCCAAACGACAGAAAAAAAAAAATTCTCAAACCTAACACGTCATTTGTATTTAAATAACTAAATATATTATATTTATAAGTAAAAAATAAGAAGAAAAAAAAATTGCAATGTTCTTAAACAGAGAGAACATGTGGCTGTTAATGCTCATTTAACTTTTGAAAATGTTATACGTGACCATTTCATAAAGAAGGGGCTAAATGCGTCCAAATATTTTACAAATGAGCGTATATAAGCCAATTCTTATGGCTTTAGATATAAATTGGCACCTCTAGGCAACGCTGATTTATGAAAAAGAGGCCGGATTTGTGGTTGTTTACTTGCTCATCATCTGTATATTAGTCGGCTAGAAAGTCGAAGGTATAACCACCGATTAAACAAAAAATAAGTAGTGCAAGCATGTGAAATAAGTTATCATTCTAAAATTTAAATACGGAAATATAACATTTCTAGAATCAAATAATTATAAACTAAATAATAGAATAAAATGGAATAATAAGTTGAATTCCATTCTGACCACGTGACGTGTATAAGTACCAAACAATAAGCATGCAAAGGTCTGATTCCCGACACACGCCTTCGTGTGGCATAATTCATAAACAACATTTCCTTCATACATTCACACACGACTCAACTTGTTGCTACTTCATCTTGTCTTCCTCCTTATTAAACGCATACACATTTTTTTTTCTCAACCAGTCATTATATAAGTTTGCTAACATCATCAAAGTTGAGATTCATTCAACTATGGAGGGTTCGGATGAAAACGTCGACTTAGCGAAGAAGAAATCGGTTGGCAGGTACCCGAATCTCACACATGATGAAACTTATTTGTTTCATGTTTTGTTATGTTTTTAATGATGTTTTTATTTTTCTCCTACAGGTCTTCTTCGAGCAAGAAGAAGGATGGCGTAAAAGTTCCTAGGAAAATTCGTAAAGCGGAAAGGGAGAAGCTGAAACGTGACCATTTGAATGACTTGTTTCTAGACCTTACTAATGCTCTAGGTGTGTTTTATACTTTGATAAGTTTATAGTATTATTAGCATGATTGATATATATATATATATATATATATATATATATATATATATATATATATATATATATATATATATATATATATATATATATATATATATATATATATTACAAGTAATACTTATGTGAAGCGTATTTTGTTTGCTTACAGAACCGGCCACTCAGAATATTGGTAAATCTTCTGCATTGACTGATACTATGCGAATACTGCGGGACCTGATAGCTCAAGTTGACTCTCTTAAGAAGGAGAATTCTACTCTTTTAGCCGAATCTCAATATGTAAGTTTCAATAAATATTAGGATGATGTATCCCTTTTGTAGAAAACTGTAAAGTTATATCTGATGTGATTATAGTTGGCAGTTTTGACTCATTAACCTATGAGTGGGTTGATTTGGGCTGTGTTATATTTCTAATGGGTCAAACAGGTTAAGCTAAAAGATTTAACTAAAAAAACGGGTCGAAAGTCATCAGAACCGTGATCAAATGCTTAAACACTTCAAAAATCTCTATGAAATGTTAGTTCATCATTATTGCAGTAATATAGTTTCTGTATATGTGATGCATTACATTAGAAGAGTTTTGCTGGCCGGCCAGATGTAACCTGTTTCGACCCGTTACCCAACCTGTCAAACCCACCCATTTTGCCAACTTTTGACGAAATCTGTAACACGCTCCTAGTTATTCACTAGACACTACACTTTAGAATCAAAAGCCCTGTTTGACCTGTTCCAATCAAGGACACCTCAAGTAGGGTGCGTTAACAAACAGTTTTAAGTTGGGCATTAACTAGGTCTTCCATATTATAGTTGTTTTCCTTTGTAGTTTATAAAAACCAAGAAGATAAATTGCAATATGGCAATATCTAATCAAACATCTTTAAAGACTGTCACAGTGGGCTACACTTGTTTTGTTGAAATATACTTATTTGGAATACAAATGAACAGATTGCGGTCGAGAGGAATGAACTAAAAGAGGAAAATAGTGCCATAGAAGCCCATATTAAAAAGCTTCAAAGCCAGATAGATGAGAGAATGAATCCTCAGTCTTTATGGAGTTCGGAATGCAACCCTGTTGTGGGCCCTGTATTCGTGTTGCCCCTGCAGAATGACCCGAAGCTTTATGCAGAACCCAAGATTCCAGAATTTGTAACAAAATCGCTTGGGCCAAATGTGAGCAAACCACATGCTAGATACCCATCAGCCTCTGATTCATGGCCACTTAACATTCTTTCTGAACAGTCAAGAGCAGCTTAAATTCTATGCGATGTTCATTTCTGTATGGTAGTTAGTAAGGTTAGCTCTAGTAGCGGTGGCAAGAAGAGAGTCACAGTTTAGTATCTTTTAATTTGCATCATCTTATCTTGTATTAGTTAAGTGTATTTATGAAATTTGGATTGTAAATTCCAATGAATAATTTGACTTGTCTTGATTAGAGTCTCTTGTAAAATCTAGGATGGGTTTGACAAGTTAGACAAAGTGTCTTTTTAAAGAAAAAATACAGGAGAAACCAAGACATCTCAAGGATCATGAGCAATCTTTTTTTTTTTTTTTTTTTTTTGAACGGCGATCATGAGCTTCTTGTTACTTGAATCAAAAATATAAAATAAATAAAATAAAAAATCCTGAAGGTGTGTATGCATATGTATATACAGTGATCAAGTAGCATATGCGTATGTTTTTCAAGAAAAGGTATGATACCATCAACTTGAAAACATAATTAAGCATGGGTTATAAATTTAACTACATTTGAAAAACCATAGTCTTCCTCAAGTAGCATTCTATACATGTATCTGTAGCATTTTCATACATCCAGACACGCATACTACTAAAACATATTTTTGCAGTAAATACATGCTCTTCATGAATATAATTCTCCAAAGTAAGTTTGAGTTAAAGAACATGTCTTTCTGTGCTCTTTTTATGAATCAGCTTGTTCAAACATAGTCCTACCAGAACAAGCTTCTATTTCCAACTTCTACATGTCTCTTGTGATCACTAGTAGGCGTTACTTGAATTTCATGTTCTGTTTCGACTAAAACCTCTCTTGATATGCATTGACCGAAAAGCTCTTCTGTGATGGCCTGATGGGTCCTTTAGTTGTGCTGTTTTTATATTCTTAGCTCCTCGCTAGACTTCTGCTCTCTTCTATATATTGTTTTTCTCTTTGCCGGTCAAAAAAGAAAAGATAAGTAGTTCTATTTTAGGCTTCATTTGTCGTTGAATCATTAAGTGTTCGTTTGGTTTCAGCATTTGATGCAAATGTTATACAAACAGTATCTGTTTCCGCAAATGAGAAACCTGGTTACTCCTTTGCACAATTTGCATATTTAAGCATATTTGAAATCTTCGAATGGCAAACATGAGGAATTCGTGTTGTTTTGAAACTTCCAAGGATCAATAATAAATTTTCATAAAATTTAATTGCAAAGTTGATTCTGGTTCTGACCATGCTGGTGTAGGAGTAAGATGATATGCCTAATGCCTTTGGTACTCGTCGTTATTTTATATGCTAAAAGAACCTAAACTTCTTTTTTTAGAGCTAACAAAACGGAAAAGGGATATTGGCAATGATGTGGAGCGTACCATTTCTCCATGATTCAATAGCACTTGAATATGTATGGGCAATGATGTAGAGCGCAACATTTCTCCATGATTCAATAGCCCTCTGGATTATGTCGTCACTTTGACTTTTAATACCTCCTCAAATACCTGCCCTAAACACTCGTATTCAAACTGGTATCGCAATATCAATTCATCATGCTCGTACGCTAAATAGACTAATGCATATTAGGTACTTTGATCATCTATGCTATTCAAGAATAGCTGCTGTCATCTAATAGCTTATGTTTTATTTATTTTTTTGTTATTCAACATGTTCATTGATCTTTTATGGTTCAACTTATTTGTTACTTTTTATCTTGCCCTAGGATCAGGAAGCGCATGTGGTTAATGTTGCATCTTTGTTTAAGATTGCGAAGTCAATGTTGTTACCATTTTGTTGTTGTGGAACTGCAGGTGTCGGTCTATACATCACTTTTTGTTGCAAATTGGATCTTATCGATATTCCCTTGCAACCATTGTTGTCATTACTGATGTTTTGTGGAGCCGTTTATCTGATAAGGCAATTCGGTTTTGCATGATGAGTGGGGTATAAATCTGTACCTACCTCAATGTAAGGTCCTAAATTTTCCTCGATCATGTTATACTAAGACAAGACACATGGCTTTGCACATTCCTTTGAGGCCCTTCCAAATGTCTCTTTAATTAGTAAACGGGGACCCAAGGTTAGTTCGGATAATATGAAGCAAACAGTGTGGCTTACATTCATTTGACCTTGGGTTTGATTTAGGCCGGACCTTCTTTTGAGAAGTTGCAAATTGAATGTTACTTGCATTATCAACTACTTAGGAGTCACTTCTATTTACATGAATGTTTAGCAATGATTCTTAAAATTTCAAAAAGATTTGTGAATGTTACATTTGGTTCTTTAAACACGAGCACAACCATCTAGACGATCCAACTGTGGCATCTTACAATAAACAAAATATAAAGACAAATATGCACCATGTATTCTTGCGTTAATCATGTGAAATATAATGGCATTCAGGCTGTATGTCCATTCTGTTTTCCAAAATCAAGCTATTTTGATTAGAACCTAATATAAAGATCCATGGTGGCCGCGGGTTTGACAAGATGACAAACTCTGTTAGAGTTTAACAATTAATAAGCACGTATTGCGGAAGCTATGATCAAGTATAACACATAAATATTAACTAAAACATAAATAGTAAACGTACCCGATGCACTTCAAATTAACCTTGATTCTTGGACAATTAGATCAATGATAAACCCCTTACCGTTTTGTTTATCGATCTCTTGATAATTACTAAAGTAAGTAATTACCTCGTTCTTGTACACACAAACTACCAACGAATAAAGGTTTGATGCAAGTAAACAAAACACTTATATTTTAGCTTATGAAAAATCGATCCAAACCCTAAGGTTGGGGTTGAGTCGATCGGCCACAAGAAGAAAGAGAGAAACAAGGATTTTAGGGTTACTGTGTGTGCACAAAAGATGTGAAACCCTAATCCTTGGCCTTGTATTTATACAAGGTGAATCTTGGAGCACAAGCAAGGCTTGGGTCGACCCTTGGTGTGGGCTTCGACCGGCCATAGCACCCACAAAGGGGTTCTAGAACTTTCTTGACTCCCAAGTTACACTCTAGTCCTTATCTTTCGTTACTAACGATAGTTAGTCCATACGGTTAATAACTAACGACCATTTAGTCCATTAAGTGTTATAAATATATATATTCAATACATTTAATATGTACATATTTATTTTTACATTATTCTTGTTTGTAAAGTGTGCAATCCCGAGGTCTCGGGTTCGATCCTAGACATTTACTTATTAATGTTTATACGTAACATTTAACAGCTCCCACTCGTATATTCATTAATAGTAAAATGACATTGGTTAGCGTCTTGCAACACTCCAATGCCCCTAGTTCAATCCGAGCTAGGTTTCCTGGAAAAACCTTTAATGATTCATCATTATAATTATCCTTTCATTACTAATACCGCATTAATAAAGATGTGAGTTCCTTTATTAAATTTCTGTTTCTCGTTTCTTTATGATTGAACAAAATTACCAAAAACATCTGAACATATTCCAGATAGACTTTGGGCATGGCCATGCAAACATTTTGTCAACCCTACGAGGGGCCCAGCAGTATTAAACTTCTGAACAAATCAGAAGGAATAAATTCTTTCTTGACTACAAGAATAACCCATGAACTTTGCAACACTTCTGAAAACAACCCTTATGACTCCCTGTTACGGTGAGCGGTAGATTGCTTCACAAAAATGCACTACATCCATGACACTTATCTGATATCTCAAGTCTGAGGATAACTTTAAATATGATTCTCACATTAAATATTAAATCATATTATTGGGATAAGTCCAATATTCAATTCATCGAATATCATGTGAAATTGGTATGACTACGCATCAATATACTTTCAAGTATATCCTAAACCAATACTCAAATTTGTCTTAGTTTAATGCTATTCCCATATCAATAATCGACAATGGACAATTTAGAATAATAACTTATTCATGGATCTTAAACATGCAAATATAGGATATATTATTAAGTCAATGAATAAATAAACATACAACATATTTTATTCCATTAAAATAATAATTGTACATTACATCCTTTATCCAAACATTAATCACAAATGGGCATGAAACTTTCAGCTAATCTAAGTCCTACACCTTCAGCATGCTTGTAAAGCTTGGTGCCAGGTAAAGGCTTTGTTAATTGATTTGCCAAGTTATCATCTGTGTGAACTTTGAGCATTTCGATTTCGCCTATTTCGACTTGTTCTCGAACATAGTGATGCTTAATCGGGAAATGTCTGGTGCCTTTCATGATTCCAGGCTCATTGGCAAATGTAATTGCAGCTGAATTGTCACAATACATTTTAATAGGTCGTTGAATCGAAGGCATAACTCCAAGCCCAGAAACAAACTTCCTAATCCAAACAGCTTCCATTGCAGCTTCTGAAGCAGCTATATACTCACTTTCTGTAGCAGACATCGCTAGTACACTCTGCTTTCTGCTCCTCCAATCCACAGCTCCTCCATTAATGATAAAGACATAACCCGTCTGAGACTTCGTATCATCCTTATCACCTTTTCAAGAAGCATCGCAGTAACCTGTAACATCAAGTTCTGCCGATGGATTTCCCCCATAAACCAAGAACATATCCTTAGTAGCCCTAAGGTACTTAAGAATATTCTTAACAGCTGTCCAGTGAGCTTCACCTGGATTCTGCTGATATCGACTGGTTAAATTCTGTGCAAACGCCACATCAGGTCTTGTACTTTTCACCGCATACATTATAGATCCCACAGCCGAAGCATAAGGGACTCTCTTCATGCGTTGCACCTCTGCAGGTGTTGAAGCACAAACCTTGTTGCTCAAGCCATGTTGTTCTTGCATCGGCAAATATCCTTTCTTGGAATTTTGCATATTGAATCTCTTCAATATTTTATCAATGTAAGCACTTTCGCTTAATCCAATTAATCGCTGAGATCTATCTCTATATATCTTGATTCCCAGAATAAATGCAGCTTCCCCTAAATCTTTCATAGAAAAACACTTTCCAAGATATGCCTTAACCTTTTGCAAACTTGGAATGTCGTTTCCCATGATCAATATGTCATCAACATATAATATGAGGAAAATTACATTACTCCCACTAACTTTGTGATATACACATGGCTCATCAAGATTTTGAGTGAATCCATACTTTTTAATTTCACCATCAAATCTCTTATTCCATTGTCGTGATGCTTGCTTTAATCCATAAATGGATCTTTTAAGCTTGCATACACGATTTGGGAATTCTGGATTTACATACCCCTCAGGCTGCGCCATATAGATGTCTTCATCTAGGCGACCATTTAAGAAGGCGATTTTTACATCCATTTGCCAAATCTCATAGTCATAGTAAGCGGCTATGGCTATAAGAATCCTAATTGCCCTTATGTCAGCTAAAGGAGAAAAGGTCTCCTCATAGTCAACACCAAAAGTTTGTGTATAGCCTTTAGCTACACAACGGGCCTTATAGGTGTGTACAACGCCATCCATGTCAGTCTTTTTCTTGTAGAGCCATTTACTCCCAACTAGTTTGGCACCCGGAGGTAGGTCTACTTCTTCCCAGACATCATTGTCTTCCATGGATTGCATTTCCCCATCCATAGCTTCTTTCCATTTGGCCTTTTCAGGTCCATTCATGGCAGCTTTATAATTTGTAGGCTCATCAAGATCACCCAGTATATTCTCATCACTCTCTACATTAAGACATAGACGAGTAGGAGCTTTTACTGGTCTTGTTGACCTACGAATGGGAATCACTTCAACTTCAGGTGGAGGACCTAAACTTTCAGGTTCTACCGGAAGTTGGTTAGTGTTTTCAGAAGGTTCTACATCTTCTTGACCGTCTTCCAGATCATATACTCTCCCACTGAATTCTTGAGATATGAGCTCCCTTTCAAGGAAGTCTCCATACCTTGCAACAAATACTTTGTTTTCAGGTGGGTAATAAAAGTAGTATCCCATAGTTTCCTTAGGGTATCCTACGAAGATGCACTTCACAGATCTTTGTTGGAGTTTGTCTGCTGAGTCACGTTTAACATACGCCTCACAACCCCAGACCTTAAGATAAGACAGGTTTGGAGCTTTTCCAGTCCATACCTCATACGGTGTCTTATCAACCTTCTTTGTTGGAACCATATTTAGAATGCGAACCGCAGATTCTAAGGCATAATCCCAAAACGAGAAAGGAAGAGTTGTTAGATTATACATAGATCATATCATGTCTTGCAATGTACGATTCCTTCTCTCAGATACACCATTTTGTTGTGGAGTATATGGAGAAGTAAGGTGCTGGACAATTCCCTCCTTAGCTAGATAATCTATGAACTCCTGACTCAGGTATTCACCACCTCTATCGGCTCGAAGAGCTTTAATCTTCTTTCCAAGTTGCAACTCTACTTCAGCTTTAAACACTTTGAATGTTTCAAATACCTCATGCTTATGTTTAAGTAAATAAACATAACCATAACGGCTGTAATCATCCGTAAATGTTAAGAAGTAGCTAGCACCTCTCCTTGACACATGTCTAAGTGGTCCACACACATCTGTGTGAATAAGACCAAGTAGATCATTAGCCCTTTCAATCCTATTTTTAAAGGGTTTCTTAGTCATCTTCCCAGCAATGCAAGATTCGCATTTATCAAATGATTCATCATTGATCTTATTTAAAAGCCCATCATGTTGCAGCTTTTTCATGCGATCTTTGCCAATGTGAGCAAGTCGACAATGCCAAAGATAAGATGAATCCAGACCTTTCTTGATTCTCTTATTGTTGATGCTATACATTGAATTAATTTTAACAAAAGCATTATCATTATTATTCATATCAATTTCAAATACACCATTCACAGCAATAGCATTAAAATAAAAAACATCATTTAAAGAAACTGAAATTCCATTGCTCGAAATAGTATGATGAAAACCAAGGTTTAACAAACATGAAAATGAAATTACACCTCTAACAATTGATGGTGCATAATGACAATTATTTAAAGATAGTACTAAGCCCGAAGGCAACACTAAATTAAAAACTCCTATAGCTTCAACTCCTGCATGCGCTCCGTTACCAACGTGCAAGAATTGTTGTCCATAGGCCAGCTTTCCCTCAACTCTAAACCCCTGCAAGGTATTGCAAATATGAATGCCACATCCCGTATCATATACCCATGAATTCAATTTAGGAGTAAGAGTGAATAATTCAATCATAAAGAACGCACCTGATGTGCTGGCTTTACCAGCAACATTCCCCTGCTTCTTTTGTCGCAAGTCATGAATGTAGAGTGGGCAATTGCGCTTCCAATGGCCCTTTTCATGACAGTGGTGACAAGCATGATCCTTCTTGTTTGGAGGATTTGTCTTGTTCTGCTTAGGCTGATGCTGTTTCATCTTTGGTTGTGGTTGATAGGCCATGACCTGCTTGCCTTTATCACCTTTACCTTTGCCTTTGTTCACATGCGATTTCTTCTGGATTCTCCCCCCATGAATTGCCAACACTTGTGGGGTAGGAGCCTTGACCTTGGCTGGTAGACTTTTCTCATAATCAACAAGCAATGCGAGTAATTCTGAGACTGTCTTCCCCGAGCAATGCATGTTGTAATTCTGCACAAAACCAGCAAAATCCCTGTTGAGGGATCTGTTGATCAAGTGCACTTGCACATTGTCGGGGTAACCAAAACCAATTCTGTGAAGTTGATCAAACGAATCTTTCATCTCATCCACATAATCAGCTACTGGTTTACCATCACCATGCTTGCAGTTGTGTAGCTTGTCAAGTTCATCATACAATTCAACTGCAGGTGGCTTCTCATAAGACTGCCTAAGGTTATCAAGCATATTCTTAGGAGAGGAGTACTCATACTTCTTTTGCAATTGAGCACTCATGATAGTGAGCATTAAACAAGCAACCTCATTGTATCTAGCATTAGTCACCTTCCATGCTGCCTTTGCTTCATCTGTTGCAGTAGCAGCAGGTTCAGCAGGGCATTCCTCGGTCACACAACCTAGTTTACCAGACGCCCTCAAGACAATTCTGAGCGAACGGTGCCAGTCATTGAAATTCTTTCCAGTCAGTTTTTCTCTCTCAAGATGACTCTTGAAAGCAGAAATCACAGTTTGGTTATCGGGTTGAGCCATATCTACAGATAAAGTTCAAATATTAGTATTTTCGATAATCAATATCTTCAAGAAAATAAAATACCCAAGGCTATATTCATATAACCAACTAATTTTCTTGAAAATCTAGGATCCAACTTAACATAGATTCCACCACACCAGTTGATCTGCTAGTGGTGAAAGTATAAAAGTTGGTAATCTGTCGAACAATAATTGGCAAACAAGATTTCCAATTCCTAGATCATTATGGGATTTACATCAAATTGATTCATCAATTTGCCTTGTAAGCATGTTTCATCCCATCTCATGCCTTAAGTTCTAGGTCTCACGCACAACTTAATTAAGTCGTCTACCTTAGAAACTGTAAAATTACAATTATGGTCTCACGCGTTAAAAGAATTTTACCTTGTTATAGTAATTTAGCCTAGGTCTCACGTTTACTAAATTAAAATCAATTTTATATGCTATGTGGTGTGTTAATTTAGTAAACGTGAGACCTAGGCTAAATTACTATAACAAGGTAAAATTCTTTTAACGCGTGAGACCATAATTGTAATTTTACAGTTTCTAAGGTAGACGACTTAATTAAGTTGTGCGTGAGACCTAGAACTTAAGGCATGAGATGGGATGAAACATGCTTACAAGGCAAATTGATGAATCAATTTGATGTAAATCCCATAATGATCTAGGAATTGGAAATCTTGTTTGCCAATTATTGTTCGACAGATTACCAACTTTTATACTTTCACCACTAGCAGATCAACTGGTGTGGTGGAATCTATGTTAAGTTGGATCCTAGATTTTCAAGAAAATTAGTTGGTTATATGAATATAGCCTTGGGTATTTTATTTTCTTGAAGATATTGATTATCGAAAATACTAATATTTGAACTTTATCTGTAGATATGGCTCAACCCGATAACCAAACTGTGATTTCTGCTTTCAAGAGTCATCTTGAGAGAGAAAAACTGACTGGAAAGAATTTCAATGACTGGCACCGTTCGCTCAGAATTGTCTTGAGGGCGTCTGGTAAGCTAGGTTGTGTGACCGAGGAATGCCCTGCTGAACCTGCTGCTACTGCAACAGATGAAGCAAAGGCAGCATGGAATGTGACTAATGCTAGATACAATGAGGTTGCTTGTTTAATGCTCACTATCATGAGTGCTCAATTGCAAAAGAAGTATGAGTACTCCTCTCCTAAGAATATGCTTGATAACCTCAGGCAGTCTTATGAGAAGCCACCTGCAGTTGAATTGTATGATGAACTTGACAAGCTACACAACTGCAAGCATGGTGATGGTAAACCAGTAGCTGATTATGTGGATGAGATGAAAGATTCGTTTGATCAACTTCACAGAATTGGTTTTGGTTACCCCGACAATGTGCAAGTGCACTTGATCAACAGATCCCTCAACAGGGATTTTGCTGGTTTTGTGCAGAATTACAACATGCATTGCTCGGGGAAGACAGTCTCAGAATTACTCGCATTGCTTGTTGATTATGAGAAAAGTCTACCAGCCAAGGTCAAGGCTCCTACCCCACAAGTGTTGGCAATTCATGGGGGGAGAATCCAGAAGAAATCGCATGTGAACAAAGGCAAAGGTAAAGGTGATAAAGGCAAGCAGGTCATGGCCTATCAACCACAACCAAAGATGAAACAGCATCAGCCTAAGCAGAACAAGACAAATCCTCCAAACAAGAAGGATCATGCTTGTCACCACTGTCATGAAAAGGGCCATTGGAAGCGCAATTGCCCACTCTACATTCATGACTTGCGACAAAAGAAGCAGGGGAATGTTGCTGGTAAAGCCAGCACATCAGGTGCGTTCTTTATGATTGAATTATTCACTCTTACTCCTAAATTGAATTCATGGGTATATGATACGGGATGTGGCATTCATATTTGCAATACCTTGCAGGGGTTTAGAGTTGAGAGAAAGCTGGCCTATGGACAACAATTCTTGCACGTTGGTAACGGAGCGCATGCAGGAGTTGAAGCTATAGGAGTTTTTAATTTAGTGTTGCCTTCGGGCTTAGTACTATCTTTAAATAATTGTCATTATGCACCATCAATTGTTAGAGGTGTAATTTCATTTTCATGTTTGTTAAACCTTGGTTTTCATCATACTATTTCGAGCAATGGAATTTCAGTTTCTTTAAATGATGTTTTTTATTTTAATGCTATTGCTGTGATTGGTGTATTTGAAATTGATATGAATAATAATGATAATGCTTTCGTTAAAATTAATTCAATGTATAGCATCAACAATAAGAGAATCAAGAAAGGTCTGGATTCATCTTATCTTTGGCATTGTCGACTTGCTCACATTGGCAAAGATCGCATGAAAAAGCTGCAACATGATGGGCTTTTAAATAAGATCAATGATGAATCATTTGATAAATGCGAATCTTGCATTGCTGGGAAGATGACTAAGAAACCCTTTAAAAATAGGATTGAAAGGGCTAATGATCTACTTGGTCTTATTCACACAGATGTGTGTGGACCACTTAGACATGTGTCAAGGAGAGGTGCTAGCTACTTCTTAACATTTACGGATGATTACAGCCGTTATGGTTATGTTTATTTACTTAAACATAAGCATGAGGTATTTGAAACATTCAAAGTGTTTAAAGCTGAAGTAGAGTTGCAACTTGGAAAGAAGATTAAAGCTCTTCGAGCCGATAGAGGTGGTGAATACCTGAGTCAGGAGTTCATAGATTATCTAGCTAAGGAGGGAATTGTCCAGCACCTTACTTCTCCATATACTCCACAACAAAATGGTGTATCTGAGAGAAGGAATCGTACATTGCAAGACATGATACGATCTATGTATAATCTAACAACTCTTCCTTTCTCGTTTTGGGATTATGCCTTAGAATCTGCGGTTCGCATTCTAAATATGGTTCCAACAAAGAAGGTTGATAAGACACCGTATGAGGTATGGACTGGAAAAGCTCCAAACCTGTCTTATCTTAAGGTCTGGGGTTGTGAGGCGTATGTTAAACGTGACTCAGCAGACAAACTCCAACAAAGATCTGTGAAGTGCATCTTCGTAGGATACCCTAAGGAAACTATGGGATACTACTTTTATTACCCACCTGAAAACAAAGTATTTGTTGCAAGGTATGGAGACTTCCTTGAAAGGGAGCTCATATCTCAAGAATTCAGTGGGAGAGTATATGATCTGGAAGACGGTCAAGAAGATGTAGAACCTTCTGAAAACACTAACCAACTTCCGGTAGAACCTGAAAGTTTAGGTCCTCCACCTGAAGTTGAAGTGATTCCCATTCGTAGGTCAACAAGACCAGTAAAAGCTCCTACTCGTCTATGTCTTAATGTAGAGAGTGATGAGAATATACTGGGTGATCTTGATGAGCCTACAAATTATAAAGCTGCCATGAATGGACCTGAAAAGGCCAAATGGAAAGAAGCTATGGATGGGGAAATGCAATCCATGGAAGACAATGATGTCTGGGAAGAAGTAGACCTACCTCCGGGTGCCAAACTAGTTGGGAGTAAATGGCTCTACAAGAAAAAGACTGACATGGATGGCGTTGTACACACCTATAAGGCCCGTTGTGTAGCTAAAGGCTATACACAAACTTTTGGTGTTGACTATGAGGAGACCTTTTCTCCTTTAGCTGACATAAGGGCAATTAGGATTCTTATAGCCATAGCCGCTTACTATGACTATGAGATTTGGCAAATGGATGTAAAAATCGCCTTCTTAAATGGTCGCCTAGATGAAGACATCTATATGGCGCAGCCTGAGGGGTATGTAAATCCAGAATTCCCAAATCGTGTATGCAAGCTTAAAAGATCCATTTATGGATTAAAGCAAGCATCACGACAATGGAATAAGAGATTTGATGGTGAAATTAAAAAGTATGGATTCACTCAAAATCTTGATGAGCCATGTGTATATCACAAAGTTAGTGGGAGTAATGTAATTTTCCTCATATTATATGTTGATGACATATTGATCATGGGAAACGACATTCCAAGTTTGCAAAAGGTTAAGGCATATCTTGGAAAGTGTTTTTCTATGAAAGATTTAGGGGAAGCTGCATTTATTCTGGGAATCAAGATATATAGAGATAGATCTCAGCGATTAATTGGATTAAGCGAAAGTGCTTACATTGATAAAATATTGAAGAGATTCAATATGCAAAATTCCAAGAAAGGATATTTGCCGATGCAAGAACAACATGGCTTGAGCAACAAGGTTTGTGCTTCAACACCTGCAGAGGTGCAACGCATGAAGAGAGTCCCTTATGCTTCGGCTGTGGGATCTATAATGTATGCGGTGAAAAGTACAAGACCTGATGTGGCGTTTGCACAGAATTTAACCAGTCGATATCAGCAGAATCCAGGTGAAGCTCACTGGACAGCTGTTAAGAATATTCTTAAGTACCTTAGGGCTACTAAGGATATGTTCTTGGTTTATGGGGGAAATCCATCGGCAGAACTTGATGTTACAGGTTACTGCGATGCTTCTTGGAAAGGTGATAAGGATAATAAGAAGTCTCAGACAGGTTATGTCTTTATCATTAATGGAGGAGCTGTGGATTGGAGGAGCAGAAAGCAGAGTGTACTAGCGATGTCTGCTACAGAAAGTGAGTATATAGCTGCTTCAGAAGCTGCAATGGAAGCTGTTTGGATTAGGAAGTTTGTTTCTGGGCTTGGAGTTATGCCTTCGATTCAACGACCTATTAAAATGTATTGTGACAATTCAGCTGCAATTACATTTGCCAATGAGCCTGGAATCATGAAAGGCACCAGACATTTCCCGATTAAGCATCACTATGTTCGAGAACAAGTCGAAATAGGCGAAATCGAAATGCTCAAAGTTCACATAGATGATAACTTGGCAGATCAATTAACAAAGCCTTTACCTGGCACCAAGCTTTACAAGCATGCTGAAGGTGTAGGACTTAGATTAGCTGAAAGTTTCATGCCCATTTGTGATTAGTGTTTGGATAAAGGATGTAATGTACAATTATTATTTTAATGGAATAAAATATGTTGTATGTTTATTTATTCATTGACTTAATAATATATCCTATATTTGCATGTTTAAGATCCATGAATAAGTTATTATTCTAAATTGTCCATTGTCGATTATTGATATGGGAATATCATTAAACTTAGACAAATTTGAGTATTGGTTTAGGATATACTTGAAAGTATATTGATGCGTAGTCAAACCAATTTCACATGATATTCGATGAATTGAATATTGGACTTATCCCAATAATATGATTTAATATTTAATGTGAGAATCATATTTAAAGTTATTCTCAGGCTTGAGATACCAGATAAGAGTCATGGATGTAGTGCATTTTTGTGAAGCAATCTACCGCTCACCGTAACAGGGAGTCATAAGGGTTGCTTTCAGAAGTGTTGCAAAGTTCATGGGTTATTCTTGTAGTCAAGAAAGAATTTATTCCTTCTGATTTGTTCAGAAGTTTAATACTGCTGGGCCCCTCGTAGGGTTGACAAAATGTTTGCATGGCCATGCCCAAAGTCTATCTGGAATACGTTCAAATGTTTTGGTAATTTTGTTCAATCATAAAGAAACGAGAAACAGAAATTTAATAAAGGAACTCACATCTTTATTAATGCGGTATTAGTAATGAAAGGATAATTATAATGATGAATCATTAAAGGTTTTTCCAGGAAACCTAGCTCGGATTGAACTAGGGGCATTGGAGTGTTGCAAGACGCTAACCAATGTCATTTTACTATTAATGAATATACGAGTGGTAGCTGTTAAATGTTACGTATAAACATTAATAAGTAAATGTCTAGGATCGAACCCGAGACCTCGGGATTGCACACTTTTCAAACAAGAATAATGTAAAAATAAATATGTATATATTAAATGTATTGAATATATATATTTATAACACTTAATGGACTAAATGGTCGTTAGTTATTAACCGTATGGACTAACTATCGTTAGTAACGAAAGATAAGGACTAGAGTGTAACTTGGGAGTCAAGAAAGTTCTAGAACCCCTTTGGGGGTGCTATGGCCGGTCGAAGCCCACACCAAGGGTCGACCCAAGCCTTGCTTATGCTCCAAGATTCACCTAGTATAAATACAAGGCCAAGGATTAGGGTTTCATATCTTTTGTGCACACACACTAACCCTAAAATCCTTGTTTCTCTCTTTCTTCTTGTGGCTGATCGACTCAACCCCAACCTTAGGGTTTGGATCGATTTTTCAGAAGCTAAAATATAAGTGTTTTGTTTACTTGCATCAAACCTTTATTCGTTGGTAGTTTGTGTGTACAAGAACGAGGTAATTACTTACTTTAGTAATTATCAAGAGATCGATAAATAAAACGGTAAGGGGTTTATCATTGATCTAATTGTCCAAGAATCAAGGTTAATTTGAAGTGCATCGGGTACGTTTACTATTTATGTTTTAGTTAATATTTATGTGTTATACTTGATCATAGCTTCCGCAATACGTGCTTATTAATTGTTAAACTCTAACAGGAGTGAGATGATATGAGTCAGGTACCGATAGTTATTCGACATGCTAAAAATAGAGTTAAGAAAAAACAATTGTCATCACTGATGATGTGTGTTCGTCTTTGTTTAGTCATTTTACACAAAAGTGAGGTATCAACATTAAGTCGTATTCCGAATGCTGCAAAAAATGCTTATCACGCTAGATGGCAAAGACCAGCATAAGATTTTTGCAAGCTGAGACCTTCTTCACAGGATGAACACTTATGGGCTTTTGGACAGGAGTCAAAATAAGCTTTGACTGCTGAGGACTTACTTATACACCATTAGACCGGGTTCAAACGCTTGTATCCAAAACTGGCATGGCAAAGTCCATGTATAAAGCTTGTGTGCTGGTTATACAGAGGCTTATTAGCTACACTCATCATACTTTTATGTATTTCAAAAATCAAAATGCCGTGATTGATCTAAAAGCTTCAATTTTATTACGTTGTTCTTTACCAATAGTTCAATGACCTTTTATAACTCAACTTATAAGTTAACATAATACTATTTCTGCAAGACTGTGCTCATCAATGATGTAAGAAAAAGTATAAAATTTTGCTGTCATAACTTTATTTTTATTTTCTTTCACTAGACTGAGGCAGGTGATTAATGTTGCATCTTGGTTTAACTTTTTGAATATAATTTTGTTAATTTTTGTGGAACTCCAAGTGTCACTTCTTGTTGCAAATGAGATCTTCTCTATATTCCCTTTGCAACCATCATTTTCATTTGTGGTGTTTTGTGGACTTGTTTATCTGATGAGGCAATTCAGTTTTGCATGATTAGTGGTTCTGAATGTGTAACTACCTAAATATGAGGTCCTAAAACTCCACATCATGTTATTGCATGTTTTCGGTTGAGATTTGTTGAAATATAGATGGTCCGTTTTGCAGGTCATTTTCATTCAATCAACTGATTTCATTTCTATCATATCATTGATACCATGACAAGACGCATAGCCCCTTTGCAGCTCGTCCAAGTGGCTAGGTTTGTCATGTTACGTGTTGAATCTTAAACTTCAAACCTCATATTATAAACGTTACGTCCAAATGGTCCAATAGTTCAAACACAAGCTCAACATCTTTCTAGAAGATCAAACCCTGGACTCCCAAAGAAACGTATTAGTGTTATATTCGGTGGCTAGTAGTTTCCTATTTCACATACCACTCTGGAAGACCCATGCATGGAGTCTAGCAAATCACTAGCGCTCTACAATTGTTACGACATTAAACATTGCATCTTACAATATAATAAGAAATATCTAAGGACAAAGCGTGTCATATTGAAATTTCAAGAATTTTAGGTATAATTTCACTATCAATAAAATATACAAACAGTCAAACTGTCAAATATACAATAAAAATTGTAGCATGGGATTTTTGCCTACCCAATTGAAGTTCAACACGATGCTAGTGGATTAAGTGGAAGCTATGTGACCCTCTATGATAACGTATGTGTATGGGCAGAAAGCTTCAAAATCAGCACGCCACCTGTTTCCCGCCATTACCACATTCTTATACCTATTAAAGGAAATTAGTCGTTTCTTATAAACACTTCCATTTTAACTTACGTGTATTTTCAATCACAATCACATTTACTATTCTACATTGATATGTATGATTGTGATGCTATTGTCCCATATTTGCATTATTCTTAGGTGTCATATGATCATATTCAAAGAAACTTATGTTAAGTGGTTTGTTACTTTTTATCGATATTGTGTAATTGTCATTACTTAAGTGGTTAAGATTAATTTACTTGATCAGAATCAAAGTTACCAGTAAAGTTAGGCTCCTTATTCAATAAGATCTATACAATCATATGGTTGGCTAGGACATAGAAGGTCGAACAAAAGTATCAATAATTATTTAAAATATTAAGATATGTGCGGTGTACTCAAACTGTTCTCGAGTATCACTTAAAGAAGGAAAATAAAGTGAAACAAAAAAGGTTATCTTTTCAAATATTACTTATTTTTGAGTAAATGTTTTCCCAGTAAATGTATCACTCCAAAAAAAGCATTTAAGTACATAGGATGTAGGTGGATCCCACCTCTCACCCCGTTACATAGGTGAAAATCAAATGCACCATTTGTGCTGCTAACTACACCTATCACAAGAATGACAAACCAAGCTTATGAACTACTATAAAGAAAACAACCACTAACTAGATTACATTACCAAATATAACTCAGCGTCTAATCTGCCCTTAGAGAGTGATATCGAACACATCACAAAATGCAAGTTGTTCTTCCGTTAAGTCCGATACTACATCTTCATATACGTCATACAAGTCATACTCATCAAGTTCACGTAGACTCGGGTCATTAGTGCGGCCATCATATCGCTCATATGAAGAGGCTATAAACTGAGCAGTCTCACTATCATACTCTTCAACCTCAATTTCCGAATCACCATCTTGCACATCCATTGAAGTACTAGGCATAGAACCCGATTCTACATTCACATGTTTATCCTTGTTAGCATCCTCTACACGATTAGGCATTGGCCTATGTTCTTCCAAATTATTCATCTCCTTTTCACTAATGGAATTGAAATGGCCCACACCCCGTAGCATCCTCCATGTCACCCGTACTGCCCAAAGCATCAAAAGAATTTGAAGTAGAAGTAGTATTAATAACCTGTGTAGCACACAAAACCTTCGGCTTTGGCTGTCTAGAATTCTTCTTGTTGTTGTTCTTTGGTTGAACCATTTTGTAAACAAGATGCGACTTCGAACCAATAGGAACACCACGAACTGTTTGCCTAGTTGCCTTTGTATTCTTTAAATCAGAGACAATTTTCTTCAGGCATTTGTCAAAGACATGACCAAAAATCTTGCAATTTGAACAATTTGGAGGTTTCCATTCATACTCAATTCGAATAATGTTCAAAATATACCAATCACCCTCTATTTTTGGTATTGCTACCATAAGAGTATCTTTCAACTCCAAATCAGCCCGTAAGTCAATCATAGTTCCGTACACATAACGGTCATATAGATGTTTAAAGTCAATGGTATACAACGTTTAGTTGCAATAAGCTCAAACCATCTTCTGTAAACGCAATATGAGTAACATTATGAAATTTAACTCAACGGGAATGTTAGACAAGTTTTCCTTGGAAAATTTACATTTGCTTTCAAGTATTACTTAAAGGATGAAAAAACAAAAATTACTGAAAAGAATGATTATTTGGTTGATTTTGAAATAAAATTATTTATCATAAAATTAGGCTAAAAATGTTTACTTCTTATTTATTTACTTCTTTTAGTAAAAAAAACTTGAAAACTAAGCATAAACATATATAACAACAGATAGGAAGAATTCATACATATATCAATTTATATAGACCAGTTAAATTGGATTAGTGATCCAATATATCGTTGGATGATGTAATTGTATTTTCTTTCTTCTATTTTCTTGTTAGTTTTTTGTAGAGGTGGCACGTTTATGTTAAAAAGTTATCTACTAATAAATCTAACGAATAGTTAAATATTTTAAAGCTAATTTTGGAAAGAAAAAAAATATAAGCGTGGTCCAAATTCGTAAAATAGTATATTGAAAACGAGTAAAAAGGAAAAAAAAAAAAAAAAAAAAAAAAAAAAAAAAAAAATTAAGCCGACGTCAATTTAAAACGTGGCAGAAAATATTCCAATCCAACTCAAACGGCATTTTCGTTTGACCAGTCCCACTAAAACCGCCACGTCAATTTAAAGTACATATTCCCCCAAACTTCTTATCACCTCCTGTGAGTCTTCTCTATATAAACAACACAACAAACACACGTAAACACATTCTTACATACGTTGTTCACCTTTATTAAACCAGATTAACTATATATATCTTCTTTACGTTGCGATGACTGCCGTGAAATATACACCAAACGACCCCGTATCCTTAAAAACAATGATGTCGTTGAAGATATTAAAAAAGATAGAAACAGATCAAGAGAGTAACGCGTCGTCATCTGAAGATACAGAATATTATTCTCCGAAATCAGTTGTCGTAAAAAAATGGTCACGCGGTGAACGTGTTTATAATCCAGTTGAGAGAATTAGATGTGAAGATTCACTTATTGGAGAAGATATTGTTGCTCAAGTTTATAAAAATAAGTTTGTGTCCGCTGGTAGACTTTCCAAGCCAGCATCGCCTCTTGGCAACAAGAAATGAAATACATAACATGTTCGTTCTCTTCTTTATCTCGCCATTTTGCATGTGGAGATATACACGCTTTTATGTTTGAGAAAATTGTACAAAATCTTTTTTGTGGTCTACTCATCTAAGCCCTCATACAATTTTGGTCATGTGTGATCGCGCCATTGCGCGACTCCAGCCAACAGTCAACACATGTCACATATCAAGTACAGTCGCATGGTCATCTGCGGCTCAGCAACTGCACGACTTCAGATATTACATGACACATGTCATATATTGGTCGGAGTCGCACGGTCGCATATGAACAAAATTGGAATATGGCTTTGGAGGTGAACATGGCTTTGGAGGTGACACATTATGGACCACAAAAAAGATTTTGCTAACTTTTTAATTTTTCACTTTATGTTTATAGCTTTTCTTGAATTCTCTACATTTTGTCCATAACCATGCTTTGCCTAGCAATATGCGATGTTGTTTTTTTTTGGGTAATGGGTTGTACCCGGTGAAGTAAATATTCGATGTTGTTGATAAGGGGGTGTATGTGACCGCTTATTTTTGTGTTATCTTTGCTTATCCACTTATTTTCATGTAAAATAAGGACATGCTGAATTTGCTTATCTAATTATCTTCTAATTTTACACAAATTTTCCATGTTTTTTAACTACAGTATTAATTTTTGTTCAAATAAATTTACTTCTTAACAAGTATAACTTGATTGCAATCTTCTAACAAATAATATATTTTGAGTATTCTTTGAGTATACAGTAGAAATAAAGTAAATCAAATTAACATGTGAAGAAGCATATATGTTTAAGCAGTACTTATTTTCAAGGTTGCAAAAATCGCTAGGCGGTAGCGTGGCGGTCAGGTACTGCCTAGCGATTAATCAGTTAGGCGGGGATTAATCGAATTGGATTTCTTATATATAAAATTAAAAAATTTTGAAACAATATGTTCGATTTGGCCGATTTAGCAAATTTTTTTCCGATTTGGCCGATTTATCTCTGACTTGGCTGATTTCTGTCCGTACCGAGTTTGCCGATTTATCCAATTTTTGTCTGATTTGGGCGATTTATGCCCTATTTGGCCGGATTTTTACCCGATTAATCGGTATGTTGACCGATTTTTTACCAAACCGATTAATAAGACCGATTAGTGAATATCGTGGCGGTTGATCCACGCCTAGCGATTAATCGCCAATTAATCGGCCACCAAGGCCAATTTTTGCAACAGTGCTTATTTTTAAAGATAAACATAACTCATAAGCAAGAATTTAAGCAGAAAGAAACTAAGCAATCCCAAAAACCCCCTAATACAACTTTAGTTACACTTTCAAAAGGGTCTAAAAACTTTAAAGTAGTTAGTTAAAAGATAAAACATTAATGTCACCGAACTTAAATTATTAGCATGCTTTTTGGATTCATCTTTCGTTTCCGTATCACTGTCAGTTGACACAGTGTTCTTTTGTTTTTTGACAATTTCAGGTAAAGTTTAGACGAAATGAAGAGCGGAGAGACACGTTGCAGTAGGGAGTTAGAGTTCGTAGATAATTTCGTTAGGAAAATAAAGTATGTGTAAAGAGGCAATTAGGAGAGAGTTGGTTTCTCATGTACAGTAATTACTTACAACTACTAAGAGGAAAAAGTATATAATTAAGAGCCTTCAGTTATCTCTTTGGTTTCATATATATTATCCCTGAATTTACTAGCCAATGCTATTTGCTATTAGAGGTGTCAATCACAACCCATTCCAACAAAAATGGGTCAAAAATAACAAAAATGGGTTAAATAGGGTCACCCCATTGGCAGAAGAGGTCGAATAGGTCAAATTTCAGACTTATGTGAATCAAAGAATGGGTTTGATGGGTCACTTAATGGTCGTATGGGTCGACTTTCTAATCGACACACGAAATTGCATAACACCAATTTAACCATATCCTATTTCATATCTATGTGAATGCCCCAATTAACTTAACAATCTATGCTTAGTCCCGACATAAAAGTAATATCATATGCCTTCAACATTGATCATGTTTAATTGTTTATGTTAAACGAAATACAATGACATTTGGAGAAACAATTAAGCACCCAATTAAAAGAAACAAATACTCATAAGTGTTTGAGTGCCGAAAATGTCTGAGTTGATTGATTTATGCATATAAACAAAATATCTTTTGCTTTAAGCCGATTTCAGCTTATTTTAGAGAGAGAGAGAGAGAGAGAGACTCGTGTAGAACTTGTTTAAAATTTCTGAGTGTGCGTCATTTCGTGTAACAACCGTGATTTTAGCAGGTTAGTTAGGCTTTTAGCCTCGAGATAGTCTAACTTTGTTTGGTATGGTTTGAGTAGTTATATGTGTGTTATTGTGTGGTTAGTATTTGAGTTAGCACTAAATCCCTTCGCGTTGTGGTTGTTATTGTGATTTTTGATGATGTTGATTTTAGGAAAGTTCATTTTGATCACCTATGTGGTGTAGAAATTGACTTGTGTATATTTGGCGTTTTGAGGTTTTGCGTAACGAGTCTTCGTTCAAGTTATTGAGTGTTAGTAAGTTACGGGAATGTTGTTTTTGTGAGGAAATGCTTATGGAGTGTGTAAAAATCTATTTTTGGAAACTTTATTTTGAAAATGAATATTTTCGGGTTTATCGTAAAATTAAGGTTTATCGCGAAAGATGTTAGCTTTTGTTATGGGAATACATAAAATATGAAAAGTATGAGCTTTTGAGTGTAATAAATAAATTAATAAAAGAATATATTAATTAGGGGGGGGGGGGGCGGCCGATTAAGGGTATTAGGGGGAAAAAAGGAAACCAAATTTGATACCAAATACAACTCTAAGCCTTAAGGGTTATCCAAAATAATTATAAATACAAAATCAAAACTCCCGTACCCCTTTTTCCTGCTATTAGAGTCGACACAAGGGGGATCCAAGAAGAAAAATTAGGGTTTCATAATTGTCTAGCAAAAATCAAGAATCAAGGTAAAATCTTTAATCCTTATGTGTAATTAATTAATTATTGTTATGATTCATGTAATAATTAATATGATGGAATCTAGGGTTTATATACTTCTGTAAATTATTGAAGTAAAACATGTTAGGATGATTAGATGTTAATATTATGGTTAATGGTTAAGGGAATTGAGTGTTAAACGCGTTAGATTATGTGTTAGGGTTTGGACAGAAATTTATGGCTGTAAAGATGTGAGTGTAAATAACAGATGATGATGAGTTAAGTCACGAATTTTAGGTCTAAATTGAAGTATAATGAAAGAGCTTTCCAAAAACTCCAGCCACGATCAATTTTGAGGTCGGGAAGTCGGTCTTTTGATTTTTCTTTGTTAAGGTGTCAAAGCTGTCAAACCGGGACAGATTTTGGGTAAAAGTTTGAGGGTGTCATGTGGTTGTAAAAGTGGTATTTTGACTTGGCTTTCTGGAATACTTAAGTTTTAGGTTATATTAGACTACCACGAAGAGGATTCGCGATAAAAACTTGTGGAAGTAATTATTAAAAATCAAAACTTTTTGGTGTGTGTTCAGATCCGAATTTGAGTAGCAGACAAGTTTGAATTTCTTATGAGTACTTGTGTGTGTTATTGGTCCATGGCCTTCTGGGATTAGCTTCTATGCTTATTAGAGACTATGGTAAATTTTTGGTGTGAGTTGTTGAGCTTTATTTGTTGTGAGTGAATGTACCCAAAAATTCTGCGTTTTCTAATTTTTAGAGTGCAAGGGATTTAGTGAGTATTAAGTTATGGTAGTGGTTAGTGTGGTGTCCAGGAGATCCATGGTGGGTCATATGAGTCTTAGATATCCATCATATGTGTATTACATGGGTTGTAGCTTTTAGCTTGACCTTGTGTAATGTAGATTATTTTTTGTGTGCTATAGATTGTGAATTATTTTGTAGAAGCTGTGGAGTTTAAGGTGAGTTCATAGTCCCATATTTTTACTTTGTTTTAAACTTGGGATGGGAATGATGCTTGTCTTAAATTGTTTAAGTTACTGTGATTATGTGTGTGTCAAAAGAACTTGGACTTATAATGTTATCGTATACATGCTATGTGTGATTATTTGCTTGTGTGGTCCAATTGGGAGGGAGTATCCAATTGGAGAGTAATACTCCTACTCGTACCAGATTATGTGGATTGATAATGTGATGATAATGTTGGGTGGTCCAATTGGGGGGGAGTATCCAATTGGAGAGTAATATTGTAACAACCGTGGTTTTAGCAGGTTAGTTTGACTGATAGTCTTGACTCGGTTGACGTTTGTTTGGTGTGTATTAGGTGTTTAAAGTGATATATGTGTGATATATGTGAGTTTTAGCACTAAATCCGTTTGCGTAAATGGTTTTATTGTGATTTGGAAAGTTTGGAATTTGGGAAAGTTCATTTTGATCACTTTTGTGGTGTAGAAATGACTTGTGAAGTTTTGGTATTTTTGTGTTTTTGCGTAACGAGTTTTCATTCATGTATTTGAGCGTTAGCAAGTTACGAGGAGTTTGTTTTGACGTGTTATGCTTATATAAGAGTGTGAAAATCTATTTTTGGAAACTTTATTTTGAAAATGATTATTTTTCGGTTTGTCGTAAAGTTAAGGTTTATCGCAAAAGACGTTAGGATTCATTATGGGAATACATAAAATATGAAAAGTATGAGGTTTTGAGTGTAATAAATTAATTTAATAAAAAAATAAAAATATATATATTTTATATATATAAAATTCAAATTTAAGGGATAAGGGGGAAAAAGGAAACCCAATTTGAGTCCAAATATGACTCTTAGGCCCAGGGATTATCCAAAATCAATATATATACAAACCCAAATACCCTTGAACATTTTTTTACTGGTTTTGGTCATTCAAGAGAGGCAAAGGAAGGAGGATAAAATTAGGTTTTATAATTGTGAAACAATAATCAAGAATCAAGGTAAAATTCTTAAAATACATGTTCAATTGTTTGATTAATTAATATAGTTCATGTAATAATTATATGATGGATTATGGTTTGTGTTAACTTCTGTAAATTAATGTTATTAAACATGTTGGGATCAATAATTAGTAATAGTATGATGTTTGGTTAAGAGAATTGAGCATAAAACATGCTAGTTATTGAGTTAGGGTTTGGACAGATTTGTAAGGCTGTAAAGATGTGAGTGTAAATAACAGATGGTGATGAGTTAGGTCACAAATTTTAGGTATAAATTGAAGTATAATGAAAGAGCTTTCCAAAAAGTCCAGCCACGATTGATTTCAAGGTTGGGAAGTTGGTCTTTTGATTTTTCTTTGTTAAGGTGTCAAAGCTGTCAAACCAGGACAGATTTTGGGTAAAAGTTTGAGGGTGTCATGTGGTTGTAAAATTGGTATTTTGACTTGGCCTTCTTGAATAGTTAAGTATTAGGTTATATTAGACTACCACGAAGAGGATTCGCGATAAAAACTTGTGGACGTAATTATTAAAAATCAAAATTTTTTGGTGTTCGTTCAGATCCGAATTTGAGTAGTGGACAAGTTTGAATTTCTTATGAGTATTGTGTGTGTTATTGGTCCATGGCCTTCTGGGATTAGCTTCTATGCTTATGAGATACCATGGTAAATGTTTGGTGTGAGTTGTTGAGCTTTATTTGTCGTGATTTTATGTGGGTGGATGTACCCAAAAATTCTGCATTTTCTGATTTTAAGAGTGCAAGGGATTTAGTGAGTATTAAGTTATGGTAGTGGTTAGTGTGGTGTCTAGGAGATCCATGGTGGGTCATATGAGTCTTAGACATCTATCATATGTGTATTACATGGGTTGTAGCTTTTAGCTTGGCCTTGTGTAATGTGGATTATTTTTGTGTTGTTTAGATTTGTGATTTGTGTTGTGGAAGCTGCAAGGTTTGAGGTGAGTTCATAGTCCCATATTTTTACTTTGTTTTAAACTTGGGATGAGAATGATGCTTGTCTTAAATGATTTGATTTACTGTGATTATGTGTGTGGTTTTAAAGAGCTTGGACCTATAATGTTATCGTATGCATGCTATGTGTGATTATTTGCTTGTGTGGATATATATGGGATCCAATTAGGAGGATGCTTATCCTGTTGCTCGCGCATGTGACCTAATTGATGTTTATTGGGGTCGGGGGACACGAGCCGTCCTAGTATAATCATTGTGGGGTCGGAGGACACGAGCCGTCCTAATGTAATCATTGTGGGGTCGGAGGACACGAGCCGTCCTGTTGTAATTATTTTGGGGTCGGAGGACACGAGTCGTCCTATTGGTTGCCTTATGAGTGTTGTTGCCTTTGTGTGTGAATATTAACTTGCAAATGCATGTAGCTATATGATAACTGTAATTTATTTGTCCAGCTATATTTTATAATCACAGTGAATTTGGTTGCCTTGTGTGTTGAGTCTCAAACCTATGAATCTCACCAATGTTATGTTGACATTTTAAGCATCATTTTCAGGTGAGCATTCTAAGGCCAAAGTTGAGGGCAGCAATTAGGTGAGACTTAGTTGCATGCAAACTTACTTATGTTTTGGGATTTGATTTTATTTGAATTTGGATATGATACATTTATGTTTTCTGTTTGGTACTTTCAAATCTATTGAAGATACCTTTTGGATTTTGTTGTGGTTATTTATCTTTGGGTATTGTTACAACACTGTGTGTTGGTACATTGATCTATTTATGTGCATGTAGTTGTTCTCTATGTTGACACCAGGTGTTGTGATGATATCCATGAAGTTACACCCGCGCATTTCCGCCGTGGCGGGGTGTGACAGATTGGTATCAGAGCCTTGGTTATAGAGATTTAGGCGGTTGGACCTAGACTATAACCTAAGAGTCCCTCATATAGTTGCATTTAGGACCTATGTGTAAGTATAGTATTTTATATGTCTATTTTCCTATATTTATGAGATGTTTTATCGACTTTCGGACGTCTATTCTGTTCTATATACATAGTATTGTATATATCTACTTTATTATATCGTCTTCCGCGTGTAAGATGCTTCGTTGGACTACCGTTGTTGCTATCGGATGCGAGAGAGGTGGTAGGATGAAGCGGGCTAACCGGAGAATCCGAGTTTCCGATAGCATGTATCTACATTCGGACAAAGAGAGGATGTTTATGGGAAACGTTGGTGGAGAAGAAGTGGAGAGGTTTGGAACCATGGTGACTTCTGGAGATGGAGCCATTACCAAATACCCTTGGTAGTGTCCTAACTTCACATAGGAAGGAGAGGAGGTTTAGTCTAAACCTCGTGATTTATATGCACTTGAGAATCATGTGGAATTGGAAGAAAAGAATAGAGATGGTTTTGCATGTTGTCGACTACCTCAACATGTAGGAAACATGAATGGGTGGTTGAGTAAAGATGAAAGGGAGTTAGGATGGAATGGTGTGGATTCGGATCTAGAGTCCACAACGAGTAGTAAGTTGAATTGATCTGAGTGGGTAGATAAGTGCGAGAGTGGAGTTGAGCCATTATGCGACGTCTTTTGTTTTGTGTTATGTTTTGGAATTTGTATATTGTCTTTTGCCGTCTGGAGCCATGTTGGAGCGTGATTACTCTTGGATATTGGATCGACCTTATCCAAGTGATTTTGATTATAGAGTTTACGTGATCGATGTAATTGTTCCATGTGAGATGATTGTTTGCGACGTCTTTTGTTTTTGGTTGTGTGATTGTTTGCATGATGTGTTGTCATTGGAGGGAGTACACTTATGAAAGGGGGCATAGATAATTATGGTGGCCAACATAATTATACATGCGTCACAACACAAGTGGACTTGCAAGTATGATGGCATGGATTGCATGGTGTCATAGGTGTTATGTGGTATATGTGCGTTATCATTGAGATGTGTGGTTTTGGAAGTAAGTATGCGTGTGGAATAGGCTTATAACTATGGTCGCGAACATAATTATAAGGGTATTACACATGTGGACTTGTGACCATTATTGCATTGATTGATGTTTGTTGTTATATGTTGTGGTAGATGGTATGTGATATCATGTTGGAGATGACTGTATGGTTAGAGAAGTATTCTCTTAACCATTTGGGCAGTCGTTATATGTTGGGGTGTGTAGGTGGTAAGATTCCATCCTACCTATCATATGTTGACACCTTAAATATCGGTGGGTACTTATGTTGTGGTATTTAAGTTGATTCGTTTGCTAGACGCTTCGTTTGTATACCTAATTCTTTGGTTGGCATTCCTATTCGTACCATGATGGTACATATGCCATATTCTTCCTATTTGATGTCGTGATAGGTGTTGGAAAATCGAATTCGTTTTGTTGGATACTGGTTCGTTTATTTGGTTATTCCATACATTCATTCCTCGGGTGAATGTTATAATATTCTTCAAGTATTGTTGGTTCGTGATGAGTTAGTGTGGATATTTGATCCCTCATTTACACACACCAATTGAATTTCGTGACATGTTTTGTGACCTGTTAGTATCGGTGTTTTTCTATGATTTTGGTTTGATTGTTGTACAAATGAGTCGGTAAGTTGATTGTTTGGTTTGCAATGTATTTGCGTGAGTGTTCACGGGTATGAGTTCGTTTGAGGATTTTTTTTTTATTACGGAATTCTTCAATGTCTTTCGCGTTCGTATAAGAGGTTGAGTTAAAGCCCTTATGGTATTTTAAAATTCGTTTTGGGTATTTCAAGGTCATTTGTTGGAAACTATTATTTTTATGGTGAAAAGGAAGTGTGGAAAAAAATGGTTATGTTGATGTCTTACATAAAATGGTTTATATATATTTTATAAAAATGTATAAGTTTAAGATATGTCTTGTGAAAAACGGTGTTCATTTGTTTTTTTTGAAGGTTTAGTACAGGAATAAGAACTGTCTATGGTTCTCATTTATCAAACTTGTTATGTATTTAGTTCATCGAGTGTTTCTTTCATTGAGGTACGTTTTTGGATGTTTTATGGGTGCGTGTATTTTATATTTTCTTTGTATGGGTTTTCATGAGCATTTTATCCGTGTCTACTTTTATTGGGGGGAAATTTTCTCATTGTGCTTTTCTAGCTTTGATTTTGATGTTTGAAGTGTGGTGAGATAGCGTTGTTAAAGGTATGGTGGGATTCTAAGCGTGGTCCTAAGTTTACTTGGGAACGTGAGGATCAGATGAAATTTAAGTACCCAAATTTGTTTGCTGATTTGGTTGGTGAAGTAGATCGTTTGTAGTTGGATTTTAGATCGTGGAAGTTAGATGCGGGGTATTCATGAATGTTTGTTTTATGGATATCTGTCATTTGTGAGTGCGTCTTGCGGTTACGATTTGGCTTTTCATTTGGTTCGAGGGTATCGTACCTACCTGTGAGAAGTAGTTTGGATCATTGGTGTTATTGATCGGTGTAATGTATCTATTTTCATGTATCGTTGGAGTGACGGAATGTTTTCTATCGTGTGAATTCGAGTATTTAGTCGGTTCACATTTTTGCGATTCTTTCTCGGTGATTTTATTGTGTGGTATTTATCCGCTTAAAAATCCATAAATTTCCTTTTGCTGTTGTGAGTGGTGACTATAGTAGTTGAAATCTCGGGACGCGATTTCCCTAAGTGGGGGATGATGTAACAACCGTGGTTTTAGCAGGTCAGTTTGACTGATAGTCTTGACTCGGTTGACGTTTGTTTGGTGTGTATTAGGTGTTTTAAGTGATATATGTGTGATATAGGTGAGTTTTAGCACTAAATCCCTTTGCGTAAATGGTTTTATTGTGATTTGGAAAGTTTGGAATTTGGGAAAGTTCATTTTGATCACCTTTGCGGTGTAGAAATGACTTGTGAAGTTTTGGTATTTTTGTGTTTTTGCGTAACGAGTTTTCGTTCATGTATTTGAGCGTTAGCAAGTTACGAGGAGTTTGTTTTGATGTGTTATGCTTATATAAGAGTGTGAAAATCTATTTTTGGAAACTTTATTTTGAAAATGATTATTTTCCGGTTTGTCGTAAAGTTAAGGTTTATCGCGAAAGACGTTAGGATTCATTATGGGAATGCATAAAATACGAAAAGTATGAGGATTTGACTGTAATAAATTTATTAAATAAAATATATATATATATATATATATATATATATATATATATATATATATATATATATATATATATATATATATATATTATATGTAAAATTCGAATTTAAGGGATAAGGGAGAAAAAGGAAACCCAATTTGAGTCCAAATATGACTCTTAGGCCCAGGGATTATCCAAAATCAATATATATACTGATTGGGGCGAAAGCAGTCAGATATTGTTGACCAAGGTCAACAAGTCAAAGATAGCCTCGTTTCAATTCTCCGGTGATAGTATAGTGTGTCCCCGGGTCGTTAAAGTCCCAGCGAGATTGAAATGGTGCTATTTGAAATCGTTTAGGAATGAGTGGCACTGAGGACAGTAGCCCAGATGATATGGAATTGATTTTGATACTGATATTTTGGTATTTGTACACAGATATAATATTCAGAAATAACAGATACACAGATATATGCACAAATTTACAAATTGGATCACGTAACAGACCGAAAAGTGGGATTTGGTAAATTATAAACTACAGGGGGTGCTTTTGTAACTTTTGAAACCTTAAAATTAAAAGGAAATTGAAAATGAAAATGGAATTATGAAAATAATTATTTTACTATTTAAATATTATTTAATTAATTAAACTATTTAAAATCTAATTTAAATTAACTAATAATTATAAATATTATAAATTAAACTAAAAATTTGCAAAAACAATTTCTAAACTTAAATTTGAACTTCAAGAAAGTATAAAAAATAAAAATAAATATTTTTGTCTTTTCATGAGTTTTTTTATTAATTAAAAACTATTTAACTTAATTAAACTAATTAAACTAATTTAAATTACAAATAATACTAAATTAACTTAGAAAATTATGTGAAAATTTTTAAAATTATTTAACCATCCCAGGAATCCTAAAAAATTATAAAAACTTCTAAAAATTATATTTAAGGCTATTCCACTAATTAATTACCTTTTAATTAACTTAAATCTAATTTAAATGATTAAAATAAGAAAATTGCAAACTGAATAGTAGAAACTAAAAATATATTTTCTAAAAGTCTATTATATTATATAAGAGCTAGGAAAAATATAAAAACTATGTTTTGCTTTATAAAAACTAAATATGCTATTTAATACTTAATATTAATTAATAATTAATAAAACTAATATTAAATCTAATAAATAATAAATGACAAAATAAAAATCTAGAAAAATTACTGAAATTACTTTAATATAAAAGGTAATTAATTAAAATATAAAAAATCTAAGTACTTAATTAAAATCTAAAAATGAAAATTAAAAATTAAATTACATTAAAAAGAAACTATCACTTAAAATTAAATTGACTTTTCTGGATTTTTCTTTTGGAAACTTGTTTTATACCTAAAAAAAAACACTTTTTGTGAAAACAACTTTTTTACAACTTAAAAATAAGCACTTGAGAGCTTATTTGCCTTGACAGTTGACTATAGTTGACCAAGGGGGAAAATAAGCTCAAACCAGCTTGTGTGGGACCCACTCTTGTTGATTCTGGTCTAAATAAGTTGAATGAACATGTTTAAGCAAGAAGAAGCCAAAAAGCCCCACAGAATAAGCTACAAGATCAAAATAAGCAATTCACAAAACCATATGCTACTCAGATTTGGGACAGAGATTATGGGCAATTCTAAGTGGGGTCCACTGAGTCCAAGGGCAAACCAATGATCAAGGTTTTAACTCTGGTAGGAGGGGGTTTGGGAAAACCTGAAACTAAGGTGTGGGGACCACTGTCTTGACCATAAACCACCACCAAAGTGGTGGTGGTGTGGTGGTTAACTGCTGCACAAGGGAACAGACAGCCCTGCAGCCCTCTTTGAGGGGTTGTGGGGCCCACTAGAAAATTTGCAAAATTAAGGGGACTATGGGACTTTGAAGAAGGGCTGGGGTAGTGCTAAACCTCAAAAGATCAAAGCCTAATTCCTAAAACTAAATTATATAAAAATCTTGGAGTTTTTGGAAAAATCTAAAAGCATGCAATTTGACTTTTGATAAAAACTTGATATGTTGACTTATCTGAACTTTCAATGAATCTAGTGAGCTTATTAAGTTATGATAAGATGTAATACAGCTAATCTAAGCTAAATATATGAGTTATAAGCTAATGGGGTGGGTTTGAGGTCTCACACCCCCAACAGTTAACTGTTGGGTGGGAGGGGTTATGATTTTGACTTTCTACACTAATGAGGTACCAATTTTATTCCTTACTAAACCTATTTAGACCTATGGTGACTTGATACAACCAAAAACAATACTAATACTACCCTGTTGAAACTTGAATAAGCATGAGCCAAACACCCCTATTTGAGACAGTTTAGTGATTTAGTGAACCAAATCTAACAACTAACCTATGAATCTGAATTCTAAACATTCACTAATCAAATTTAAACTTGCATAAGCAGAATTTAACAACTAATATCACCTATAAATAAAAATCAAAAGATATGATCAATAATAAGAAAACTGAATATGGAGCTTACAAATACTCAAGCTGAGAATCAAATGACCAGGGCCCAAAGTACTTCCAATAGCTGGTCACTAGGCCACCAGAGTATTTCAAACCAAATTAATCCCCTGCTCACCTTGTTCTCCTTCTTCCTTGGAAATTTTTATTTTCTTTTCTATTTTTCTTGTTTCTTTTTGTATTTTGTTTTTCTTGATTAACTCTAGTTTGAGATGATCTAAAAGCTTGCATAGGCTTTGTTAAAGGCTTATGTGAGCTTATTAGTTCAACACAACAACACTAATATCCATATTCCATAGACATGAGAATTTTGAAATTTTAAGAAAAGCATAAACTGAGAATCCAAATGACAATTGAAATTGAGATTGCAATGAGTTCAAATTACATTAAAACAACAGAATACAAGCTTTTAAAAGTAAGAATTACAACTAATCATGGATTTTTACTAACTACGACACTACTCCTAACTAATTAACTACTAACTCCCCTCTGCTCCTTCTTTTCTTCTTTTTATTGACCCTCTGAGGAGTGTGGGACCCACTTGACATTTCCCATCTTGATTTGGAGCTGTTGGATTACTAGAATTCATCTTGGCCGTTTATCAATAATGGCAGGAAAAATGGAAATTGGCCAATTGGGCTCTGACAGTGTAGCCTAGGGGGGGGGTGCATTGATAAGTGTAATATGGATGGATAAGGGATGGTGATAGTAGCAGAGGTGCAAGTGGTGGGGGTTTGAAACCATCCTGGTTTCTGGTTTGGGAGGGAATTGGGTGAAGATGGTGGTTTGGGTGGGTTTGACTGGGGTCAACGCCAGGTTTTAATAACTTAGGGTGGGATGGGCTTTTGTTATTTTAGGCTTTGGGTGGGCCGAGAGTTTAAAGAGAAGGGTGTATTGGGTTTAGGATTTATTTTATTTATTGGACTAGGTATCATAGGATCCGTTTGGTTTAATTGTACACAAGGACCAAAATTGTAGTGTCGTAAAAGTGAAGGGACCTATTGTGTAATGTTTCCATAGTATTAATGAGGACTATTCTTGCAACATATGATAAACCAAGGACCATAAATGTAATTTTCCAAATTTTTAAACCCCGAGGACCAAAGTTGCCAATTCACCAAACTTTAGGGACCAAATATGTCATTTCACCAAACTTGCCACCCGAGGACCATTCCTGCAAAATATTAGTAGCACAAGGACAAAAGTTGATTTTCTCAAAGTTTTAATATCCCAGGGACCATTTATGTCAATTTTGCAAAGTACAGGGACTAAACTTGTAATTTTGTGAAACTTTGCACCAAAGGACTAAATATGTAACTTTTTGATTTAAAAGGACCTTTGGTGACTTTTTCAAGTTTTCAGAATAACCAGGGACTAGATTTGACAACTTTTGAAAGTTGAGGGACTGAAATTGCCAATTTTGCAAACTTTGTACGTTTTTCATCTGTTTTTGATTATTTTGCATTTGAAACATGTAAAACACATTTATGGGATATTTTCACTATTTTGATACAATATTGAGTGTTTTTTGATGTTTTGGCAGCTCAGAAAAGGTAAAAATGATGAGTATTTACACACTCATCAATCCCCCACACTAAAACATTGCTAGTCCCTAGCAATCTTTTGAGAAAAACTTGATGGATTTGAAAGTCTCTTTACCAAAAGCCATCACTTCTGGAGTAGCCAGGTGTAAGAACTGTGGCACACCTGATAACCGTGTGATTTTGAGCAAACCACCAGCTGTCAACGGATTTGATTAGTCTTTACCAAAAGCCGTTTGCTTCTGGACTAGCCAGCATCTTGATGGACTAAGTCAACATCTTGGTGAGCTGATTACTAATTATGGATTTTCCACGGCCTTTACCACAAGCCATAATCTTGTGGGCTAGCCAACTCATTTGCTTTATGGGATATGGGGAGTTGAGGAACCATACAATTTTTGGCAAATTGCAAGCCATCAAAGGGTTTGAGATGTCTTTACCAAGAGCCGTTTGCTTCTGTACTAGCCAATCCATTTGTCATTTAGACTTTGGCGGACTGATTACCACAAAAATTTTGAACTTTAGTGAAAAAATTTTGAAAAATTTAGGCCAAAAATGGGGGTATAAGATAGTAAAATGTGATAAAATTCGCTAGAATAGCGAAATACCCCCCACACTTAGCATGAATATTGTCCTCAATATTCAAAGTCCCGGCTATTATGCCGACTCTTTGAACGTAAAAGGGCAACATTACAAGCTAAGGGTGGAAAACACTATTTTTTTTTCACTTTCGTAATCATAGCATGGGTGACTCCCCCACACTTAGGGTGAAAACCCTATAAGCATACTACTGTTTTTGTTTACCGAGTCGCTAGCTTGACTGGACCCCGAATTCATTTGTCCTTGGGGAAGCATGATGCGGAAGAAATAATCTCCATCGGACTTTCATTCAAGATGTTTGGACAAACATTTGAAGCACGTGAAAGTTCCACACCGATGAGATAAGTACCCGGCTCAAAAGAATGATACATGGAAATGCCGGGGTCAAATATAGTGTCTTCATTCCCGAAGGAGTGAAGAACAGGAGAAGTCACCCTATAGGTGAAGAAAAGGAAGAAAACCATGATGAAAATCATGATAAGATTTTCTTCCTCGAAAGCAGGCTCATTAGCCTGATTTTGGATTTCAAAGGTTAAGCTCGTTTGGTTTGAAAACATCCCGGGCGGGAGGGTGGGAATTTGTAAATTCTCATGATTGAGAGCATCTCCCCCCGGGCTATCATACTCCTGAGGAGTCATGATATATGTGAGTTCACATGAGAACTCATCGAATGTGAATGAATCATATTCGGAATTGATGTGCGTGAGTTCACAGGCGAACTCATCGAAGGTAAATGATTCATAATCGGGGAGAGAATTATGAGAATGAGAAGTGGTACTGTCACTAATCTTCTCTCCCATATGATCAATAGTAAAGGCTTCAAACTCTGGAATAGGATCATCGGAGATGTTGGGATCATACTTTTGTAGTTAGTCAAGTCTCGGTCATTACATTTTGTAATAGGTTGCTTTAGTATTTATTTCATTATGTTTCATGTTACAAGGCTTATGTATTAAAGCCCTATGGGCTTGAAAGCCCACGAATTTGAGAGATAAGGGAGGAAGGGAGTGTTGCCCTAACTCCTCCCTTATAAATAGTAAGCTTATGTAAACATTATGTTTGTTGGTTATTTGATTATCTTAAGGAAACTCTTTCACTTTCATTTTTTCATATTGTCTCATAATCAACCATCTCTCATTCTCATCTTATTTCTTTCTAAATCATACTTGTGTTTACATAAATTGTGACCTAACAGGAGAAAATGTCACTATCCTTAATGGGGATAGGAGATGAAATAGGTTTCATTTTGAAAGCCTCGATTTTAGAAATGAGGAGATTGACATTCAATAATATTGCTCGAAGTGCTTCATCTTTGATTTCAGTGTCAATCTCATCATTCTCTTCTTCTAAGCTAACTAGCTGAGAAGGTAATTCTTCCACATAACTGATGTCTCCACAAGATAACGAATCGTCATCATTAGAATCGGAGAACACCTCAACATCATTATTCGGGAAGACAAGAGGAGGAGGGATATTACACATATGATCAAAAGTCCCCTGTGACTCTCCTGGGATTGGGACAAGGTTCTCAGCACTATACTTTATTAATTCGTCCGATTCCTTTTTAGGAACAGTGCTACGATGCTCATCCCCCATGATCAGAGAGTGAGTGTGAACTTCGGGTGTGATAACAGCAGACTGAGGGAGTTGAGAAGGACTAGCAGTCATTGTTTCTACAAGTTCCATGATTTCTACTACTAGTGATTCAATCATATTCTTTTCTCCCTGTATTTCTACTGAAGAAGTTTCAACTGAAGTTGAATAAAAAGGTTTCTCAAATACCTTTGGGATTGGAACAAGGTCATCAATTTCCTCAAGAGGAATGATTTTGACTTCCTTGTCCCCCATTGGCAAGATATATGAAGTTTCCTTAGGGTTTACCTCTTCAAATGGTTCATCCTCATCACTTTCATCCTCAAGATAAAATGAGTTAACAGGAGGCTTTTGTTTTCTAAGAATCAAATCCTCAAGACAGTTTATACTATCTTGAATGGTCTTGTTGACTTGATTTTAATTCATAATCATTTTAGTAGTCAATTCAGCTCTAGCTAACTCGTCCTGAGGCGGTGGGTGAGGGTTTGTGTATTGTGAGGGCTGGTTAAAACCAAATTCATGATTGTTACAAGGAACCTGTTCATAGACAAACTGATTCCTAATTTGACAATTAGAGCTGTAGTGTGGGCCGCCACAGTACTCACAACAGAAAACTGTTGAGTCTGACTTGGTGTATTTTGATACGAAGCATTGTTAAGATTTGGATAATATGATTCTTGCTCGTATGAATGTGATCGGTAGTTGGAAAAATTTGAGGAGTTGTTGGATGAGTTCTGGTTAGGATCATAAGCAAATGAATTCCTCGAACCACAAAACAAACAACTCCCGTTTCGAATATCGTTACCACATTGTACACATGTACACCAACGACATGGAAAACCGAAAAGTGGCTCACCACGACCAACACAAGGAATAAAATCCGGAGGTGGGACAAGTGGTGTGCTCTTAGAGCTAGGAATTTCCATCACTTCCGTTATGGTCTCGGGTTTTTGATTGTGAAGATTAGGCAAGTCGTTCTTTTCAATCATAGCTCTAAGCTCTTGGTTTTTGCTTATAATCGTATATCGTGAAAGGTTGGGAGCAATTGTGAGCTTAGATTTTTGGACAACCGAAGGTTGGACGTATTTAGCACTTCCATAGTCAGAGGAAAGTACAGGGTCCTTTGTCATCCCGGTTTCTCATTCCATTTCCCTCATTGGAGGAGGAATAGGAATCGATGGTCCATCATAATTAACATGACATCTCGACATTTTTGACAAGGCCTGAAGTTTTTCACCATTAATTACAGTACAAGTGGAAGAAGTTAGAATCAAAAGGATAGAGGGTAAAGGGATGAAGAATCAAAAATGTGAGGATAAAGGTGAATATTTTTGGTATTTTTGAGAAACATGTTTAGTGCACATGCACAAAAAACAACTTTTCAAAACAAATTCGAGGCAAAACCACAGCGAACTTAAACCAATAATCACAAGTGAATGGCTTCTTTGAAAAAGGTACACCACTTACAGGGATACAAAGGCAAGTTTTAATCTTAAGTTTGGGAACTTATTATGTCCACACCCCCAGTTGGTAGGTGTTCAGCATTGGTTTGCGGTGGTAAGATTTTATGAATTTATTAATTTGAAAAACTGCTTGAGGCTTATGGGTGTGTGTGCAGAAAACTTGGGAAATATTTTTGGAACTGATTCGTTAACCGAAATCGTTCTTTTAAGATTACTCGCAGGCTGGCAGGAGGAAGTAAATAGGTTTCCTCTTCAGTTCGCAATTTAATGTCAGAACTTACCTTAAACCAACTGTTTCAGGTTGTAATTTTAAAGAAAACGAAGTAATTTAACTTCACAGTTTTGTTTTGTTGTTTTTGATTTTTTTGGTGTTTTTAACACTTTAGGAAAAGTGTTTATGAACATTTTGATATGATTATATTTTTATAAAAACTTTTTACAAATTTGTGTGAAATTTGTACAGGGAGGGTTTTGAAAACCACTAAACTTAAAACGATTTTTAAAAACACCCAACAACCTCCCCGGCAGCGGCGCCAAATTTTGATTGGGGCGAAAGCAGTCAGATATTGTTGACCAAGGTCAACAAGTCAAAGACAGCCTCGTTCCAATTCTCCGGTGATAGTATAGTGTGTCCCCGGGTCGTTAAAGTCCCAGCGAGATTGAAATGGTGCTATTTGAACTCGTTTAGGAATGAGTGGCACTGAGGACAGTAGCCCAGATGATATGGAATTGATTTTGCAACTGATATTTTGGTATTTGTACACAGATATAATATTCAGAAATAACAGATACACAGATATATGTACAAATTTACAAATTAGATCACGTAACAGACCGAAAAGTGGGATTTGGTAAATTATAAACTACAGGGGGTGCTTTTGTAACTTTTGAAACCTTAAAATTAAAAGGAAATTGAAAATGAAAATGGAATTATGAAAATGATTATTTTATTATTTAAATATTATTTAATTAATTAAACTATTTAAAATCTAATTTAAATCTAATTTAAATTAACTAATAATTATAAATATTACAAATTAAACTAAAAATTTGCAAAAATAATTTCTAAACTTAAATTTGAACTTGAAGAAAGTATAAAAAATAAAAATAAATATTTTTGTCTTTTTATGAGTTTTTTATTAATTAAAAACTATTTAACTTAATTAAACTAATTAAACTAATTTAAATTACAAATAATATTAAATTAACTTAGAAAATTATGAGAAAATTTATAAAATTATTTAACCATCACAGGAATACTAAAAAATTACAAAAACTTTTAAAAATTATGTTTAAGGCTATTCCACTAATTAATTACCTTTTAATTAAATTAAATCTAATTTAAATGATTAAAATAAGAAAATTGCAAAATGAACAGTAGAAACTAAAAATATATTTTCTAAAAGTATATTATATTATATAAGAGCTAGAAAAAATATAAAAACTAGGTTTTGCTTTATAAAAACTAAATATGCTATTTAATACTTAATACTAATTAATAATTAATAAAACTAATATTAAATCTAATAAATACTAAATGACAAAATAAAAATCTAGAAAAATTACTGAAATTACTTTAATATAAAAGGTAATTAATTAAAATATAAAAAAGCTAAGTACTTAATAAAAATCTAAAAATGAAAATTAAAAATTAAATAACATTAAATAGAAACTATCACTTAAAATTAAATTGACTTTTCTGGATTTTTCTTTCGAAAACTTGTTTTATACCTAAAAACAAACACTTTTTGTGAAAACAACTTTTTTATAACTTGAAAATAAGCACTTGAGAGCTTATTTGCCTTGACAGTTGACTATAGTTGACCAAGGGGGAAAATAAGCTCAAACCAGCTTGTGTGGGACCCACTCTTGTTGATTCTGGTCTAAATAAGTTGAATGAACATGTTTAAGCAAGAAGAAGCCAAAAAGCCCCACAGAATAACCTACAAGATCAAAATAAGCAATTCACAAAACCATATGCTACTCAGATTTGGGACAGAGATTATGGGCAATTCTAAGTGGGGTCCACTGAGTCCAAGGGCAAACCAATGATCAAGTTTTTAACTCTGGTAGGAGGGGGTTGGGAAAACCTAAAACTAAGGTGTGGGGACCAATGTGGTGACCACAAACCACCACCAAAGTGGTGGTGGTGTGGTGGTTAACTGCTGCACAGGGGAACAGACAGCTCTGCAGCCCTCTTTGAGGGGTTGTGGGGCCCACTAGAAAATTTGAAAAAATAAGGGGACTATGGGACTTTAAAGAAGGGCAGGGGGAGTGCTAAACCTCAAAAGATCAAAGCCTAATTCCTAACACTAAATTCTATAAAAATCTTGGAGTTTTTGGAAAAATCTAAAAGCATGCAATTTGACTTTTGATAAAAACTTGATATGTTGACTTATCTGAACTTTCAATGAATCTAGTGAGCTTATTAAGTTATGATAAGATGTAATACAGCTAATCTAAGCTAAATATATGAGTTATAATCTAATGGGGTGGGTTTGAGGTCTCACACCCCCAACAGTTAACTGTTGGGTGGGAGGGGTTATGATTTTGACTTTCTACACTAATGAGGTACCAATTTTATTACTTACTAAACCTATTTAGACCTATGGTGACTTGATACAACCAAAAGCAATACTAATACTACCCTGGTGAAACTTGAATAAGCATGAGCCAAACACCCCTATTTGAGACAGTTTAGTGATTTAGTGAACCAAATCAAACAACTAACCTATGAATCTGAATTCTAAACATTCACTAATCAAATTTAAACTTGCATAAGCAGAATTTAACAACTAATATCACCTATAAATAAAAATCAAAAGATATGATCAATAATAAGAAAACTGAATATGGAGCTTACAAATACTCAAGCTGAGAATCAAATGACCAGGGCCCAAAGTACTGCCAATAGCTTGTCACTAGGCCACCAGAGTATTTCAAACCAAATTAATCCCCTGCTCAGCTTGTTCTCCTTCTTCCTTGGAAATTTTTATTTTCTTTTCTACCTTTCTTGTTTCTTTTCGTATTTTGTTTTTCTTGATTAAGTCTAGTTTGAGATGATATAAAAGCTTACATAGGCTTTGTCAAAGGCTTATGTGAGCTTATTAGTTCAACACAACAACACTAATATACATATTCCATAGACATGAGAATTTTGAAATTTTAAGAAAAGCATAAAGTGAGAATCCAAATGACAATTGAAATTGAGATTGCAATGAGTTCAAATTACATTAAAACAATAGAATACAAGCTTTTAAAAGTAAGAATTACAACTAATCATGGATTTTTACTAACTACGACACTACTCCTAACTAATTAACTACTAACTCCCCTCTGCTCCTTCTTTTCTTCTTTTTATTGACCCTCTGAGGAGTGTGGGACCCACTTGACATTTCCCATCTTGATTTGGAGCTGTTGGATTACTAGAATTCATCTTGGCCGTTTATCAATAATGGCAGGGAAAATGGAAATTGGCCAATTAGGCTCTGACAATGTAGCCTAGGGGGGGTGCATTGATAAGTGTAATATGGATGGATAAGGGATGGTGGTAGTAGCAGAGGTGCAAGTGGTGGGGGTGTGAAACCATCCTGGTTTCTGGTTTGGGAGGGAATTGGGTGAAGATGGTGGTTTGGGTGGGTTTGACTGGGGTCAACGCCAGGTTTTAATAACTTAAGGTGGGATGGGCTTTTGTTATTTTGGGCTTTGGGTGGGGTGAGAGTTTAAAGGGAAGGGTGTATTGGGTTTAGGATTTATTTTATTTATTGGACTAGGTATTATAGGATCCGTTTGGTTTAATTGTACACAAGGATCAAAATTGTAGTTTCGTGAAAGTGAAGGGACCTATTGTGTAATGTTTCCATAGTATTAATGAGGACTATTCTTGCAACATATGATAAACCAAGGACCATAAATGTAATTTTCCAAATTTTTAAACCCCGAGGACCAAAGTTGCCAATTCACCAAACTTCAGGGACCAAATATGTCATTTCACCAAACTTGCCACCCGAGGACCATTCCTGCAAAATATTAGTAGCACAAGGACAAAAGTTGATTTTCTCAAAGTTTTAATATCCAAGTAACCATTTATGTCAATTTTGCAAAGTACAGGGACTAAACTTGTAATTTTGTGAAACTTTGCACCAAAGGACCAAATATGTAACTTTTTTATTTAAAAGGACCTTTGGTGACTTTTTCAAGTTTTCAGAATAACCAGGGACTAGATTTGACAACTTTTGAAAGTTGAGGGACTGAAACTGCCAATTTTGCAAACTTTGTACGTTTTTCATCTGTTTTTTATTATTTTGCATTTGAAACATGTAAAACACATTCCTGGGATATTTTCACTATTTTGATTCAATATTGAGTGTTTTTAGATATTTTGGCAGCTCAGAAAAGGTAAAAATGATGAGTATTTACACACTCATTAATACAAACCCAAACACCCTTGAACGTTTTTTTTTTTACTGGTTTTGGTCATTCAAGAGAGGCAAAGGAAGGAGGATAAAATTAGGGTTTATAATTGTGAAGCAATAATCAAGAATCAAGGTAAAATTCTTAAAATACATGTTCAATTGTTTGATTAATTAATATAGTTCATGTAATAATTATATGATGGATTAGGGTTTGTGTTAACTTCTGTAAATTAATGTTATTAAACATGTTGAGATCAATAATTAGTAATAGTATGATGTTTTATTAAGAGAATTGAGCGTAAAACATGCTAGTTATTGAATTAGGGTTTGGACAGATTTGTAAGGCTGTAAAGATGTGAGTGTAAATAACAGATGGTGATGAGTTAGGTCACGAATTTTAGGTCTAAATTGAAGTATAATGAAATATCTTTCCAAAAATTCTAGCCACGATTGATTTCAACGTCGGGAAGTTGGTCTTTTGATTTTTCTTTGTTAAGGTGTCAAAGCTGTCAAACCGGGACAGATTTTGGGTAAAAGTTTGAGGGTGTCATGTGGTTGTAAAAGTGGTATTTTGACTTGGCCTTCTGGAATAGTTAAGTATTAGGTTATATTAGACTACCACGAATAGGATTCGCGATAAAAACTTGTGTAAGTAATTATTAAAAATCAAAACTTTTTGGTGTGCGTTAAGATCCGAATTTGAGTAGTTGACAAGTTTGAATTTCTTATGAGTATTGTGTGTGTTATTGGTCCATGGCCTTCTGGGATTAGCTTCTATGCTTATGAGAGACCATGGTAAATTTTTGGTGTGAGTTGTTGAGCTTTATTTGTCGTGATTTTATGTGGGTGCAAAAATTCTGCATTTTCTGATTTTAAGAGTGCAAGGGATTTAGTGAGTATTAAGTTATGGTAGTGGTTAGTGTGGTGTCCAGGAGATCCATGGTGGGTCATATTAGTCTTAGATATCCATCATATGTGTATTACATGGGTTGTAGCTTTTAGCTTGACCTTGTGTAATGTGGATTATTTTTGTGTTGTTTAGATTTGTGATTTGTGTTGTGGAAGCTGCAAGGTTTGAGGTGAGTTCATAGTCCCATATTTTTACTTTGTTTTAAACTTGGGATGGGAACGATGCTTGTCTTAAATGATTTAATTTACTGTGATTATGTGTGTGGTGCTAAAGAGTGTGGACCTATAATGTTATCGTATGCATGCTATGTGTGATTATTTGCTTGTGTGGATATATATGGGATCCAATTAGGAGGATGCTTATCCTGTTGCTCGCGCATGCGACCTAATTGATGTTTATTAGGGTCGGGGGACACGAGTCGTTCTAATGTAATCATTGTGGGGTCGGAGGACACGAGCCGTCCTAATGTAATCATTGTGGGGTCGGAGGACACGAGCCGTCCTGCTGTAATTATTTTGGGGTCGGAGGACACGAGCCGTCCTATTGGTTGCCTTATGAGTGTTGTTGCCTTTGTGTGTGAATATTAACTTGCAAATGCATGTAGGTATATGATAACTGTAATTTATTTGTCCAGCTATATTTTATAATCACAGTGAATTTGGTTGCCTTGTGTGTTGAGTCTCAAACCTATGAATCTCACCAACGTTATGTTGACATTTTAAGCATCATTTTCAGGTGAGCATTCTAAGGCCAAAGTTGAGGGCAGCAATTAGGCGAGACTTAGTTGCGTCGAGACTTACTTATGTTTTGGGATTTGATTTTATTTGGATTTGGATATGATACATTTATGTTTTCTGTTTGGTACTTTAAAATCTATTGAAGATACCTTTTGGATTTTGTTTTGGTTATTTATCTTTGGGTATTGTTACAACACTGTGTGTTAGTACATTGCTCTATTTATGTGCATGTAGTTATTCTCTATGTTGACACCAGGTGTTGTGATGATATCCATGAAGTTACACCCGCGCGTTTCCACCGTGGCGGGGTGTGACAAATTCTCTTACTCGTACCAGATTATGTGGATTGGATAATGTGATGATAATGCTGTGTGGTCCAATTGGGGGGGAGTATCGAATTGGAGAGTAATACTCCTACTCGTTAATGGTTTATGTGTTCCAATTAGGAGGATGCTTATCCTGTTGCTCGCACATGCGACCTAATTGTGGTTTATTAGGGTCGGAGGACACGAGCCGTCCTATTGGTTGCCTTATGAGTGTTGTTGCCTTTGTGTGTGATTATTGACTTGCAAATGCATGTAGCTATATGATAACTGTAATTTATTTGTCCAGCTATATTTTATAATCACAGTGAATTTGGTTGCCTTGTGTGTTGAGTCTCAAACCTATGAATCTCACCAACGTTATGTTGACATTTTAAGCATCATTTTCAGGTGAGCATTCTAAGGCCAAAGTTGAGGGCAGCAATTAGGCGAGACTTAGTTGCATGGAGACTTACTTATGTTTTGGGATTTGATTTTATTTGGATTTGGATATGATACATTTATACTTTCTGTTTAGTACTTTCAAATCTATTGAAGATACCTTTTGGATTTTGTTTTGGTTATTTATCTTTGGGTATTGTTACAACACTGTGTGTTGGTACATTGCTCTATTTATGTGCATGTAGTTGTTCTCTATGTTGACACCAGGTGTTGTGATGATATCCATGAAGTTACACCCGCGCGTTTCCGCCGTGGCGGGGTGTGAAAGATTGGTATCAGAGCCTTGGTTATAGAGAATTAGGTGGTTTAACCTAGACTATAGCTTAGGAGTCCCTCATATAGTGGCATTTAGGACCTATGTGTAAGTATAATATCTTACATGTCTATTTTCCTAAATTATGAGTTATATTATTGAGTTTTTGAACGTCTATCGAACCCTGTACTTAGCATCGTGTGTGTGTCATTTATAGAATGGTACCTCCTGCAAGAAAGACACTTCGTTGGGCTACTGTAGTTGCTAAGGGACGCAAGAGAGTTGGGAAGATGAAGAGAACCAACAGGAGGATATTGGTCCCCGCTAGCATGGTACCATGTGTGATTGAAGAGAAGCTGACACTCGAGAATGTGAATGGGGAATTGGTGGAGAGATATGAGACAAAGGTAGCTGTTAAAGAAGGCTTCACCACCAAGTACCCGTGCAAGTGACCTCAGTTTTTGGAAGATGATGGGGTGGTTTGGGCTAGACCCCGAGGATTGTATGATTTTGTGGATAGGATAGATGAAGAGTTAAGTGATCGTGAAGATGATTTTGCAAGACATCCTCTACCACAGAATCATGGAAATAGGAAGTGGATTCGGACTTGTAGTCCACTGCGCGTACACCGTTTTAGGTCTTAGATAGGACTCAAACTGCGTACGACTTGTTTTCAATGTCATGTTTTAATGTTTTATGGTTTGTTTGAGTTGTTTTAACACTGATTGTATGTTGGAATGTGAATTCCTTCGGATTTTTGGGATTTATCCCGTGTTTTAATGAGAAGCCTTGGGCGAGTTTGGATATTTTGGTGTATATTATGTGTATTATGGGAGTGTATTTTGGTTAATATTGATTGCGTGCTAATTGTTATAAGATGTTACTATTGTTAGATGTGGCTTTGGAAGTAAGTACACATGTGGAAGGATACATCTAAAATTGTGGGTGGCCAACACAATTATAAATGTATCACGACATATGTGGACCTACAACCAATGTTACATTGAATCAATGGTGATATGCTTATGTGTGGTAGAGTTGAGTTTGTTTGGTCATATGATTGAGAGTGTTTCATGTGATGGGAAGTAGATGATTGAGTAGGATTATGGAGATTGTAGAATCTTGTGAATGGTCTCTAATGGTTCTATTGTCCTGCGTGTATAGGAAATGGCGCCAAGGAAACCAAGACGACCTATCACTAAGTCACCTATGAGTGGAGCTTACCGGACACCGAAGAAGTCCAAGAAGTCGACACCTATTATTGGGGATAGCAACCCTATCTTTCAGCAAATGATCAACCAGCAGCTAGAAGCTTTGATGCCTGAACTTGTGACTCAATTGAGTGCGCAGATAGGCAGTGGAGCTCATCCTGATGGTGCTGGAAGTGGAGGAGGCGGAAATAATGGTTGTACTTACAAGGAGTTCATGGCCTGTAAGCCTAAGGAATTTGATGGAAAGGGTGGTGCAATTGCACTCACTCGATGGATAGAGAAAATGGAGTCTGTGATGGATATAAGTGGATGTAGTGAGGTCCAGTAAGTATGCGGTTAGTTCTTTGGTTAACAAGGCGTTGACCTGGTGGAACACGCAACTTCAGGCTAGGGGACGAGTTGAGGCTTTGGGTATGACTTGGGAGGATTTCAAAGCCTTAATGATGGAGGAGTTTTGCCCAGTCAATGAGCTGCAAAAGTAGGAAGAAGAGTTGTGGAATCATACTATGGTTAGAGCTAATCATGTGGGGTACACTGATAGGTTTCATGAGTTAGCTAGGATGGTTCCTCATCTAGTAACTCCTGAATCGAAGCGTATTGAGAAGTAAATCCTTGGATTGGTTCCACAGATTCGTTCGATGGTTAGGGCGACTGAGCCGACAACGCTTCTAAGTGCTATTCAAAAGGCTGGGGCACTGACGGATGAAGCAGTTAGGAGTGGGACACTGGCAAAGACGGGAGAGAAGAAGCGAGAGGAGGTTGATACTACTAAGACAGCTGGTTTTAGTGGTGACAATAAGAAATCAAGAAAAGGAAAGGGGTTCGTAGCAACGGATCCTATGATGGCAGCATGTTATGTGGGAATAGTTTCTACGGCTATGACTGGTAATAATGAGAAGAGGGGATATGTTGGTAATGCCCCTAGATGTGCTAAGTGTAGTGGCAATCATCCTTAGAATACTCCATGTCGTGTGTGCTTCAGGTGTGGCAAACCTGGACACTTTGCTAGGGAATGTCGTGCGGTGATTACTCAAGCGACTCCAATCAACTCGGTTGGCGTAGGGGTTCATCGTAGGGCATGCTATGAGTATGGTAGTGCTGATCATCTGCGAAACTGTTGTCCCAAACTTGTTGGAATGTTTGGACGGCCTGGGAATCAGCTGGCTATTAAAGGAGGACAAGGACAAGGTTTAATAGAAATGCAGTTAATGGAAAGGCATTTACAATGAATGCAAGCGAGGCACGCCAAGACCCGAACATTGTTACTGGTACGTTCTCTCTCAATGGTCATTATGCTACTACGTTATTTGATACGGGTGCGGATTATTGTTTTGCTACTACTGAATTTGCTAAAATATTGGGTGTTGAGTTTAATGAACTTAGACCTAGTATTTTGATTGAAATAGCTAGTGGTATAGAAATAGAAGTTGATAGAGTTATTCGTGAGTGCGTTATCGTGTTAGAGGGTGTTGCGTTTAAGATTGACTTAATACCCTTAGGACATGGTAGCTTTGACGTGGTAATAGGGATGGATTGGTTGGCTAGGCATAGAGCTGAAGTAATATATCATGAGAAGGTGGTTCGAATACCATTAGAGGGTGGAGGTGTGCTGCGAGTACAAGGAGAAAGCGTGGAGAAGAATTCGAAATCCCTTTTGAGTGCGAAGTCTAGAGAACTCAAAGTGGGGCATATTCCAGTAGTGTGTGAGTTTTCGGGCGTTTTTCCTGAGGATTTGTCCGGATTAACGCCAATACGACAGGTGTATTGTATTGAGTTAATTCCTGGAGCAACGCCGGTAGCGAAAGCTCCTTATCGATTGGCACCTACGGAGATGCAGGAGTTGGCTGCACAGTTGAAAGAACTTCAAGATAAGGGGTTTATTCGACCTAGTCATTCTCCATGGGGAGCGCCTGTTTTGTTTGTTAAGAAGAAAGATGGTTCGTTTAGAATGTGTATTGATTACCGAGAGTTGAATAAGTTGACGGTGAAGAATCGGTATCCTTTACCTAGAATTGATGATCTTTTCGACCAGTTGCAGGGTGCTAGATTTTTCTCAAAGATAGATCTGCGATCTGGTTATCATCAGTTAAGAGTGTATGAGGAGGACATTCCCAAGACAGCTTTTAGAACTCGTTATGGACACTTTGAATTTACGGTTATGCCATTTGGGTTGACTAATGCACCAGCGGTATTCATGGATTTGATGAATCGCGTATATAGGCCCTATTTGGATAAATTCGTAATTGTGTTTATCGACGATATTCTGATTTACTCTAAGTCGAAGGAAGAGCATGGGGAACACCTGAGGTTAATACTTGGCTTGTTGGAGAATGAGATATTGTACGCTAAGTTCTCTAAATGTGAATTTTGGTTGCAAGAGGTACAATTTCTTAGTCATATAGTGAATAGTGAAGGTATACATGTAGATCCTAGCAAGATAGAAGCGGTCAAGAATTGGAAGGCTCCTACGACACCTTCTGAGATACGCTCATTCTTAGGACTGGCAGGATACTACAAGAGATTTATAGCAAATTTTCAAAGATTGCTAAGCGTCTCACTATGTTGACTCAGAAGAATAAAAAGTATGAGTGGGGAGATGAGCAAGAAGTGGCTTTTCAGACATTAAAGGATAGTCTGTGTAATGCACCTATTCTGACATTACCTGATGGGCCAGATGATTTTGTGGTATATTGCGATGCGTCGAATCAAGGATTGGGATGTGTGTTAATGCAAAGGGGAAAGGTGATAGCTTATGCATCACGACAACTCAAGGTTCATGAGAAGAATTATGCTACTCACGACCTAGAGCTTGGTGCGGTGGTATTTGCTCTCAAGAATTGGAGACATTATTTGTATGGTACGAAGAGTACGGTCTATACCGATCATAAGAGTCTTCAGCATATTTTTAACCAGAAGGAGTTGAATATGCGTCAGAGAAGATGGATGGAGCTGTTAAGTGATTACGACTGCGACATTCGTTATCATCCTGGAAAAGCGAATGTGGTGGCCGATGCGTTGAGTAGAAAGGAAAGAATTAAGCTGAGGCGTGTGCGAGCTATGAGCATAATATTGCAGTCGGGAATTAAGAGTAAGATATTAGCAGCACAAGAGGAGGCTCTCAAGGATGAGAACCTTGTGGCTGAAACGTTGCATGATTTAGATCAGCAGATGGAAAGGAAGGAAGATGGTGGACTATATTTCTTAGATCGAATATGGGTTCCACTAGTAGGAGACGTGAGAAAGGTGATCATGGATGAGGCTCATAAGACGAGATACTCGATTCACCTAGGGTCTGATAAGATGTAATATGATCTTAGAGATGCTTATTGGTGGCCGGGCATGAAGAGGGAGGTAGCTGAGTATGTCAGTCGATGTTTAACTTATTTGAAGGTTAAGGCTGAACATCAGAAACCCTCTAGAATGTTGATGAGGCGAAAAATGAACCACTTTTAGGGGGTCATTTAAGCCCGGAATTGAATTTATTTGATCAAATGTTGCCCTAAATCGTTCCTTTTGTGATTTTAGGTACTTTGGGAGTGAATTCCGAAAAAGGAAGCAATTCGGACATTTTTGGAGCATAAAAGTGAAGAAAAAGGCAAAGACTTAATTTTCCATGCTGAGAACAGTACCTGACAGCATCAAGAGGAAGATCCTGACGGCGTCAAGAGTAAAAACCATGACGACCCAGTGCAAACCTGACGGCGTCACAACAAGGGCGTCAAGAGTTAATTTGGTGACGGCCTGCACAAGGGGAATACATGACGGCGTCAAACCCAGATCTAGCCAGTCCGAGAAACTATTTGGCGGCGAGATGACGGCGTCAGACATTTGTTCTTGACGCCGTCACCTATCAAACTCTATATATAGTTTTCTATTTTTCATTCATTAAAAAAATGGACTTGTGTGGAGAAAACTAGGGCCGAACTTTGTAAACCCTAGGTCATATTTTATAGTTTTTCAAGGGTTTTCACCCCTTGAATCCTTTCATGTTCTATTGAGATAAGTCTTCTCTTAATTTAATCAATATGTCTATGTGTTGGTTGATTATATCTTGTGCTTGTCTTGATTTTAACATGCTAGGCTAGATCTATCTTGTGTTTGCTTGGATCTAATGAAACCTAGATGTTAATTATGTGTTGATTACTTGTTTATGGTTGTATTGGATGAATGATTTCAATGTTAGGCTTAAGAAAACTGGCAGATCTCCATTGTGTAACATGCTTGAACGTCTTAGGAAACATGAACCGATGTGTACTAGGTTTATTGGTTTTATTTAATGCATGAGTAAATTCTAGTGATCCCATGTTAGGAGCTTCTTAGCCGGCTCGACATAGGAGTGAAGTAGGCGCTCATAGGATTGGGGAATTAAGTACGCCACCCCATGAATGGTATTAAGGAATACAATCCGTCATCCACGCAACTATAACAAGTAATTAACGTGTAAAAGATATCTAGGGAGTAGTGAAATCTAAGTAAACACATTTCTCCCACATATTGCTCACAACTTTAGTATAATTTAGTTTATTTTCATTTCTAGTATTTTATTTTGATTGCATCTTTAGTATTGGGTTAGTTGACTAGCAACTAATTCCGCCAAACTCCTTAAAACCCGAGATTTTTACTTGCTTTCATAAAAATATAAAAATACAAAAAGAATCATCCCTCATCTCTAGACCTAGTCTTTAGGTTTTCTAATCCTAGCGACACTATTCCTAGCTGAACGATCAATCCCCCGGTACTTGTCATTATACTATACTACATCGATCAGGTACACTGCCTGGTGGGGGTTGTAAGCTTCTCAAGATCCCTCGAGAGGTAAAGCCTGGTGCAAACCCCACGCATCAAGTTTTTGGTGCCGCAGCCCGGGGAATAGTTATTGTCTAGGTTAGAATCTCTTTTTATTAGGTCTACTTGCTTGATTCCTTTCTAGTAAGATTTTATTTATATTTTTAGGTTCTCTTTAGTCTATCTTACTTCTTCGTGTTTTTGTTCGTAACTCTTCACCACCCGACATCATGGATGATGGGAACATCTTTGAACCCGTCATCCCACCACAACAAAACCCACAACTAGAACCTCTTAGGCCCCGAACCTTAGGAGAGTATTCTCGACCTAGCCACCAAGGCTACCGAAACACCAATGAGCTCACCGGAGCCAATGTGACCCCCTTGCGATCCGACACCATCCGGTTGGTGCAAAGCAGATGTGCATTCCATGGACTTCGTTCCGAAGATCCAAACCAACATCTCAAGGACTTCCTTAAAATCGTAGATTCTATAGACCTTGATGTTACAACTAGAGAGTCAACCCGATTACGCCTATTCCAATTCTCTATACGTGATCAAGCTAGTCAAAGGCTTGAACGTTTACCCGCGGGATCCATCACCTCATGGGATGATCTCACCACTCATTTCCTTGCTCAATTTTTCCCACCGGGGAGAACTACCAAGCTTAGTAATGATATCTTGATGTTCCAACAACGTCAAGGTGAAACTCTTTATGAAGCATGGACTCGATTCAAGGACTTACTCCAAAAGTCCCTCATCATGGCATAGATCTTTGGCTCCAAGTCCAAATCTTCTATGACCATATCGATCTCTCCACAAGGCGAGCCATTGACCAATCGGCCGGTGGTAAGCTACGTGATCTAAGTGCGGAACAATCATGGGAACTCATAGAAGATCTTGCTCTCTATGACAACAAAAGTTGGAACGATCCCCGTGACTTGAACAAAATGGTCAAGGCAATATCTTTGCCTTCAAACAACTCTAGCACTCCCGACCGTAGGATCATGGAACTTGAGGACCAAGTCAAGTTTCTCATGAAATCTTACGAAGCTCCTAAGCCTTCAAGCCAAGTGAACAAAATCACTTCTTCATGCGAATTATGTAGTGGTCCCCATGACACTCGTGATTGTGTGGAACTCCCCGGAACATCTTTTGTAGACTACGCATCCTCGCGTACCGATGAAGTGGGAGATAAGTGGTACACTTTCAAACCCGAGCCAAACCCTTACGGTGATTCCTACAACCCCTCTTGGAAAAACCACCCAAACCTTAGGTGGAAACAAAATCAAGCCAATTCTTCCAATCCGCCTAATCGTTACCAACCAAACGGTCCACCCTCCAACCGTACTTTCAACAACAATCCTTCTAACAACTATGGAAGTACCAACAATCTTAAAGGATTGATGTCCAAGTTTATGGCATCTTAAGAAGCTCGCATATCTAAGTTTGAAGCCGATTTCAAGCAAAAGCAAAGCGAGATGACAACCAAAATTGACACACTGTTGAAAGTTCTCAATGACCGAGAAATGGGAGCACTCCCAAGTGACACGGTCAAGAACCCGAAACTAAACGTTAATTCCATATTGATGAGGCGAAAAATGAACCACTTTTAGGGGGTCATTTAAGCCCGGAATTGAATTTATTTGACCAAATATTGCCCTAAATTGTTCCTTTTGTGATTTTAGGTACTTTGGGAGTGAAATCTGGAAAAGGAAGCAATTCGGACATTTTTGAAGAATAAAAGTGAAGAAAACGCCAAAGTCTTAATTTTCCTTGCTGGGAACAGTAGGTGACGGCGTCAAGAAGGAATTTCTGACGGCGTCAAGAGTAATTTCCATGACGACCCAGTACAGATTTGATGGCGTCACGAAGTAGGGCGTCAAGAGTAAAATTCATGACGGCCTGGAAATGCATAACACATGACGGCGTCAAAAGTAGATCAAGGCAGTCCGAGAAGTATTTTGGCAGCAAGGTGACGGCGTCACATAATTTGTCTTGACGCCGTCAGACCCTATTTCCTATATATATTTTTCTAATTTTCACACATTAAAGAGAGAAGTTTTGGAGAAACCCTAAGTACGAACTTGGTGCGAATTTTACACGTTTTTCAAGGGTTCTAAGCCCTTGATACCTTTCATGTGCAATTGAGATAAGTATTCTTTTAATTCAATCAATATGTCTATGTGTTGGTTGTCTATATCTTATTCTTGTCTTAATTCCATCATGCTAGGATAGATCTATCTTGTGTTTGCTTGGATCTAATGAAACCTAGATGTTAATTATGTGTTGATTACTTGTTTATAATTGTATTGGATGAATGAATTCGATGTTAGGCTTAAGAAAACTGGAAGATCTCTAAATGGTAACATGCTTAAACGTCTTAGGAAACATGAACTGATGTGCACTAGGTTTTTATTGGTTGTATTTAATGCATGAGCCACTGTTTATAATCCCTATGGTTGTGCTGGGCATGGCATAGGAGGAGATAAGAGCTCATAGGATTGGGGAGTTAAGTGCGCCACCCCATGAATGGTATTAAGGAATACAATCCGTCATTCACGCAACTATAACAAGTAATTAACATATAAAAGATGTCTAGGGAGTAGTGAAATCTAAGTAAACACATTTTCTCCACTTATTGCTCACAACCTTAGTTAATTTAGTTTATTTTCATTTCTAGTATTTTATTTTGATTGCATCTTTAGTATTGGGTTAGTTGACTAGCAACTAATTCTGCCCAAATCCTTCAAACCCGAGATTTTTTCTTGCTTTCTAAAAAATATAAAAATACAAAAAGAATCATCCCTCACCTCTAGAACTAGTATTTAGGTTTTCTAATCCTAGCGACACTATTCCTAGCTGAACGATCAATCCCCCGGTACTTGTCACTATACTATACTACAACGATCAGGTACACTGCCTGGTGGGGGTTGTAAGCTTCTCAAGATCTCTTGAGAGGTAAATCCTGGTGCGATTCCCACGTATCAAGTTTTTGGCGCCGCAGCCCGGGGAATAGTTATTGTCTAGGTTAGAATCTCTTTTTATTAGGTCTACTTGCTAGATTCCTTTCTAGTAAGATTTTATTTTTATTTTTAGGTTTTCTTTAGTCTATCTTTTTCTTTGTGTCTTTGTTCGTAACTTTTCACCACCCGACATCATGGACGATGGGAACATCTTTGAACCCATCATCCCACCACAACAAAACCCACCACTAGAACCCCTTAGCCCCCGAACCTTAGGAGAGTATTCCCGACCTAGCCACCAAGGCTACCGAAACACCATTGAGCTCACCGGAGCCAATGTGACTCCCTTGCGATCCGACACCATCCGGTTGGTGCAAAGCGGATGTGCATTCCATGGACTTCGTTCCGAAGATCCAAATCAACATCTCAAGGACTTCCTTAAAATCGTAGATTCTATAGACCTTGATGTTACAACTAGAGAGTCAACCCGATTACGCCTATTACAATTCTCTCTACGGGATCAAGCTAGTCAATGGCTTGAGCGTTTACCCGCGGGATCCATCACCACATGGGATGATCTCACCACTCGTTTCCTTGCTCAATTTTTCCCACCGGGGAGAACTACTAAGCTTCGAAATGACATCTTGATGTTCCAACAACGTCAAAATGAAACCTTTTATGAAGCATGGACTCGATATAAAGACCTGCTCCGAAAAGTCCCTCATCATGGCATCGAACCATGGCTCCAGATTCAAATCTTTTACGATAAAGTTGACTATCAAATAAGGAGAGCCATTGATTACGCAGCCAAGGGCAGGCTAAATAGACTTAGCATTGACGAGTGCTGGAAAGTTCTTGAGGGGTTGGCACAATACGAAGAAGAAGGATGGGAGGACCCGATGTTTCCAAGCAAGGGAAAACTTGACTACGCACACGCCACCCAAGAACAGTTATTAGGAAGCATCGAGAAGCAGGTAAAAGAATTAATGAGTATTGAGAAACCTGCTGCTGAACCCATGTGGAATCCTAATTTACGTAGGAATGCGGTTATCGACCACGATTTTCCTGAACGTTCACGACAAGAGGAATTCGAAGGGATTATGGTAACCTTCATGGATAATCAGGAAAAACAAATCCAGCACCTGGAAGCACGCATGGAAAGCACTCACAAAGCTTTTATGAATTTAGCAGACCAATTCATATCAAGGGTCAAAGAAAAGATCAAAGAAAATTCCGTACCTAAAAAAATTGAAAAAGTCTTCGAGGTTTCAACCCCTTTGGCGTTTGACCAAGAGGATAGCGAGAAATTTTCCCCAAGTGCTTCACCATTAACTACCCCCCGTTCTCGTGAGCATCCCCAGGAAGAGAAGAATTCACAATTCCATAACATTTTCGTTGGATGCTTGCGAACCACATTCCCAAACCCATCCAAGAGACGTTCTTTTGGTTTTAAACCCGGTGTAAAGAGGTTGTACCTCAAAAACACCACTGATTTGAAACCCTCTATGGAACAACATCTCTTTTTACACACCGGTGACCCGTGCGCAGGTTACAACTTAGCCAAAACGTCACCCAATCCCTTCTACAACCTCACCTCTTTCCGTGACAGTAATGAAATGTTCGACCCTGGTGGACCTCGTTAACGGAATAGCTACTCATGGTTTTACTAATGTTTAGCTATTCACACAAAGTGCAGGGACTAAACGTGGAATTACTCCATTTCTCACCTCACACGGGCATCTGACGGCGTCAGACAATAACTCTTGACGCCGTCACCTCGATAGATCAGCAATATTAACCCAAAACCAATCACTTTCAACCCCTACCCCACAAATCTCACCCAAAGTGCTGCTACTACTCCGAATCTCCACCCTTCAATTCGACGTCTTCCGCAACCAATCTTCACTTGGTAAGTGATTTTTCTTCATTCTTTTTCGATCAATTGTCCTTAGGATCAATCAATTTGGAAAACCCCTTTCGCCCGAAACCCCATTCTTGACCCATCATTGACAAATCGTAATGCCATCCATTTGGTGATTTGTAAACATGGGGTTACCCATTGATTATGTTATCCCACTCGAATCATGCATTAGTTTAGGGAAAGCCACTCATGCCACGGATTTTTTGACCCCCCACCCATGTTTTCTGATTAAAGGAGCGTTTGGGTAATGGGTTAAGAGTTTGAAAATTGATTTTTCCCTCGCATTTGCATGGTTCGGATTCTGCTAAGTCTGACGGCGTCAGGACTACTCCTGACGGCGTCAGATGTGTCTGACAGCAAGAAAATCATTAAAATTCTCGTTCTAATCGTTTCCGTTCACTCTACCTTTTTCCAGGAAAATGAGCAAGAGATCTCGTCAACATCGGGGCAGTTCCTCTAGGTCCCAAAGAGTTAATTATGGAGAATTGGTCCATAGTTGGAGCGAGTTTGACACTGTTGGCACCACCACCAAGTATGCGGAACTTTGTAACCACCATATTGATGCTGGGGCTGTGGTTCATTGGGAGTTTCTTAGGTCCCAAGGGTTGGAAGCTGCGTTTTTAGAGAGGATCCACACTGATGGGTTTGCGGGTCCCCAACGGGAGAGGTTGTTTAGGATTAGGGAGACGGTGTATAGTGAGTTGGTGAGGGAGTTCTTTGCGACCTTCCATTTTGATCAGGCTGAGGCTAGGACGGATGTGGGGGGCACCACTATCTATTTTAGGCTATGAGGAGAAGTGCGGTCATGTTCAGTCACTGAGTTTGGTTAGAGGATTGGGTTGTATACTAGGGAGGAGGCGGTTGATGGAGGTTTTATGCAGAGGTTGTTGCATGGGGAGACTCAGAGGAGTGAGATGAGGTGTGTCACTTTTTGGCCGACCATAAGGGACGGGGTTTACACCTCGACTACTGGGGCAGCATCCATCAGGGACCCCATAGTTAGATTGGTCCACAGGTGCATCACATACAGCCTGTCAGGACGTCATGGCACCAGTCACCGTGTCACTGCTTCAGATCTTTTCTACCTGTACACCATCTTTTCAGCGGATGTCTACTACAACATCCCATTTTGGGTGGCTAGTTATTTGAGGACCAGTATGGGTGAGAGGGATATCGACAAGGTGTATGGGGGGATGTTCGTGACCCGGTTGGCTCGTTCCTATGATCTTCTTACTCCTCCAATCATGGGGTACTTGAGCGACTGTGGGGCCTGTAGGGTAGTGAGGGCTAAATCCCTCAGGCAGATGAGCATTGTGATGCTAGAGAGGAATGGGACCTGTAACTAGTATGAGGCAGGGGGCCTGATGATGAGGATGATGCTGATGATGAGGTAGGGCCCCAGCAGCATCAGTTCCAGGGTTATGAGGAGGGGACAGCTGACTACAACCGACACATGAGTCGGGGAGACTGGCAGGCACACCAGGGTGCCTGGATGGGTCAGGTGGACGCATGGCGGACCACCACTGACCAGCGCTTTGATTGGATGTATGATCACACCATCCGCCAGATGCAGCACCTCTCCACATGAGATCAGCTTGAGCCTCACCTGCAGATTGACCCATTCCCCGGCCGTGAGACTGACTACCCTCCCTACGGGTACACCGGACACCTCCCTCCTGGCTATGACTATCGTTTTGGTCCTCCTCCCCAGTGATTCCTCTTGATATCTGTTATTTCTGAACAATTTATTGATGGTTGTGTAATTTGAAACATTTGGTACTGTAATAGCTTAAGATGCGGCCTCTGTTGGCCTTGAACAATTTATTTTTATGTTTACGTTTGTTTGAAATAATTGATGGTGCTCATGGTGACGTTCTTCATTTTGTGTGATTTTATTTTGTTTGTTTGTTATTTGCTTCCGTATGCATGCTTTATTTTTATTGTTGGTAGATCATGTTTCTCAATTAAATAGTGAAAATACTTTACTTTGTTGTTTTGGCCTAGTCTTAACTCCACCAAAAAGTAAAAGATAAGTGTAAGGGGAAACCCCAAATATGTTTTTAATAAACAAACCAATCATGATTCTCCACAATATTAAATGAACATTGATCAGTGGTAAACCGTCGATTATTATTGACCAAGGTCAATAAGTCAAAAACAGCTTAGACTAATGCTCCTCGGAGTACAATGTATCCTCGGGTCGTATTTCCCAACGAGACGTGAAATCTGTAATAAAACAAAATTTGGGGTCGGGTGATTATGAATGGGCAAAGGTGAGTTTGATTTATACTACTAATTTACACAATTTAAACAATTAAACAATAAACTTTAAACAGTTACGTGAATTAAAAACGTATACAAATTAAAAAAAAAAAAAAAAAAAAAAAAAAAAAAAAAAAAAAAAAAAAAAAACAACTTACGTCTACGTACAGGGAAAAAGGTGAGTTTTAATGCAAATTAAACTACAGGGAGTAAAATTGAAAATTCTACAAACTTAAAACTTGCAAGAAAATTTAATTTTAAAAAGAAAAATTTTTAGATTATTTTATTATTTAATATTAATTATTTAAATAAAAACTATTTATCTATTTAATTAAAACTATTTTAAATTAACTAAAAATAATAAAAACTATAACTTAAACTAAAAACATGCAAAACTATTTTATAAATTTTAAAATGAACTTGAAGAAAGTATAAAAAATTAAAATAAATATTTTTGTCTTTTTATGTGTTTTTTTATTAATTAATTACTAATTATTTTAATTAAACTAAATAAACTATTTTAAATTACTAAAAATACCAAAATGACTTATAAAATTAAGAAAAAAATTTATAAAACTAATTAACCATCACGGGAATCCTAAAAAATTATAAAATTATTCTAAAAATTATACTCCCTCCGTCCCTTATTAAATGTCCTGTTTGAATTTTCAAAGTCTTTCTTTCTCAACTTTGACCTTAAATATTTTTGTTTGTGTTATATAATATTTGATACAAAATATATGAATGAATTAAGTTTTAAATGTATTTTTATTGCGTATAATTTTTATCAAATACTATATAACACAAGTAAAAATATTTAAGGTCAAAGTTGATAAATAAAGACTTAAAAAGTCAAACATGGACATTTAATAAGGGACGGAGGGAGTATTTAGGCTAATTTACTAATTAATTACTTATTTATTATTTAAAATCTAATTAACTAAATTTAATTAAGGAAAATAGGAAATGAACAGTAACAATTAGGAAATTATTTTTTACAAATACCTACTGGTCTATAAGACTTTTAAAAAATATAAAAAGATATTGTTATTAACTAAAAATTATTACAACTAATTAATTACCTATTATTACCTAATTATTAATTAAACTAGGATTAATTAAAATAATTATTATTTGAATAGTAAAAATTATGAAAAAATACAGAAGGTAAATTAATTAATAAAGATCCTAGGAAAAATAAGTTGGGTCTAACAGCTTATCATAATAAGCAGTTATAAGCCAAACGGCTTATTTAAGCTTATTTGGCCAAAACTACCTTAAGTATATTGATAATGCAAGACTTAACGGAACTGGTGCCCCAGAGCTACTGGAAGGGGTGTGTGTAATATTGCATGTATACTAGCCAAGAGGTCTCAGGTTCGCATCCCACACACACCCAATTTTTTTAAACTTTTTATTTTTTTGATTTTCTTTTTGCAAAACTGCTTAATAAGTAAAAATAAGCAACTTTAAAAAAACACAACTTTTTTATTTTACACAAATAAGCTCTGTAAGAGCTTATTAGCTCATCAGTTGGCTTAATAAGCCAAAAATGGATTTTTAATAAGCTAAAAGCTACAAATAAGCTACAACTGATCAAATAAGCTACAAACTACTGTGTTATACTTAAAGTAACCTAAATCAACTAAATAAGCTACAAGAATAAGCTAGGAAAGGTGAATAAGCTATCTTGAACCTTGTTACAACTAACCAGGCCAAAAGTATGAACTTGTAGCCCTCTGTGGGGTCCACAGAGGTGAAGCAAAGTCCAAATAAGCACTTAACCTATAATCCTGAGCTGGCAAGCCTCAAATTAATCCAATAAACTTGTCAATAAGCTCACAATGAGCTTGGGAAATTAGCTCTAAAAGCTGAGTTGCTCAGGCCAAACAGACCAAAATGGCTAACTAGCAGGCCTTGTGGGGTCTACTAGACTGATTGGAAATCCAAATAAGCATTGGATATGATAAGTTGGTCAGGTAAGCTTCCCAATAAGCCAATAAGCAGTGCTTATGGCTTATTTTTAAGCTTTTGGTGAACCTATGAAATGGGGTGGTCAATACTGAATGACTCAGTATGCATGTGGTGTTTGGACAAACTTTAAGGCTTGAATAAGCTAAGAGCAAATAAGCTGAGATCCAAAATAAGACTTTAACTAAACAGCCTACTAATAAGGTATCTAAAAAGCCAAAATTCTAGGGGTGGGGTCCACTGATTAAGCCAGAATGGGCCAAAATAGGTGGGTTAATTGTCTTGGTGCAGGGGAGAGTACTCACCCTGCAGGTCTAAATAAGGGGTTGCATAAGCTACATACAAATTCACAAAAATAAGCCAGTAGTGTATTTTGAAAGTTGAACTGGTGTATTTTGAACACAAGAAGTTTCAAGGTCTCAATTTCAATCTAAAAATCATGAAAATTCTTTGAAATTTTGAGTTTCTGACAAAAGTATGCAGTTTGACTTTTTAACTTTTAACCTTATATTGACTTATATGAACTTCTACTCAATTTAACTGATTATTTATGTTATATTAAGTTTATTAAAAGTTGAATTAAGCTAAAGTAACAAGTTTTACACTAGAATGGTGAACATGGACTTATAAATTTCAACAGTGATCAAATAAAATGAGATTAAAGAGAATCTTGACTATTTCTTATATAACACTAGTATATTAGAACTTAACTATGCTACTACAACCTGATGTGTCATGTATCAACTAAAAATAACAACCAAATCTCTCTGGAACTTAGTGAGATTCCTTGAACCAAACACTCCTTTAAATAACTGATTTGAAGTATTTCAAAGCATAACATAGATTTAAAACTTAATATTGATCCTAAGCTTTATATTAACATATAATAAGTCCTAATTGGTAAAAAACAACAACAATAACAACTTAAAACAGAGAAATTCCCACAAGACCTATTTGACTGTGAAATTGAAATTTTAATTAACTATAAATACCAAATAACAAGTTACTGATTCTAATCAATATTATCACTCACAATTGCCAAATAAGCTTAAGGAAACAAAGATAAACAGATAACAAGCTAAGCTACAGTAGGAAGTAAAAATTGAGTTTGAAGGTTTACCAATTGCAATCCTGCTTATACCAAGAACTAAAGAGCAAAGCCACTTCCTATAGGCTTCCACAAGCCTCTACTACCAAGGGCAATCCAAAATTTACCCTGCTCCTTCTTGATGATTTCAAACCTGCAAATTTTAATTTAAAAGCTATTTTTCATGATTTTTTCTATTTTTTTCTTTTTCAAGTAAATCTGGAATTTAATGCTTCTAATAACTTTAATAAGCTATATCAATAGCTTATATGAGCTTAATGATCACAAACAAACTCAGATTACAACTAGAAATCTTAATGAGATTTTTGAAATTGAAACAAAGATGCATAAACTGAATTGGAACTTTAACTTGGATTAAAACTTGAATTAAGGTTTCTTACAACATTACAACAATATTTAAATGCTTAAAAGCTTAAATTTAAAACTGAGAAACTAAGTTACAACTAACACGATTTTAAATTGAAAACTAAGTACAAAATTAACTAACTATTCCTTCACCTTCTTCCTCTATTTATAGCCTCAATTGTTCCAGGTGTCTTCTCAGGGAAATCCCACCATTCTTCAATCATGACACGTTTCTAATTGAAGCACACCTGTTCAAAAGATATTTTGGCGCCAAAAGCCACCAAGGTTGCTTGTAGCCGTTTCCCAAGCATTAAATGCTTCTGATGTGACAATGGAGGGTTAAGGGAACCAATTGAGGTGTAATGGGTGATGGTGGGTTAGTAGTACATGTTGAGGTGATGCAGAGATGGTGGGAGTAGTACGTGTTCAATCCTGGAGCAATGCTAAGCTTTGGGTACTCTTGGAGAGGGTGACACGTGTAATTGAGGTGGAAAGTAAATGCAAGTGGAGGGGGGATGGTATGGTGGATGCTGATAAGCAGGTGATGAAGGGGCTGGGAGGTGGAAGAAGGCAGGGTCAAACGGGTGTTGACCCGTTTTATTTATTAAAGTGGGAATGGGCCTTTGAGGGTTTGGGCTTAGGATTAGAACTGGACCAGGTTTATTTTTGTTTTGGATTTGGAATTTGGATTTTTGGTTTTGTAATAATATTAAGCCCAAGGACCTATCTTGTAATTTCAGAATTTCCAGGGACCAAACTGTAACTTTTCCAATTTTATCAAAAAGGACCTTTCATGCCATATAAAAATATTTTAAGGACCCTTTTAATATTTTTCCAAATTTAAAATTAACCAGGGACCAATTTTGCCAATTTTCAAAGTAAAGGGACTTGTTTTGTAAATTTATTGAATTTATCATCTAGGGGTCAAATTTATCAAGTTGTGAATTACCAAGGACCCTTTGATGATAAAATTCCATTTTTGAACACTGAGGGGTATTTTCTGTCAATATTGAAACTGCAGGGACCTGTTTTGCCAATTTTGATATTTTGAACTTCCAAGGGTAGAAATTGTTATTTCATGATTCCAGGGGACTGTTTTTGACTTTTCTTTAAAATAAATCATCCAGGGACCATTTCTGACATTTCTTGAAAGTTCAGGGACTGATTTTGATAATTTGGTAAACTTTGGCCGTTTTTCCCTGTTTTCAGTTCTTTTATGTTTGAAACATATAAAAACACCTTCTAAGGATATTTGAAGTATTTTGTGGTGTTTCTGAGTTTTTTTACATGTTTTTGTTGTTCAGATTTGACAGAAATGGTGAGTTTTTATGAACTCATCAATCCCCTACACTTAACTATTGCTAGTCCCTAGCAATCTGGCATACACTAAAAACCCATTTTTGAAAATTTAATTGATTTTGAAATCTCTTTACCAGACAGCCATTACTTCTGGAGTAACCAGGTGTGAAAACTGTGGTACACCTGATAACCGTGTGATTTTGAGCAAACCACCAGCTGTCTACGGATTTGATTAGTCTTTACCAAAAGCCGTTTGCTTCTGGACTAGCCAACTCTTGATGGAATAGTCAACATCTTGGTGAGCTGATTACCAATTATGGTTTTTCCACGGCCTTTCACAAGCCATAATCTTGCGGGCTAGCCAACTCATTAGCTTTTGAGATATGGGGAGTTGAGGAACCATACAATTTTTGGCAAATTGCAAGCCATAAACGGATTTGAGTTATCTTTACCAAGAGCCGTTTGCTCCTGGATTAGCCAGTCCTTATGTGGATTAGACATGGTGGACTAATAACCATTTGTTGTGTTAATGCCAAGTACTTCATTGAGTGAAAATTTTGAAAATTTTTTTAAAATTTTTGGCAAAAACGGGGGTACTAGATGTATAATGTGATTAAATTCGCTAGAATTCCCCCCCCCCCCCCCCCCCACACTTAGAAATGAATATTGTCCTCAATATTCAAAGTCCCGGCTATTATGCCGACTCTTTGAACGTAAAAAGGCAATATCACAAGCTAAATGTAGGAACAACTTTTATTTTATTTTTGAATTTTTTTCATTTTTATTTTATGTACTTTATTTACAGTAGGGAAACTCCCCTACACTTGGGTGGTAGAACAGAGAAAGAAGTCAGAAAAACATGGGTAGGACCCATGTTATGTTAATGTTTTTGTTTTCCGAGTCACTAGCTTGACTCGACCCCGTATTAATTAGTCCGTGGGGAAAGTTTGGAGATCTGGAACAACCACTTGTGGTATGTCCCCTCCAAAGTAGTGTTTCAAACGATGGCCATTTACTTTAAAATTGGGACCGTCCAGTTGTAATAACTCAACAGTTCCGTACGGGTATACTTTTGCTACAGTAAATGGTCCAGACCAACGGGTTTTTAGCTTGCCCGAGAAAATTTTCAATCTTGAATTGAAAAGAAGAACTCTGTCACCAACGTTGAAAACGCGGTTCTTTATTTTAGAGTCATGTATCTTCTTAGTCTTTTCTTTATAGATTAAAGAATTCTCGTAAGCTTGATCACGTAGTTCATTTAGCTCGTTTAGCTGAACCTTACGGTGATCACCAGCTGTCTGAATGTCAAAGTTTGCATGTTTCAAAGCCCAGTAGGCTTTGTGCTCTAATTCGATCGGAAGATGACATGTCTTTCCGTACACCAACTTGTATGGAGTACACCCAATGGGTGTTTTATAAGCTGTACGAAAAGCCCAGAGTGCGTCGTCCAATTTGTCCGACCAAGAGGCACGGTTTTCACCAACCGTCCTCTCCATAATTCTCTTAATGCCCCTATTTGAGACCTCCACCTGCCCACTAGTTTGGGGGTGATATGCAGTAGAAAGACGGTGAGTTACACCGTATTTCAGCATCACTCTTGCAAATTGATCATTGCAAAAGTGTGTACCACGATCACTGATAATGGCACGAGGAGTCCCGAATCGAGCAAAGAGAGACTTCAAAAATTTTACAACAACTCGGGCATCATTAGTGGGTAAAACTTTCTCCTCAACCCATTTGGATAAATAGTCTACAGCCACGAGTATATACTTGTTACCTCTTGAAGATGGGAATGGGCCCATGAAATCAATGCCCCATATATCAAATATTTTACAGACTTGGATGATGTTTTGAGGCATTTCATCCTTCTTAGAAACATTCCCGTGATGCTGACAAGCATCACAAGTTTTGACAAGTTCTTGGGCATCTTTATAGATGGTGGGCCAGTAAAATACAGAATCAAACACCTTTTTGGCGGTGTAATTTGAGCTGTGATGTCCCCCAGTGGGTCCATCATGACAAGCTTTAAGGATTTCCATGGCTTCATTACCATGGACACACCGTCGGATGACTTGATCCGCACATATCTTAAAGAGGTAAGGGTCGTCCCAGAAATAGTGTTTGACGTCTTTGAAGAATTTTTTCTTCTGTTGGGACATCATCCCTTTCACTACGAAATTACCCGCATGGTAGTTTGCAAAATCTGCAAACCATGGGGTAGAGGTATCATCCCGGGTAGAGATTAGATTAAGAGTCTCCAGAGGAAAAGTTTCATTAATTTCTTTTCTCTCGAGAATATCCTGATGAGGATTCTCCAACCGGGATAAGTGATCAGCAGCAAGGTTCTCTGCTTCTTTTTTGTCTCGTATGAGTATATCGAATTCTTGAAGGAGCAGGACCCAACGGAGCAGTCTTGGCTTTGCATCCTGTTTAGTGAACAGGTATTTCAAAGCCGAGTGGTCCGTGTACACCACGCATTTGGTTAGGATTAAGTAAGACCTAAATTTCTCAAAGGCATATACCACAGCTAATAATTCTTTTTCTGTGGTGGTATAATGTGCTTGAGCTTCACTCATGGTTTTACTTGCGTAGTGTATTGGCTGAAAATGTTTTGATTTGCGTTGCCCCAGAACTGCACCAATAGCGAAGTCGCTTGCATCACACATAAGTTCGAAGGGTAAGTCCCAGTTGGGGGCAACAAGGATCGGTGCCTCGGTAAGCTTTTTCTTTAAAGTAGAGAAAGCTTCGATGCACTCGGGGGAAAAGATAAAAGGAGCATCCTTTTCAAGAAGATGAGTCATGGGCCGGGCTATTTTTGAGAAATCCTAAATGAATCTCCGATAGAACCCGGCATGGCCAAGGAAACTCCTTATTCCTTTAACAGTGGTGGGATGAGGCAGTTTAGCTATAACATCAATTTTGGCCTTATCGACCTCAATCCCACTTTTTGAAATTTTATGGCCGAGGACAATGCCCTCCTTAACCATAAAATGGCTCTTCTTCCAGTTTAGACAAAGATTAGTGTCTTCACAATGTTGAAGCATTTTTTCTAAATGGGAGAGGCATGAGTCGAAAGAATTCCTGATGACTGAGAAGTCATCCATGAATACCTCCATGGTTTTCCCGATCATGTCGTGGAAAATAGCCATCATGCACCTCTGGAAAGTGCTCGGAGCATTGCATAACCCAAAAGGCATGCGACGATAGGCAAATGTCCCATAAGGGCATGTGAAGGTAGTCTTATCTTGATCCTGTGGATCAGTGGGAATCTGGAAGTAACCCGAGAAGCCGTCGAGGAAGCAATAATACTCATTCCCCGCTAGTCTCTCGAGCATCTGATCCATAAAAGGCAGAGGGAAGTGGTCTTTGCGGGTGGCTTCATTAAGCTTTCTGTAATCGATACATACTCGCCACCCTGTAACCAAACGAGTTGGTATCAACTCGTTATCCTCATTTGTGACAACCGTGATGCCACCCTTTTTTGGAACACAATGTATTGGGCTAACCCAAGGACTGTCTGATATAGGGTAAATCAATCCTGCATCGAGAAGTTTGATAACTTCTTCCTTGATAACTTCGTGGATTTTTGGATTTACCCTTCTTTGATGCTGCACGGTAGGTTTAAAGTCCTCTTCCATTAGGATTTTGTGTGTACAAAAATCCAGGTTAATATCCTTTATGTCTGAAAGCTTCCAAGCAATTGCTTGCTTGTGGGACTTTAAAACCTTATGCAGCGCGGTTTTCTCCTCATCCTTTAAGTCTTTGGCAATAATGACCGGTAATGTCACACCCCCAAAATCGGGTCCAGCGGAAGCATACGTGTAGCTGGGGTGTAACTCAATTGGTATTACAACACAAGTTCAAAAATGGTTTTCACTTCACTTATTTAAAATAAAATCGTTTAACCCAAAATATTGAATTTACAGCGTTAAAAGTAGTGCGGAAGTAGGCCCTTAAAATAGTTTAAAACGGTCCCCAAATGAATAATCAGAGTCTTCTATGACCATGCGATGCCCTGCCAAAACCTCCTATAGCGTGCCATTGGTTAAAACCTGAAAATACATGCTAAAGTGTCAACACGAGGTTGGTGAGTTCATAGAGTTGTTTAACAAATAAAGTTTATAGAAAATGATCACACAGCAAAGGCATCGTAAATCCACTCAGTTGCAAATCCCGCCATAAGAGACTTGCAACCTGTGTGTTTACAACCCACTGCTAAATAGTTTAGGTCTAATAGTCAAGCACCCGTGGTCAATAATAAGTCACAATATAAGCACCACATATATAATAATGTATGCCATGCAAAGCCCCTAATTAAATAATATGCGTCCCGTAACATAGTGGACGAGAGGTTGGCCGACCTCTAATAGCGCTATCCATACTACTAATAGGTGTCGAACAATGCGAATGTATGAACAGTACATCATACAACTATTATATACGATTAAGAACGCTCCAAACATGGGAGACTTAGCACGCTCCACCAATAAGGCGAGACTTTAGGGTTAAGAACGCTCCACCAATAAGGTGAGACTTTGCATGCTCCACCAAAAATGGCGAGACTTTAGGTCATAGTACGTACGGTACATTAGGGTCAAAAGTTTAAGTCAAGTTCAAAAGTCAAGTCAAGTTCAAAAGGTCAAGTAGTAATTCATGTAAAAACGAGCATGTATTCTCCCCCAAAAAGTTAACAAAACAATTTAAAGGAGTAGGGGCTATGACTCACCTGGTACGATAGTTACGAAGACAAAAGTGGTTATGATGGAAATGAGGCTCGGTCACTAACCGCGACCTATAATGAACGAATGATACGATCTACTTAGATTATGAGGGGATGCGATGAATGTACATGCACATGAAGCCTATACCACTCGTAGTTTGAAAATAAGTGTTGGCGTTAAATTATAGTGTTTCCATAACTTAAGAGAATATGTGCTATTAGAAGTTGTCAAAAATATATATACTTCGCCTAGTTTCAAAAGTGTATATCTTAGTCGTTTTAAGCTCGTTTTCTTCGTTCTTTATATCCCCGGAATCGTGGGACAACATACTAACATATTTTTGATAAGTCGGGACGGCTAGATCAAGTTTTATGCCCAAAACAGCCCGTGACAACTGTTCATCAGCAAAGGATTTTCAGAAAAATAGTTTTCGTCGTTAACTCGTTTTTAGCGTATCTCCTTCGTTATTAACTCGTTTTCATCCCCGTTTTCGGCCATAGTTCCATATCGGAAGGTAGTTTCTAAATATTAGGTCTAAAATTACCCAGAAATCCCTGATGTTTCCACGTTTTGCAAAAATGGACAGAAATTTTCTATAAGTGTCAAAACTTGGTTTTCCTAGTTACTAACTTGTCTAAAAACCATCCAAACAACTTCAAATCATCCCATATCCTACCATACACCTTCTTAGGGTGTCATGGGTTCCTAAACATCATAAATCTTGCTAATCTACCAAGGATCCACTTATATTTAGTATCTAGGGTTCAATAGTTATAAAAAGTATAAATAGAGTGGTATAAACTAACATATGCATAAAGATCTTGAATAAACATCATGAAACTAGAAAAATGAAAGTATGAAAAGATCAAAAATGTTCTTGAAGCTTACTTGAATGTTTGAGGTGATTTGAAGAGAAATTGATTAATAAACTAGGGTTTTTACCACAAAACCCCAACTAGATCATGATTACACTTGATAAACACTTGGATCTTGAAAAGTTAGTGATTTCTTCTTGTGTTCTTGGTTGGGTCGATTATACACAAAGGGAGGAAGAGAGCATTTTTGCTAGGTGTTTTGATTTGTTAAAATGAAAAAAAAAATGATGAATGATGGAAGTATATATTTATGGTTTAGTCAAAAAGTTGGTCCAAGTCTTTGGTCTTGGCACACACACAAGAGCAAAACAAGGATTGTGTTTTGTGGACTAATTAATGAGTTTGTCTAGCATGTGCAAGTATTAGTTAGTTTTGGTTGTGTATTAGGTGTTATCGGGTACCGAGTTAACTAAAAATAAATCATGACGCGATGAAATAAAATATGACGAAGTTGTAAAAGTTGAAAAATATTATTCCTGATGATAATCGGGTGTTAAAATAATTATTGGGTTGAAATATCGTAAACTGACGAAGTAATAAGCTCCGACCGTAAAATATAGTAATTGATTTCAAAACACCGGGTAAATTAATAATATAATTTTTAAATTATTATTATGAGTATAAAAATGTGTTAGGACCATAGTTGGGATTGTCGGATTAATTATTAAAAATAATAGCTCATAAGATAACGTTTATTAGGTAGATAACCGTACGTATACAGAAATGACGCAACTCACGCATAAATGACAAATTTTCTCCGGAGGTGAATAGTGTTTTATGAATAGTAAAATTTTTGAACGCTTCTCAGAATCACAAACTGACTCCGAAAAAGATGAATAGTAAAATGATGAATAGTGATCGATGAATAGTAACCGATGAATAGTAAATGTGAAAGTTCGGGAAAAGACCAGAATTTACGAGTTGTGACAGTCTCTACCCCTTAAGGGAACTTCGTCCCGAAGTTCAGTTAACGTTGGTCCCTGAAGTGTTATAAAGGTGAAGATTCATGAGATGAAATGACCAGTTGACGTGCTTCCAGGCGGCGGTTGACGGGGTGATGAAAAGTATAAGCGTTCTGACAACGAGGGTATACACACACAAGAATGCAACATTTGGAAATTGAGTAGAGGATTCAATCCAGACAAAATTTTATTATAACCATTCTCAGTGTTGCAAAATTCATTTCTGAGTCGGATATAGGTAGTTAGCCTATGTCCCACTATCCCGGGTTGAATATAGGTGACTAGTCTATATTCCACCGAGGTTCCATGAATTTTGAAATACTCAGCTCAGTTATACTAAGACTATGTCCTTCACAAATACCAAGACGTTCAGAAAGACTAAGGCAGGTGACCAAACTCGAGGTCAAATGATGAAAATATGCAAGGAAAACATAACAGGGTGACATATATGATACGTGAACATGCTTATATGAAAGACAATTATAGTAATCAACTAGAATAAGTGAATATAATATACCAGATAATGAGACACAAATCTCATCACCTAAGTCAGCAACAAACCATAATGAGGCTTCAGCTTGGTAGGCAGGCACGTGACGGTCATAGGGTTAAGTTTTTCATAAAAGTAGCTATAGTCTAGGTTTTAAAAACACTCAGTTCGCTATAGCCAAAGCTCTGATACCAATCTGTCACACCCCCAAAATCGGGTCCAGCGGAAGCATACGTGTAGCTGGGGTGTAACTCAATTGGTATTACAACACAAGTTCAAAAATGGTTTTCACTTTACTTATTTAAAATAAAATCGTTTAACCCAAAATATTGAATTTACAGCGTTAAAAGTAGTGCGGAAGTAGGCCCTTAAAATAGTTTAAAACGGTTCCCAAATGAATAATCAGAGTCTTCTATGACCATGCCATGCCCTGCCAAAACCTCCTATAGCGTGCCATTGGTTAAAACCTGAAAATACATGCTAAAGTGTCAACACGAGGTTGGTGAGTTCATAGAGTTGTTTAACAAATAAAGTTTATAGAAAATGATCACACAGCAAAGGCATCGTAAATCCACTCAGTTGCAAATCCCGCCATAAGAGACTTGCAACCTGTGTGTTTACAACCCACTGCTAAATAGTTTAGGTCTAATAGTCAAGCACCCGTGGTCAATAATAAGTCACAATATAAGCACCACATATATAATAATGTATGCCATGCAAAGCCCCTAATTAAATAATATGCGTCCCGTAACATAGTGGACGAGAGGTTGGTCGACCTCTAATAGCGCTATCCATACTACTAATAGGTGTCGAACAATGCGAATGTACGAACAGTACATCATACAACTATTATATACGATTAAGAACGCTCCAAACATGGGAGACTTAGCACGCTCCACCAATAAGGCGAGACTTTAGGGTTAAGAACGCTCCACCAATAAGGTGAGACTTTGCACGCTCCACCAAAAATGGCGAGACTTTAGGTCATAGTACGTACGGTACATTAGGGTCAAAAGTTTAAGTCAAGTTCAAAAGTCAATTCAAGTTCAAAAGGTCAAGTAGTAATTCATGTAAAAACGAGCATGTATTCTCCCCCAAAAAGTTAACAAAACAATTTAAAAGAGTAGGGGCTATGACTCACCTGGTACGATAGTTGCGAAGACAAAAGTGGTTATGATGGAAATGAGGCTCGGTCACTAACCGCGACCTATAATGAACGAATGATACGATCTACTTAGATTATGAGGGGATGCGATGAATGTACATGCACATGAAGCCTATACCACTTGTAGTTTGAAAATAAGTGTTGGCGTTAAATTATAGTGTTTCCATAACTTAAGAGAATATGTGCTATTAGAAGTTGTCAAAAATATATATAGTTCGCCTAGTTTCAAAAGTGTATATCTTAGTCGTTTTAAGCTCGTTTTCTTCGTTCTTTATATCCCCGGAATCGTGGGACAACATACTAACATATTTTTGATAAGTCGGGACGGCTAGATCAAGTTTTATGCCCAAAACAGCCCGTGACAACTGTTCATCAGCAAAGGATTTTCAGAAAAATAGTTTTCGTCGTTAACTCGTTTTTAGCGTATCTCCTTCGTTATTAACTCGTTTTCATCCCCGTTTTCGGCCATAGTTCCGTATCGGAAGGTAGTTTCTAAATATTAGGTCTAAAATTACCCAGAAATCCCTGATGTTTCCACGTTTTGCAAAAATGGACAGAAATTTTCTATAAGTGTCAAAACTTGGTTTTCCTAGTTACTAACTTGTCTAAAAACCATCCAAACAACTTCAAATCATCCCATATCCTACCATACACCTTCTTAGGGTGTCATGGGTTCCTAAACATCATAAATCTTGCTAATCTACCAAGGATCCACTTATATTTAGTATCTAGGGTTCAATAGTTATAAAAAGTATAAATAGAGTGGTATAAACTAACATATGCATAAAGATCTTGAATAAACATCATGAAACTAGAAAAATGAAAGTATGAAAAGATCAAAAATGTTCTTGAAGCTTACTTGAATGTTTGAGGTGATTTGAAGAGAAATTGATTAATAAACTAGGGTTTTTACCACAAAACCCCAACTAGATCATGATTAGAACTTGATAAACACTTGGATCTTGAAAAGTTAGTGATTTCTTCTTGTGTTCTTGGTTGGGTCGATTATACACAAAGGGAGGAAGAGAGCATTTTTGCTAGGTGTTTTGATTTGTTAAAATGAAAAAAAATGATGAATGATGGAAGTATATATTTATGGTTTAGTCAAAAAGTTGGTCCAAGTCTTTGGTCTTGGCACACACACAAGAGCAAAACAAGGATTGTGTTTTGTGGACTAATTAATGAGTTTGTCTAGCATGTGCAAGTATTAGTTAGTTTTGGTTGTGTATTAGGTGTTATCGGGTACCGAGTTAACTAAAAATAAATCATGACGCGATGAAATAAAATATGACGAAGTTGTAAAAGTTGAAAAATATTATTCCTGATGATAATCGGGTGTTAAAATAATTATTGGGTTGAAATATCGTAAACTGACGAAGTAATAAGCTCCGACCGTAAAATATAGTAATTGATTTCAAAACACCGGGTAAATTAATAATATAATTTTTAAATTATTATTATGAGTATAAAAATGTGTTAGGACCATAGTTGGGATTGTCGGATTAATTATTAAAAATAATAGCTCATAAGATAACGTTTATTAGGTAGATAACCGTACGTATACAGAAATGACGCAACTCACGCATAAATGACAAATTTTCTCCGGAGGTGAATAGTGTTTTATGAATAGTAAAATTTTTGAACGCTTCTCAGAATCACAAACTGACTCCGAAAAAGATGAATAGTAAAATGATGAATAGTGATCGATGAATAGTAACCGATGAATAGTAAATGTGAAAGTTCGGGAAAAGACCAGAATTTACGAGTTGTGACAGGTAACTTATTGTTACCTTCCAAGAATGCATATTCTAGATGAGGAGGCAGGTCCTTAAGTTCGACCTCGGGGAAATCATCAGTTTTCTCAACATATTTGACTTCCGCGTTATGAAGTTGTGGAGGTAGAACAGGAATGAGAGAGGGATCTTTGTTCAATAACTTCTCAAGGAGAAGTATATCCCTTTCCGGGTCAATCTCTTGGTTATCAATCCCCTCGGGAACTGAATCACTTTTGAAAAAGGCCTCTAATTCCTCAAGGACGAAATCACTTCCCTCAAACGGAGTGAGGGAAGGAGATGAATTAGCAATTATGGGGTGAGAAGAGGGAGTGGGATTGCCACTCGGAGAACTATTAGCGAAACCAAGGATTTCCTGAGCATACTCCTCGGATGCAATGTCAATGACATCAATTCGGTTGACCGATTCAGCATCATAATTCGAGGAGTATCTCGAGGTTTGATCAAGGTTGAACGTTATCGCTTCAGTGCCAACTCGTAACGTGATTTCCTCATCGAAAATATCGATTAATGCACGACCCGTCCTTAAGAATCCCCTCCCTAGTATGAGAGGAACTCTCGGATCCGCATCGAAATCAACAACGACAAAGTCTGCCGGAAAATGGAACTTTCCCACTCTTACAAACACGTCCTCGGCAATACCAAGGGGACGTGAAATTGAACGGTCTGCAAGCTCGAGAGTCATGCATGTGGGACTAAGTGCCTGAAGAGAGAGCTTTTTTCCAAACTGAGTAGGGCATTAAGTTGATGCTTGCACCAAGATCGGCCAAGGCAAAACAGTCAACCATTCCTGGAAATACACAAGGTATTAGAAATTTTTCAGGATCTCCTAGCTTTGCGGGAAGCTGTTTCAACAGAACTGCAGAGCAGTTTTCATTGAGTGGAGTTCGTGCCATCTCAAACAGTTTTTCTTTATTGCTCAACAGGTTTTTGATTGTCGATGCGAATTTGGGCATTAAAAGAAGAGCATCCGCGAAGCTAATATCGAAGTGTAGTTCTTGAAAAATCTGAAAGAATTTTTCCATCTGATGATTAGCTTTTTCACGGAGCTTCTGGTCTTGCAATCGTGAGGGATATGGAATTGTTGGTTTTGGGTTGGCTTTTGGATTTTCAACAGGACCTTCGGTAGTTTCAAACACAACTCTTTTAGGGGGAGTCAGGACCGGGATAACTGGAGGTGGGACGTCGTCGGTACTTCCTTTATGAATAGGAGGTATCGTGTCCGTTGTAACCTCAGCTTCTTTTTCCAATACCTCAGGAGAAGAGAAAGAGGTAGATGGAGTTTTAGGTCCTTTGTATGAAGCTCCACTCCTTGTGGTGATCGCCTTAACATCGCCCCTCGGATTAGCGATCGTGTTGCTAGGTAAAGTACCTGAGCCCGAGGGTCGATCATTTAAAGATTTCTTTATGTCAGAAATCTGGCTGATCAACAACTTGTTGGTTTCTTCCTGTGCTTTCATGAATTGTTTTAACAATTCATCAGAAGAGGTAGGGTTTGGAACAACAACTGGTGTTTGAACGGGAGGGGTTTGCCCTCGAGTGTTCTGATGAAACCCTTGATTTTGGAATTGTCCCTGATTAGGGTTTCCATGAAAGTAGCCAGGATTATAGTTACTCGGTCCTTGATTTCTAATCCCCTGATTTTGAAAATTTTGGGGATAACCTTGATTAAAGTGACCTTGGTTAGGATAACCTTGGTTACTTCTGTTCTGGTTCTGGGGACGGTTTTGTGTGTTCTAGTTAAAACCAGGTGGTACAGAGTTCGGACGCCATGGTGGCTCAGCAGGAGGACGATATGGATTGCCTCCTTGGCTAGAGCTACCAGCAATCGCGTTGGTTTCAAATGTGTTATTGTCTGTGGCAGTACAATTATAGTAGGCATGTGGTCCTCCGCAGGTAACACAAACATCCACTTTCTTCACTTCAGCATGTGAAGGATTCTGTGGGAACGAAACTTTCTTCTGATTGGAGTGAACCAAGGCTTGTATAGCATCCGTGAGTTTATCAATCTTAGCATCGGTGCTAGACTGATTCACGGTAGAAGAAGAAGGATCGACCTGTTTATTACGTATGGTTCGAACCTTGGACTTATTTTCAATTATTGCTAAAGCTTCCTTGACAGTACGACTCAAAAAATTCCCTCCTGCTGAGGCATTAAGGGAATCTTGGTCTGCTTGGCTTACTCCGTTATAAAATGTGTCGAGTTGCATTAACTCAGAAAATCCATGGTGGGGGCATTTGCGAAGCAACTCTTTGAATCTATCCCATGCTTCACTGAATGTCTCACCAGGTCTTTGTGAAAACTTGGTGATCTCATTCCTCAGATAGGCAGTTTTGGATGGTGGATAGAATTCATTCACAAATTTCTTAACTAGATCTTCCCATGTTTCTATGGATCGAGGGGGTTGTTTCTCCAGCCAGACTCTGGCTGCTCCCTCGAGAGAAAATGGAAACAGAAGTAGTTTAATAGCCTCCGGTGGGACATTATTATATTTGATGGTAGATGTGATCTTGTTAAACCATCTTATATGAGAATGAGGATCGTCCCTTTCGAAACCATAGAACTGATTAGAAGTAACCAGATTAAGTAATCCGGTTTTTAATTCGAAATTATCAGATACTATGGCGGGTACAATAATAGCATCCCCATAACCCTCGATGGGTGCCTGGAGAAGCTCTGACATTGGGCGTTCTTCTGCCATAATGACTGCAGGTTTAGGTTCAGTCTGTATTTGAGTTTCAATTTTCGGGGCAGATTGTGTACGTTTTCGAGGAATACTGACAAGCTCGCGATGAGGACTTGTAGACCTAGAAGAACGTGTGTGCATGTACTAAAAACAAAATTTTCAAAACAAGATCGAGGCAAAACCACAGTAAACTTAACTCAATAATCACAGGTAAAATGGCTTCTTTATAAAAGGTACACCACTTACAGGGATATTATGTTAAGTTTTTATCTTATGTTTGGGAACTTATTCTGAAGGTTATTTAATTTATTAACAAGAAAATGTTTTTGGGTATATGTGTATGGGTGAAAACTTGGAAAATATTTTTGGAATCGATTCGTTAACCGAAATCATTCTTTTAAAATCACTCGCAGGCTAGCGGGAGGAAATAAATGGATTCCTCTTCAGTTCGCAATTTAATGTCAGAACTTACCATATACCAGCTGTTTCAGGTTGTGATCTTAAAGAAAACGAAGTAATTTAACTTCACGATTTATTTTGTTGTTATTTAATTTTTTTGGTGTTTTTAACACATTAGGAAAAGTGTTAGTGAACTTTTCAGTTATGATATTTATTTTCACAAAAATTTACAGACTGATGGTATTTGTACAGTGAGTTGATATTCAGAACCATGTATGCTTCCAAATTCGTTGTACGCAGCACACCTCCCCGGCAACGGCGCCAAAATTTGATCAGTGGTAAACCGTCAGATTATTATTGACCAAGGTCAATAAGTCAAAAACAGCTTAGACTAATGCTCCTCTGAGTACAATGTATCCTCGGGTCGTATTTCCTAACGAGGCGTGAAATCTGTAATAAAACGAAATTTGGGGTCGGGTGATTATGAATGGGCAAAGGTGAGTTTGATTTATACTACTGATTTACACAATTTAAACAATTAAACAATAAACTTTAAACAGTTACGTGAATTAAAAATGTATACAAATAAAAAAAAAAAAAAAAAAAAAAAAAAAAAACTTACGTCTACGTACAGGGAAAAATGTGAGTTTTAATGCAAATTAAACTACAGGGGGTAAAATTGAAAATTCTACAAACTTAAAACTTGAAAGAAAATTTAATTTTAAAAAGAAAAATTTTTAGATTAATTTATTATTTAATATTAATTATTTAAATAAAAACTATTTATCTATTTAATTAAAACTATTTTAAATTAACTAAAAATAATAAAAACTATGACTTAAACTAAAAACTTGCAAAACTATTTTATAAATTTTAAAATGAACTTGAAGAAAGTATAAAAAAATTAAAATAAATATTTTTGTCTTTTTATGTGCTTTTTTATTAATTAATTACTAATTATTTTAATTAAACTAAATAAACTATTTTAAATTACTAAAAATACCAAAATGACTTATAAAATTAAGAAAAAAATTTATAAAACTAATTAACCATCACGGGAATCCTAAAAAATTATAAAATTATTCTAAAAATTATATTTAGGCTAATTTACTAATTAATTACTTATTTATTATTTAAAATCTAATTAACTAAATTTAATTAAGGAAAATAGGAAATGAATAGTAACAATTAGGAAATTATTTTTTACAAATACCTACTGGTCTATAAGACTTTTAAAAAATATAAAAAGATATTGTTATTAACTAAAAATTATTACAACTAATTAATTACCTATTATTACCTAATTATTAATTAAACTAGGATTAATTAAAATAATTATTATTTGAACAGTAAAAATTATGAAAAAAATACAGAAGGTAAATTAATTAATAAAGATCCTAGGAAAAATAAGTTGGGTCTAACAACTTATCAGAATAAGCAGTTATAAGCCAAACGGCTTATTTAAGCTTATTTGGCCAAAACTACCTTAAGTATATTGATAATGCAAGACTTAACGGAACTGGTGCCCCAGAGCTACTGGAAGGGGTGTGTGTAATATTGCATGTATACTAGCCAAGAGGTCTCAGGTTCGAATCCCACACACACCCAATTTTTTTAAACTTTTTATTTTTTTGATTTTCTTTTTGCAAAACTGCTTAATAAGTAAAAATAAGCAACTTTAAAAAAACACAACTTTTTTATTTTACACAAATAAGCTCTGTAAGAGCTTATTAGCTCATCAGTTGGCTTAATAAGCCAAAAATGGATTTTTAATAAGCTAAAAGCTACAAATAAGCTACAACTGATCAAATAAGCTACAAACTACTGAGTTATACTTAAAGTAACCTAAATCAACTAAATAAGCTACAAGAATAAGCTAGGAAAGGTGAATAAGCTATCTTGAACCTTGTTACAACTAACCAGGCCAAAAGTATGAACTTGTAGCCCTCTGTGGGGTCCACAGAGGTGAAGCAAAGTCCAAATAAGCACTTAACCTATAATCCTGAGCTGGCAAGCCTCAAATTAAACCAATAAACTTGTCAATAAGCTCACAATGAGCTTGGGAAATTAGCTCTAAAAGCTGAGTTGCTCAGGCCAAACAGACCAAAATGGCTAACTAGCAGGCCTTGTGGGGTCTACTAGACTGATTGGAAATCCAAATAAGCATTGGATATGATAAGTTGGTCAGGTAAGCTTCCCAATAAGCCAATAAGCAGTGCTTATGGCTTATTTTTAAGCTTTTGGTGAACCTATGAAATGGGGTGGTCAATACTGAATGACTCAGTATGCATGTGGTGTTTGGACAAACTTTAAGGCTTGAATAAGCTAAGAGCAAATAAGCTGAGATCCAAAATAAGACTTTAACTAAACAGCCTACTAATAAGGTATCTAAAAAGCCAAAATTCTAGGGGTGGGGTCCACTGATTAAGCCAGAATGGGCCAAAATAGGTGGGTTAATTGTCTTGGTGCAGGGGAGAGTACTCACCCTGCAGGTCTAAATAAGGGGTTGCATAAGCTACATACAAATTCACAAAAATAAGCCAATAGTGTATTTTGAAAGTTGAACTGGTGTATTTTGAACACAAGAAGTTTCAAGGTCTCAATTTCAATCTAAAAATCATGAAAATTCTTTGAAATTTTGAGTTTCTGACAAAAGTATGCAGTTTGACTTTTTAACTTTTAACCTTATATTGACTTATATGAACTTCTACTCAATTTAACTGATTATTTATGTTATATTAAGTTTATTAAAAGTTGAATTAAGCTAAAGTAACAAGTTTTACACTAGAATGGTGAACATGGACTTATAAATTTCAACAGTGATCAAATAAAATGAGATTAAAGAGAATCTTGACTATTTCTTATATAACACTAGTATATTAGAACTTAACTATGCTACTACAACCTGATGTGTCATGTATCAACTAAAAATAACAACCAAATCTCTCTGGAACTCAGTGAGATTCCTTGAACCAAACACTCCTTTAAATAACTGATTTGAAGTATTTCAAAGCATAACATAGATTTAAAACTTAATATTGATCCTAAGCTTTATATTAACATATAATAAGTCCTAATTGGTAAAAAACAACAACAATAACAACTTAAAACTGAGAAATTCCCACAAGACCTATTTGACTGTGAAATTGAAATTTTAATTAACTATAAATACCAAATAACAAGTTACTGATTCTAATCAATATTATCACTCACAATTGCCAAATAAGCTTAAGGAAACAAAGATAAACAGATAACAAGCTAAGCTACAGTAGGAAGTAAAAATTGAGTTTGAAGGTTTACCAATTGCAATCCTGCTTATACCAAGAAGTAAAGAGCAAAGCCACTTCCTATAGGCTTCCACAAGCCTCTACTACCAAGGGCAATCCAAAATTTACCCTGCTCCTTCTTGATGATTTCAAACCTGCAAATATTAATTTAAAAGCTATTTTTCATGATTTTTTCTATTTTTTTCTTTTTCAAGTAAATCTGGAATTTAATGCTTCTAATAACTTTAATAAGCTATATCAATAGCTTATATGAGCTTAATGATCACAAACAAACTCAGATTACAACTAGAAATATTAATGAGATTTTTGAAATTGAAACAAAGATGCATAAACTGAATTGGAACTTTAACGTGGATTAAAACTTGAATTAAGGTTTCTTACAACATTACAACAATATTTAAATGCTTAAAAGCTTAAATTCAAAACTGAGAAACTAAGTTACAACTAATACAATTTTTAATTGAAAACTAAGTGCAAAATTAACTAACTATTCCTTCATCTTCTTCCTCTATTTATAGCCTCAATTGTTCCAGGTGTCTTCTCAGGGAAATCCCACCATTCTTCAATCATGACACGTTTCTAATTGAAGCACACCTGTTCAAAAGATATTTTGGCGCCAAAAACCACCAAGGTTGCTTGTAGCCGTTTCCCAAGCATTAAATGCTTCTGATGTGACAATTGAGGGTTAAGGGAACCAATTGAGGTGTAATGGGTGATGGTGGGTTAGTAGTTCATGTTGAGGTGATGCAGAGATGGTGGGAGTAGTACGTGTTCAATCCTGGAGCAATGCTAAGCTTTGGGTACTCTTGGAGAGGGTGACACGTGTAATTGCGGTGGAAAGTAAATGCAAGTGGAGGGGGGATGGTATGGTGGATGGTGATAAGCAGGTGATGAAGGGGTTGGGAGGTGGAAGAAGGCAGGGTCAAACGGGCGTTGACCCGTTTTATTTATTAAAGTGGGAATGGGCCTTTGAGGGTTTGGGCTTAGGATTAGAACTGGACCAGGTTTATTTTTGTTTTGGATTTGGAATTTGGATTTTTGGTTTTGTAATAATATTAAGCCCAAGGACCTATCTTGTAATTTCAGAATTTCCAGGGACCAAACTGTAACTTTTCCAATTTTATCAAAAAGGACCTTTCATGCCATATAAAAATATTTTAAGGACCTTTTTAATAGTTTTCCAAATTTAAAATTAACCAGGGACCAATTTTGCCAATTTTCAAAGTAAAGGGACTTGTTTTGTAAATTTATTGAATTTATCATCTAGGGGTCAAATTTATCAAGTTGTGAATTACCAAGGACCCTTTGATGATAAAATTCCATTTTTGAACACTGAGGGGTATTTTCTGTCAATATTGAAACTGCAGGGACCTGTTTTGCCAATTTTGATATTTTGAACTTCCAAGGGTAGAAATTGTTATTTCATGATTCCTGGGGACTTTTTTTGACTTTTCTTTAAAATAAATCATCCAGGGACCATTTCTGACGTTTCTTGAAAGTTCAGGGACTGATTTTGACAATTTGGTAAACTTTGGCCGTTTTTCCCTGGTTTTAGTTCTTTTATGTTTGAAACATATAAAAACACCTTCTAAGGATATTTGTAGTATTTTGTGGTGTTTCTGAGTGTTTTTGCATGTTTTTGTTGTTCAGATTTGACAGAAATGATGAGTTTTTATGAACTCATCAAACATGTATATTCGTATTTGTTAGAGTCAAATGCTTGTATTGAGTCATAATGAAGTTTTGCAGGATTTTCTAGGAAGTAGGACCAAGTTTTTCCAGAAATTTTCCGAAAACTTAACATAAGAATTTCTGCAGGTCACTTCAGTCGGCGTCAAGAATTTCTTCTTGACGGCGTCACGTGTAAAAATCTGGAAATTTTACCAGTTTTGTTTTTCTAACGGAGTCTTATGGTTTTTGTGAATTATTAAGTTTTATAATCTCCAGGAAATCTGCAAACTTCATTCAACAAGCATTATATCTTATCTTGTTTTCTAGGATTTAGTAACTTATATAGGATGCCGCCGATTTTACGCGAGGTTGTTTTTATCTGTTTTCTCAGGATTTACAGGTTATGTATGACAAGAAGATGATTTATATTCTGGAAGGGAAGCTTTGATTGTTCGTTTTCTTGGAGGAAGATTTAACCTGGCCACCTTATTATCCATACCGAGCGAATCAGGGGAGTATTTGATTTCATTCTTTTTACTTTTTTAACTTTTACATTATTTACTTGAACATTGGGGACAATGTTCATCTTAAGTGTAAGGGGAGGGTAAAAAGATGATACCTTACATGTACACTTTCGCTTGAGTTTGTTTTGTCTAATGGTAGATGTGTAATAAAACTATGAGAAATACTTGTTAGTGCAATTTTAGCGCCAAATTTAAATTTTTTTACAACATTTAGGAGTGAAACTTTAGCCTTAGCAAGCGTCTCATGGATAGGAGATTGTATGACTAGCACAAAACCGTACTATTCAGAAAAATTTTCCACCCAAATATGTGAGGTTCGCCTTTAGATTTGATAGGAAAAGCATTTACTATTAGTGCTTATGAGTGTACGGGTAGCATTTAGATTCTAGAACTTGCGTTAGTGATGCATCCCGAGACCGCTAGTGAGACTACATTCGTGTAGTAGGATTTACTACATAATAAGAGGCATTAGATCACCCTTGTGTTAAACCCGTATCATAATTACTTGACCATTTAAGTCGTATTACTTGGCTAGTTAAGTCAACTAATTTTTCCCACACCCTTAGCGTTGTACTCATTTTTAGTACGCGAAACCCCTAGTACACCCCTCCGAGCCTATCTTTTCGTTTCTAACTTTAAGCATTTTACTTAAAGGAAGAATTGGTTACACCCCACTTAAATGTACACCCCAAATCGCCTTAGCCTTCCGTGTATGCACTCATCTTTAGTGCATTATTGTTATTTGTTAAACCCTAAGTTAACTATCTAATTGATTACATGGTTGCTAAGTCGAGTCATATCCTTGTACATATTGTTTTGGGACGATTGGGACTCATGGGTAAAGTACTTATTTTATGGAGTAATGGGGAAGAACATCATTTTTTATTGTAAAGTATGTAAAAATTCAAGTGTAAGGGAAATGTTTATTCCTTATGATGTATTATTTTGGATGATAGGGTAAGAGTGTATGTAAAAAAAAATAAAAAAAAATAAAAAAAAATCGAAAAAACAAGAAAAAGAAAAAAAAATAGAAAAAAAAAGAAAAAAAAAACATACGAACTACCATCCCTTTTTATTCTATGTTCATTTTATGTTTTTGTTATTTTTCCTTTATTAGCTTAAGTCGAGTCTAGTCTTGGCTTAGCAACGCCATATTGTACATGTAATTAACCAAGATTGTTAACTCGCCACCAGTAAAACTTCCTTTATCCAACAAAACCGTGTATTTCATATCCCTACACCTAACGTTACAACCCTTTAAAAGACCTCTTTGATAGTTTATCCTAGGTGCTTACGCCAGGTGGTGGAGGTTTGATCCTTTCCCAAGCCTATGGTAATCTATTTTGCTATGACAGGTAGTGAGAGATATCTTCCGTTTCCATATTGTAATCTATACTTTATTACACCCGAGAGATGTGAGTATCTAAACACTATTTGTGAGGTGCTAGTGTATAACCTCCGTGCTTGTCTATTGGTCTTTAGTGGAACGATTATTTGTTGTAATTACTTTTATATTAGTGTTAAATGACCCCTAACTTGTATTTTGAGTAGAATAAAAGCACATTTGCTTGAGGACAAGCAAATCTTAAGTGTAAGGGTATATGATGAGGCGAAAAATGAACCACTTTTAGGGGGTCATTTAAGCCCAGAATTGAATTTATTTGATCAAATATTGCCCTAAATCGTTCCTTTTGTGATTTTAGGTACTTTGGGAGTGAAATCTGGAAAAGGAAGCAATTCGGACGTTTTTGAAGCATAAAAGTGAAGAAAACGCCAAAGTCTTAATTTTCCTTGCTGGGAACAGTAGGTGACGGCGTCAAGAAGGAATTTCTGACGGCGTCAAGAGTAATTTCCATGACGACCCAGTACAGATTTGACGGCGTCATGAAGTAGGGCGTCAAAAGTAAAATTCATGACGGCCTGGAAATGCATAACACATGACGGCGTCAAAAGTAGATCAAGGTAGTCCGAGAAGTATTTGGCGGCGAGGTGACGGCGTCACATAATTTGTCTTGACGCCATCAGACCCTATTTCCTATATATATTTTTCTAATTTTCACACATTAAAGAGAGAAGTTTTGGAGAAACCCTAAGTACGAACTTGGTGCGAATTTTACAGGTTTTTCAAGGGTTCTAAGCCCTTGATACCTTTCATGTGTAATTGAGATAAGTATTCTTTTAATTCAATCAATATGTCTATGTGTTGGTTGTCTATATCTTGTTCTTGTCTTAATTCCATCATGCTAGGCTAGATCTATCTTGTGTTTGCTTGGATCTAATGAAACCTAGATGTTAATTATGTGTTGATTACTTGTTTATAATTGTATTGGATGAATGAATTCGATGTTAGGCTTAAGAAAACTGGAAGATCTCCAAATGGTAACATGCTTGAACGTCTTAGGAAACACGAACTGATGTGCACTAGGTTTTTATTGGTTGTATTTAATGCATGAGCCACTGTTTATAATCCCTATGGTTGTGCTAGGCATGGCATAGGAGGAGATAAGAGCTCATAGGATTGGGGAGTTAAGTGCGCCACCCCATGAATGGTATTAAGGAATACAATCCGTCATTCACGCAACTATAACAAGTAATTAACATGTAAAAGATGTCTAGGGAGTAGTGAAATCTAAGTAAACACATTTTCTCCACTTATTGCTCACAACCTTAGTTAATTTAGTTTATTTTCATTTCTAGTATTTTATTTCTCCACTTATTGCTCAAAACCAAATTCTTCAAAAGGACCAATCGAATAAAACACCCGATATAAAACCGGTCAAAAGCATAGTTGAAACACCTCCTACGCAAGACCGTGACGATGAATTCAAGGAGCTTCACCTTGAACGCCCCGTCATTGATGTCTTAGCCCGTGCTCCCTACTATAGTGCCCTCTTAGAAAAGTATGAGAAGTTTAAACTAGGTAAAAATGGGACCACCTTCGTTCAAAACAAGTTGCCTAAAAAGCTTGATGATTCGGGTATATTTGTTTTGCCTTGTAAGATAGGAAGATCTGAAGCTTTCGACACACTAGCTGATTTAGGGTCAAGCCTCAACTTGATTCCCTTATCCCTTTTCACCACTCTCAAGCTAGGAAAGTTAGAGGAGACGGAGGTATTGATAGGTCTAGCGGATGGGAGTATTGCCCACCCGGTTGGAATGATTAAGGATGTAGTTGTTCACGTAGGAAAGTTAACTATCTTAGCGGATTTTCACGTCCTAGACATGGTTAGTGACACTACATGCCCATTTTTGGCAGGAAGAGGATTTTTAGCAACCGCTAGCACTATGATAGATTGTAAGGAGTCTAAGATAGCGGTAGGTGAAGGCGACACTTGGTCGGTATACGATGTTAAGAAACATATCTATGATTGTTATGATGAACCGACACCACATTGCGAAGAGATGAATAGGAGACCATCTAGATATGGACCTTAGATAGAAAGGAACTTTATAGGACCTCAACGCCCATTCTATCTAGAAAAAGATTTCATCGAAAAGACACATTCGGTGGAACAACTCATAGCTAGAGATGAAGAGCTAGATCCTTTTGAGGACCCCTTAGTCTTTAGGAAGATGATTGAGTTCTTAAGCGTAATGCCTATTAATATAGAGATGAATAAGTGGAAAAGATAGGGAGATAAGTGTAAATGGAGGTGGGACAATCCACCTAAAGAAGGTGACGGATCATGGCATATGAAGATGACTTTGTGTGATCCGGATGGAGAGAAGTTTGAAAGGTCATATCGTACTAAAAAAACCGATAGGAAGTTGAAACCTAAATTTGATCCCAAAGATGTCCTCAACGAGGAACTCACCCGTATCACGTAGTAACCCATGACCTTGAGTCTAGCTACAAGACTCGTAAATAAAGAAAAGCGTTTCTTGGGAGGCAACCCATGCTTTGTGTGATTTTTATTTTGTTTGTTTGTTATTTGCTTCCGTATGCATGCTTTATTTTTATTGTTGGTAGATCATGTTTCAAAAATAAAATAGTGAAAATACTTTACTTTGTTGTTTGGGGAAACCCCAAATATGTTTTTAAGAAACAAATTTGATCATGATTCTCCACAATCTTAAGTGAACATGTATATTCGTATTTGTTAGAGTCAAATGCTTATATCGAGTCATAATGATGTTCTGCAGGATTTTCCAGAAAGTAGGACGAAGTTTTTCCATAAATTTTCCGGAAACTTAACATAAGAATTTCTGCAGGTCACTTCTGACGGCGTCACATGTAAAAATCTGGAAATTTTACCAGTTTTGTTTTTCTAACAGAGTCTTAAAGTTTTTGTTGAATTATTAGTTTTATAATCTCCAGGAAATCTGCAAACATCATTCCACATTATATCTTATTTTCTTTTCTAGGATTTATTAGCATATGTAGATTGCCGCCGATTTTATGCGAGGTTGCCTTGTCTGTTTTCTCAGGTTTTACAGGTTATGTATGACAAGAAGATGATTATTATTCTGGAAGGGAAGCTTTGATTGTTCATTTTCTTGGAGGAAGATCTAACCTGGCCAACTTATTATCCATACCGAGCGAATCAAGGGAGTATTTGATTTCATTTGTTTTACTTATTTGACTTTTACATTTTTTACTTGAACATTGGGGACAATGTTCATCTTAAGTGTAAGGGGAGGGTAAAAAGATGATACCTTACATGTACACTTTCGCTTGAGTTTGTTTTGTCTAATGGTAGATGTGTAATAAAACTATGAGAAATACTTGTTAGTGCAATTTTAGCGCCAAATTTAAATTTTTTTACAACATTTAGGAGTGAAACTTTAGCCTTAGCAAGCGTCTCATGGATAGGAGATTGTATGACTAGCACAAAACCGTACTATTCAGAAAAATTTTCCACCCAAATATGTGAGGTTCGCCTTTAGATTTGATAGGAAAAGCATTTACTATTAGTGCTTATGAGTGTACGGGTAGCATTTAGATTCTAGAACTTGCGTTAGTGATGCATCCCGAGACCGCTAGTGAGACTACATTCGTGTAGTAGGATCTACTACATGATAAGAGGCATTAGGATCACCCTTGTGTTAAACCCGTATCATAATTACTTGACCATTTAAGTCATATTACTTGGCTAGTTAAGTCAACTAATTTTTCCCACACCTTAGCGTTGTACTCATTTTTAGTACACGAAACCCCTAGTACACCCCTCCGAGCCTATCTTTTCGTTTCTACCTTTAAGCATTTTACTTAAAGGAAGAATTTGTTACACCCCACTTAAATGTACACCCAAATCGCCTTAGCCTTCCGTTATGCACTCATCTTTAGTGCATTATTGTTATTTGTTAAACCCTAAGTTAATTATCTAATTGATTACATGGTTGCTAAGTCGAGTCATATCCTTGTACATATTGTTTTTGGACGATTGGAACTCATGGGTAAAGTACTTATTTTATGGAGTAATGGGGAAGAACATCATAATATTACCCCCATATGTGCGTTAATCTTAAAAGTACTCCAAGTGTTTTGATTTTCTTAATTTGAGTCATTAGATTAGTTATTTGTAAAGTATGTAAAAATTCAAGTGTAAGGGGAATGTTCATTCCCTATGATGTATTATTTTGGATGGTAGGGTAAGAGTGTATGCAAAAAAAAAAAAAAAAAAAAAAAAAAAAAAAAAAAAAAAACGGACTACCATCCCTTTTCATTTTATGTTCATTTTATATTTTTGTTATTTTTTATTTATTAGCTTAAGTCGAGTCTAGTCTTGGCTTAGCAACGCCATATTGTACATGTAATTAACCAAGATTGTTAACTCGCCACCAGTAAAGACTGCCTATATCCAACAAAACCATGTATTCCATATCCCTACACCTAACATTACAACCCTTTAAAAGACCTCTTTGATAGTTCATCCCAGGTGCTTACGCCATGTGGTGGAGGTTTGATCCTTTCCCAAGCCTATGGTAATCTATTTTGCAATGACAGGTAGTGAGAGATGTTTTCCATTTCTATAATGTGATATTACTTTATTAAACCCGAGAGATGTGAGTATCTAAACACTATTTGTGAGGTGCTAGTGTGTGACCTCCGTGCTTGTCTTTGGTCTTTATTGGAACGATTATTTGTTGTAATTACTTTTATATTAGTGTTAAATGACCCCTAACTTGTATTTTGATTAGAATAAAAGCGCATTTGCTTGAGGACAAGCAAATCTCAAGTGTAAGGGTATATGATGAGGCGAAAAATGAACCACTTTTAGGGGGTCATTTAAGCCCGAAATTGAATTTATTTGATCAAATATTGCCCTAAATCGTTCCTTTTGTGATTTTAGGTACTTTGGGAGTGAATTCTGGAAAAAGAAGCAATTCGGACGTTTTTGGAGCATAAAAGTGAAGAAAACGGAAAAGACTTAATTTTCCATGCTGAGAACAGTACCTGACGGCGTCAAGAGGAAGATCCTGACGGCGTCAAGAGTAAAAACCATGACGACCCAGTGCAAACCTGACGGCGTCACAACAAGGGCGTCAACAGTTAATTTGGTGACGGCCTGAACAAGGGGAATACATGACAGCGTCAGACCCAGATCTAGGCAGTCCGAGAAACTATTTGGCGGTGAGATGACGGCGTCAGACATTTGTTCTTGACGCCGTCACCTATCAAACTCTATATATAGTTTTCTATTTTTCATTCATTAAAAAAAAAGGGACTTGTGTGGAGAAAACTAGGGCCGAACTTTGTAAACCCTAGGTCATATTTTACAGTGTTTTCAAGAGTTTTCACCCCTTGAATCCTTTCATGTTCTATTGAGATAAGTCTTCTCTTAATTCAATCAATATGTCTATGTGTTGGTTGATTATATCTTGTGCTTGTCTTGATTTTAACATGCTAGGCTAGATCTATCTTGTGTTTGCTTGGATCTAATGAAACCTAGATGTTAATTATGTTTTGATTACTTGTTTATGGTTGTATTGGATGAATGATTTCAATGTTAGGCTTAAGAAAACTGGCAGATCTCCATTGTGTAACATGCTTGAACGTCTTAGGAAACATGAACCGATGTGTACTAGGTTTTATTGGTTGTATTTAATGCATGAGTAAATTCTAGTGATCCCATGTTAGAAGCTTCTTAGCCGGCTCGACATAGGAGTGAAGTTGGCACTCATAGGATTGGGGAAGTAAGTACGTCACCCCATGAATGGTATTAAGGAATACAATCCATCATCCACGCAACTATAACAAGTAATTAATGTGTAAAAGATATCTAGGAAGTAGTGAAATCTAAGTAAACACATTTCTCCCACATATTGCTCACAACTTTAGTATAATTTAGTTTATTTTCATTTCTAGTATTTTATTTTGATTGCATCTTTAGTATTGGGTTAGTTAACTAGCAACTAATTCCGCCAAACTCCTTAAAACCCGAGATTTTTACTTGCTTTCATAAAAATATAAAAATACAAAAAGAATCATCCCTCATCTCTAGACCTAGTCTTTAGGTTTTCTAATCCTAGCAACACTATTCCTAGTTGAATGATCAATCCCCCGGTACTTGTCATTATACTATACTACATCGATCATGTACACTGCCTGGTGGGGGTTGTAAGCTTCTCGAGATCCCTCGAGAGGTAAAGCCTGGTGCAAACCCCACGCATCAATTGTTGCAGCAACCGCCAATTCCTGAATGGAAGTGGGATAATATAACTGTGGATTTCGTTACTAAATTGCCTCGCACAAGTAATGGACATGACACGATATGGGTTATTGTGGACAGATTGACGAAGTCTGCACATTTTCTGGCCATTCGTGAAGATTACAAGATGAAGAAGTTGGCAAGGATCTATATAAATGAGATTGTGGCAAGGCATGGTGTGCCTGTGTCTATCATTTCAGATCGGGATAGTAGGTTCACTTCGCGGTTCTGGCAGTCGTTGCAAAAGGCTTTGAATACACGGTTGGATATGAGTACTACTTATCATCCACAGACCGATGGACAAAGTGAGCGAACGATTCAGACGTTAGGATTTGCTTCGTGCTTGTGCTATTGATTTTGGAGAAAGCTGGGATACTCATTTGCCTTTGGCTGAGTTTTCTTATAATAACAACTATCATTCAACAATTAGATGTGCACCGTTTGAGATGTTGTACGGAAGGAAGTGTAGATCACCGGTGTTATGGGCAGAGGTTGGGATGAGGTAGTTAATTGGACCTGAATTGGTACAAGAGACTACGGGTGTGGTCTTTCATATTAAAGAAAGACTTAAGGCTGCGAGGGATCGTCAAAAGAGTTATGCGGATAATCGCCGCAAACCTTTGGAGTTTAGTGTTGGAGATTTTGTGATGTTGAAGGTGTCACCATGGAAGGGTGTTGTGCGTTTCGGTAAGAAAGGCAAGTTAGCACCTAGGTATGTTGGGCCATTTGAGATTACGGAGAGGATTAGACTTGTGGCATATCGTTTGAGATTGCCTGAGGAATTAAGTGGTGTGCATGATACGTTTCACGTGTCTAATTTGAAGAAGTGTTTGGCGGATGCTAGTTTGCATGTGCCACTAGATGAGATTAAGGTTGATAGAACACTTCACTTTGTGGAGGAACCTGTTGAGATTATGGATCGAGAAGTTAAGAGTATGAAGCGTAGTAAGATTGCATTGGTAAAGGTGCGATGGAATTCCAAACGTGGTCCTGAGTTTACTTGGGAGCGTGAGGATCAAATGAGAGCTAAGTATCCTAAGTTGTTTGCTGAGAAGTCTGATGATACGAGCTGTTAAATCTCGGGACGAGCTTTCCCTAAGTGGGGGATGATGTAACAACCGTGATTTTAGCAGGTTAGTTGGGCTTTTAGCCTCGAGATAGTCTAACTTTGTTTGGTATGGTTTGAGTAGTTATATGTGTGTTATTGTGTGTTATAGTGTAGTTAGTATTTCAGTTAGCACTAAATCCCTTCGCGTTGTGGTTGCTATTGTGATTTTTGATGATGTTGATTTTTGGAAAGTTCATTTTGATCACCTATGTGGTGTAGAAATGACTTATATATATTTGGCGTTTTGAGGTTTTGCGTAACGAGTCTTCGTTCAAGTTATTGAGCGTTAGTAAGTTACGGGAATGTTGTTTTTGTGAGGAAATGCTTATGGAGTGTGAAAAACTCTATTTTTGAAAATGATTATTTTCCAGTTTGTCGTAAAATTAAGGTTTATCGCGAAAGACGTTAGGTTTTGTTATGAGAATATATAAAATATGAAAAGTATGAGGTTTTGAGTGTAATAAATAAGTTAATAAATATATATATATATATATATATATATATATATATATATATATATATATATATATATATATATATATATATATATATATATATATATATATATATATATATTAATTAGGGGGCGGCCGATTAAGGGTATTAAGGGGAAAAAAGGAAACCAAATTTGATATCAAATACAACTCTAAGCCTTAAGGGTTATCCAAAATAATTATAAATACAAAATCAAAACTCCCCTGCCCCTTTTTCCTGCTATTAGAGTCGACACAAGGGGGATCCAAGAAGAAAAATTAGGGTTTCATAATTGTCTAGGAAAAATCAAGAATCAAGGTAAAATCTTTAACCCTTATGTGTAATTAATTAATTATTGTTATGATTCATGTAATAATTAATATGATGGAATCTAGGGATTATATACTTCTATAAATTATTGAAGTAAAACATGTTAGGATGATTAGATGTAAATATTATGGTTAATGGTTAAGGGAATTGAGTGTTAAACGCGTTAGATTATGTGTTAGGGTTTGGACAAAAATTTATGGCTGTAAAGATGTGAGCGTAAATAACATATGGTTATGCGTTAAGTCACGAATTTTAGGTCTAAATTGAAGTATAATGAAAGAGCTTTCCAAAAAGTCCAGCCACGATCAATTTTGAGGTAGGGAAGTCGGTCTTTTGATTTTTCTTTGTTAAGGTGTCAAAGCTGTCAAACCGGGACAGATTTTGGGTAAAAGTTTGAGGGTGTCATGTGGTTGTAAAAGTGGTATTTTGACTTGGCCTTCTGGAATAGTTAATTTTTAGGTTATATTAGACTACCACGAAGAGGATTCGCGATAAAAACTTGTGGAAGTAATTATTAAAAATCAAAACTTTTTGGTGTGTGTTCAGATCCGAATTTGAGTAGTTGACAAGTTTGAATTTCTTATGAGTACTTGTGTGTGTTATTGGTCCATGGCCTTCTGGGATTAGCTTCTATGCTTATGAGAGACTATGGTAAATTTTTTGTGTGAGTTGTTGATCTTTATTTTTCGTGATTTCATGTGAGTGAATGTACCCAAAAATTCTGCGTTTTCTGATTTTTAGAGTGCAAGGGATTTAGTGAGTATTAAGTTATGGTAGTGGTTAGTGTGGTGTCTAGGAGATCCATGGTGGGTCATATGAGTCTTAGACATCCATCATATATGTATTACATGGGTTGTAGCTTTTAGCTTGACCTTGTGTAATGTGGATTATTTTTTGTGTGCTATAGATTGTGAATTGTTTTGTGGAAGCTGCGGAGTTTAAGGTGAGTTCATGGTCCCATATTTTTACTTTGTTTTAAACTTGGGATGGGAATGATGCTTGTCTTAAATTGTTTAAGTTACTGTGATTATGTGTGTGTCAAAAGAGCTTGGACTTATAATGTTATCGTATGCATGCTATGTGTGATTATTTGCTTGTGTGGTCCAATTGGGGGGAGTATCCAATTGGAGAGTAATACTCCTACTCGTACCAGATTATGTGGATTGGATAATGTGATGATAATGCTGTGTGGTCCAATTGGGGGGGGGGAGTATCCAATTGGAGAGTAATACTCCTACTCGTTAATGGTTTATGTGTTCCAATTAGGAGGACGCTTATCATGTTGCTCGCACATGCGACCTAATTGTGGTTTATTGGGGTCGGAGGACACGAGCCGTCCTGTTGTAATTATTGTGGGGTCGGAGGACAAGAGTCGTCCTATTGGTTGCCTTATGAGTGTTGTTGCCTTTATGTGTGATTATTGACTTGCAAATGCATGTAGTTATATGATAACTGTAATTTATTTGTCCAGCTATATTTTATAATCACAGTGAATTTGGTTGCCTTGTGTGTTGAGTCTCAAACTTATGAATCTCACCAACGTTATGTTGACATTTTAAGCATCATTTTCAGATGAGCATTCTAAGGCCAAAGTTGAGGGCAGCAATTAGGCGAGACTTAGTTGCATGGAGACTTACTTATGTTTTGGGATTTGATTTTATTTAGATTTGGATATGATACATTTATGTTTTCTGTTTGGTACTTTCAAATCTATTAAAGATACCTTTTGGATTTTGTTTTGGTTATTTATCTTTGGGTATTGTTACAACACTGTGTTGGTACATTTCTCTATTTATGTGCATGTAGTTGTTCCCTATGTTGACACCAGGTGTTGTGATGATATCCATGAAGTTACACCCGCGCGTTTCCGCCGTGGCGGGGTGTGACATTTCGGGCTTAGCAGCTTCAGCCTACTTCATCTACTTAGCCTATAAAACTTGCAATTTTGGTCATGAATTCATTTGGATCTTTATACAACTTTAAGTTACATCCAGTGAATGAAGTGGCCTCGAACTTCAGAATTTGAAAGTTTTGCTAGTATTTGATTATTGAACAAATGAGCAATGACAATCACAATGTAATACGTACTCTGTAACAAACTACACACATAACTCTTGTTTGACTCACTAAAAGTCAAAGTATGCTGACTACCTCTAGACTCTAGTTGACTATGTTGGACCTTTAATGTTATAGAAGAATAGAATATGGTAGTTTAGTGTACATTTATGATAAGTATTCTGTAAAACCGACCCATTATATTGGGCTGGGTCATTAGGTAACGGTATAAACCGTTTTTAGGGTCATGACTTTTATTGAATCGGTATGTCTCTTCTCCAAAAGTCACGCTGTAACAAGGCATCGATTTAATTAGTATAAATAGGTTAGATTTCTGTAAAACAATTCATTCCATCAATACAATTCAGAATATATATCATTTGATAATTCTGTGTTTTATACTTCTGCATTTTTTTGCAATACAACCACAAAAGAACCTGTGAAACAAGAGATATCGAAGGCAAGTTTGTAACAATTGGCATCAGAGCTAAAGGTTAATCGATCTAGGGAAGGAAGAAAACAACGATTCCTGTTACATAACTTGTAACCGTTGATTTCAAAAGCAAGAAGAAGAAAATCAATTTCTGTTGGAAATCTATTCATCGAACCTGTTATATAAAAACACAGAAATTGATCAGAAGGAATCACGAATCAGAAGGAATGGACGCACGTCTCCTGTTTACCCTAATCAACTAGTTTTTCTTTTAATTCTTTCAACTTTTTTTACTTTTCTAAATACTCCATATAAATTAGGACAAGTGTTTATTAAGATAGGAATTCCCATTAGCGAAAAACCCCGGATTGATTAGAATAGCAAAGACCGATTTCCTTTTAGATTCATAGCAAGTTTAATCCGAATCCGCGTGATTCATAGCAAGTTTAATCCGAATCCTTTGTGATTCATAGCAAGTCAAATCCGAATCCTAGTGATTCATAGCAAGTTAAACCGAACCCTTTGTGGTTCATAGCAAGTCAAATCCGAATCCTAGTGATTCATAGCAAGTTAAACCGAACCCTTTGTGGTTCATAGCAAGTCAAATCCGAATCCTAGTGATTCATAGCAAGTTAAACCGAACCCTTTGTGATTCATAGCAAGTTAAACCGAATCCTTAGGTTCATAGCAAGTTCCGAGCCTTAAGATTCAAATAGCAAGTTTCGAGCCTTTTTAGGTTCAAATAGCAAGAAACCCTGGTTAATAAATTAGCCAGTAGCAAGCAAGGGATTTGATCTTTTGATCAAACACAAGAGCAAGAAAACCATAAACCATCTCGGTTATCATTATAAGCAAGCAAGCAAGCATGGTAGAAGGAGACAAGAATGATAACACATCGAACAATACATCAGTTCGAGAACTAGGAAATGTTTCACTACAATGTCCAAAATTGACCGAAATAAACTACACGACATGGGCATTGATGATGGAGACAATATTGAAGGCATATGGCATATGGGAAACGATAATTGCGAAAGAAGGAATAGAAACAAATGAGAAGAAAGAAAACACATCAAAGGCAATAATCTTCCAATCACTGCCACAAGATGTTTTAATGCAAGTTGCACAATACTCGACTGCAAAGGAAGTATGGGACTCAATCAAAGTCAAGCATTTAGGAGCCGATCTTGTTCAAAAGGCACGACTACAAACATTGAGAAGTGAACTAGAGACGCTAAGGATAAAACCAAACGAAAAAGTAAGTGACTATGGAGGAAAGTTAAGTAGTATAAAGGCCAAGTTTAAAGGACTTGGTGAAACTTTGGAAGATAAGGTGCTAGTAAGGAAACTACTTAACTCTGTTCCAAAGAAGTTTTTACCGATCGTGGCAACTATAGAACAATATCAAGACCTAGACGAAATGTCATTTGAAGAAGCCATTGGAAGGTTAACAGCCTATGAAGAACGAATCAAGAGTCAAGACATACTAGAGGCAAATGATCAAAACAAGCTTCTCATGGCAAGTTCAAACAACAAAACTTATGGTAAATGGCGAGGTAAAGATTTCAACAAAGAAGGCAAGGAAAGCATGAAATGGAAGAATAATTCGAATACAAGTCAAGGAACTAAAGACAAGAGCAAGCTCAGATGTTATGAATGTGGCAAACATGGGCACTTTGCGAAAGAATGCACGAAATGGAAATACAACAAGCAAGAAGAGTCACATCTCATCTATGACACTGACACTGAACCAACATTGCTGTAAAGACAAGAAAAGAAGACTTGGTTGCAGTCTATAACATTAGGGGGGAGAATGTTGGACCTTTAATGTTATAGAAGAATAGAATAGGGTAGTTTAGTGTACATTTATGATAAGTATTCTGTAAAACCGACCCATTATATTGGGCTGGGTCAGTAGGTAACGGTATAAACCATTTTTAGGGTCATGACTTTTATTGAATCGGTATGTCTCTTCTCCAAAAGCCACGCTGTAACAAGGCACCGATTCAATTAGTATAAATAAGTTAGATTTCTGTAAAACAATACATTCCATCAATACAATTCAGAATATATATCATTTGATAATTCTGTATTTTATACTTCTCCTTTTTTTTGCAATACAACCACAAAAGAACATGTGAAACAAGAGATATCGAAGGCAAGTTTGTAACAGACTAGTTATGTTACAGTTGTACAATCACATTATTTCACAACTGGATTGAGCTTTCACAGTATCCAATTCGTTCACAATTGGACACTTTGTAGGAATTGGTTTTTGCTTGAACTGTGTAAGATGTTTTTAACTTAATTAGTTGACTTTGACTTTTTTGCCATCTCGTTTATAACTAAATATTTAGTTTTTTCATGACTTGATTCGAGAGAAACTAAAAGTAACAAAACAGTGCATGTTTAGTTGTTTAGCTACATACATTTTGAAAAGAAGAACCTGTCACAACTCACAAGCGTCCTCAAGGCTCAAAGTTCAAACACTAAAAAGGATGATTTTTATGGGCGGTTAAAATCGGCCATAATTTGCACACGTCAATGCTTTAATAATCTCATCGACACATGAGTTTTGTTGTTTTTATCGAATCCCAGATCGCCAACTTAATTTGTGCAGGCCTATAACACGGCGGCCAAGTTGACACATGTTGCCAATCTTTGATTCAGTATCCTTTATCATTGGTTCCAGTAGTAACTAAGGTATCTAGAGTCTAGACCTCATCAAACTAACATATACAAGCAATTTAAGATTTTTACATACAACAAAAGTTCATAGAAAGTCACGGAAGGAATCATAAACACATAGATGGAAGCTAGGTCTAATCGCGTTCTAATTTACAACATTACAAAATCACAAAATAAGATAAATTCATAGCATTAAGTTTCGCAATCAAACCCAATCAGCCAAATTGATTTGTAATAGTTACGGATCATACAGCAACTAAAAACAGATCAAACTAATGCTCCTCATATTCATCATCCTCCCATCAAACCAACCTCCTCACAATCATTCTCATGTGCAGAAAAGTCCTCGAGCTTCTGAAAACTCACCTTCCTCCATTCCTTCAAGATACCATTGCACATATGCAGTCTTCCAAATTACCACTAGGTACAACAGTACGCAGCTAGTAATTGATCCCATATTTAAGTCCAGTTGGGCAACTATCGACAAACAGAAGAGTCCTTGTGAAAAGCGAATGGCTCAAAATCAATATAATTTTTTAAGAAGGTTAAACAGATTGAATTCATCGCACATTGAGCATTAACCTTTTTGTCAACGCTTTTAATTTCGTTAAAGATAACATTTTTTTAATAAGGACAAATTTTGTTTGTTTCCGTTTTCTTGTCAGCATGTTTTTTCATCCAACCTTTGTTTTGATCGAATATGCACAATAGAAATTGAACTTCGCTTTACATTTGTACTTGCCTTCCAGCAAATCTAATGATCATCCAAAGTCGAGAAGTGATAACCAAGTAAATAAGCTTTTATACAATTTCCAAACCTACAAACTAAACTCTTTATTAAAAAAAACTTGATCTGAAACCATAAATAGATGTAAAGTGCAAATAGCTCTGCAAGTTGAAAGACGAAGGGATGCTTTTCCTCAGCAGACTGCAAGAGCAAAAAGCTTGAGACATTTCTTTGAATTTAAGCAACCACGAGTATCAAACTATTTAAAAATATCATCCTTTTAACAGCTATTATCAATCACCCTTATATATATTTTCAGCAACTACAGCAAGATGATCAAAACTACCAAATCCAACAAAAGCCATGGCTGGGAATTCCACAACACTCTCCTTATTATTAGTTAACCTCGTGCTTTATTTCATCATCACAATAATTGCTTCTTGGGCTATCAATCACGGTATTGAAGATACCCATAAAAAAGGTACTATCTCTTTTCGTTTTTACATCAAATGTTTTGGTAGGTGATTGAAATTTTTGTTTAGCTGTTCAGCCACCCGCATACAAATTTTTACTACAGTATAATACTATTACCCACATACAAAGGGGAGCACGATTTCAGGGTTTCCACAATTCCACGCCTATTTAAACCTTTTTGGAGATTAGAGATCGTTGTTTTTCCTTTATTATATATTCCCTTTATTCGGTCAAAAGGACTATTGGACAATTAAACTGACAATTCATATTAAATTTATTTATGTTTGGCTGTAGCATCTGGTCTGAGTCCTCCAGCAAGATTATTTCCAATATACTACCCATTTGGCAACATGGCAACAGGCTATGTGGTTATCTTATCTCTCTTAGCTGGGGTTGTGGGCTTTACAACTTCCGCCACTGGAATTAATAATGTTGCACAATGGAAAGCGTCCAATCTATATGCAGCTTCTGCGTCTGCACTAATTAGTTGGTCACTCACATTGCTTGCCATGGGGTATCTAACTATTTCATAATTTTAACTTTGTTAATTAATTAGCATGAATAGTGACCAATGGTAGTAAAGGCAAGGAGACCATGCACCAATTGACTCAAACTTACGCTTGTCTTTAAACCTTAATATTTCTCCAGATTTGCTTGCAAAGAAATAGATATTGGTTGGAGCGGTTCCACCTTGGTAAATACTAAGACAATTTTCTTTTTGCACCAATTTTCTTATTCCACAAATGTGAAACTTAATTATCTAGCAAGTGTTGTAGTGTTTGACTCAAGAATGTTCTTTGCAGCGTGCTCTAGAGGTTTTTCTGATAATTGTTAGCGGGACACAGTTGTTCAGCATGGTTACGCTTCATGCTGCTATTGAAGAGCTTTCAAGGTATGGTGGGGGAAGAGTCTAAGTATCAAACGGGATAGTACATTTTACAGTGAAACAAAAGAAAAAAAAATATATGTCGCCTACATTTGCACATTTGGTGCTGTGTTATTAGAGATTCTCCCCTTGTGGTTATTTTCTTTGTTTTTGGTGTTAACTAAATTGCAGTTGAAAAATAACATTGAGTGATGTATTAAGATTGGTTTTCACCTTTTGAATTGTCACCCTTTACTTTGTACCTTTCTCCCTTCACTTCTGCGCGTTTGGTATTGTAAGGATTAAGTTATAAAGTCGTATTATTCATGGGTTTGACTTGTTTGACATATTCAAATGACTGAATCAAAAATTCCCAAAATAATTTAAAGTAATGGACAGTGTTTAGTTGTATACAAAATATGTTTTCAATAACTCATCAAGTCAACAGTCTGTCTCACCAAATCAAGAATCTGGCTCCAACAAGCTTTTACGTGACAAGTTAAATGTTTCATTTTTCTTTTGACTAAGGGCATCCACTATGGTGGTTTATAAAAAGGTTTATAAAATGTTGAAGAGGTTTAAGAACTTATACACCATAGTGAGCATCTATTTCAAGCTTATGTGTCATGAAAAGGTCTAGGATATTGAACATTTTCATAATTTAATGCTTTTGATTATGTGTGAAGTTTATACCATTTGAAAAGGTTTATAACATAGTGGGGATAGGTTTATAAAACAAAAAGGTTTATAATTTAATGTAATAACACAAGTATAAACCTTTTAAAAGGTTTACCATAGTGGATGGCCTAAGGAACTAGTTTTCTTAAATGCTTTATCTACACGAGCACAAGACCATTGTTAAATGCATCTATATTATGAAAATTGCAACAGTTGAGTCTACATGTTGATGTACAAATAATTAAATATCCGACGTAGGTTTATTCATACCTTCATTGTACCTCTCAAGCTAAAATAGATGTGACAAAGTGAGGATTAGGAACTGGCCAAAATGGGTATATTTTTGGTAAGGATTGACCCAAGAAACTTTTGTTAAAAAGTTTTTAAGTTTTTTTAAAGATATATAAGGGCAGAAGTTCAATAAGGTGAATAATAGTTTAATTTATCGAATGTGATGGTTTAGGATCTTTTACTCCTCAAAATAAACTTTAGACGACTTTCGACCATCTTCTTTATCAGCTAATTTTACTTGTTTGACTTGTCAGAGATTTAATATACACTGAATTGTTCAATCTATAAGGAAATGGGTCAAACTGGCACCCCAAACTCTGAATCTTTTGAACCAAAATAATTAATACAAAGACTTAAATCTTTTGAAATCTAGTTTGATGGTGATTTCAATGACTATTTGTAAGAAACCCACGCTTAAGACATGGTAAACCCACGCTTACTACAAAGACTTTTTTCCCAATGGGTCACTTTCAGGTATACTATGCTCTCAATGCTTTTCAACAAAAGACCATTTATTTCGGATTCAGTAATGTTCCCTTCCTAAGCCTTTGGCTCATTTAGACTTTGGATTATCATTGTGGTCAATTATTCTTCTATTATCATAAAACCATACGAACACCCGTACCATATGAATATTTGCGCAAAGCAACGGTTTATAGTGGCAAAATAATAATACTTGCGAACTTATATTTTGGTGTAACCCTTAATGCAACACTTACGAATTCAATTTGTAGTCATTGCGAGGAAAAAAAATCTATGGGAAAACCAAAAATGATAAAAATTTGAGAATTATACAATGTTTAAACTTTAAACTATTAATTTAGTGGTGGATATTGCTATTAATTTTTATCTAGGGTATTGTAAAATTCATTTTCATCAACTTCACTATGAATTACCACAAGAGTAAAAAGAAGTTTATAGTATTTAATTATTTATATAGTAGAGATTAGAATAAATTTTTGGAAACTAGTAAAAGAAATAAATAAATAAATAAATATGTGTTTCAAAAATTATAAATCGATACAAAAAGCTTTACGTTTGACATTAAAAAAGGGTTTATAACATTTGGGCCTCATATGTAGATTTTCTAAGGCGTGGTTTATAGCATTTGGGTCTCATATATTGATTTCATAAGACATGGTATAGCATTAATGCATCCGAGATGATAAAAAAATGTGCTTAGAAAAGTTTTCATTTCCATTAAAAGTTGTCATTTAAGATTAAACATAAACACTTTCTAAATTTAATGTACAATAGTAATTGTGAAAAAAAAAAAAAAAAAAAAAAAAAAAAAAAAAACAACGGTACAACCTCTTTCAAGCCCTGTTTTAGGCTGGTAAGTTATATTACAAACAGTTGGTATTGGGCTGAATCAAAAATGTGGACCGGATAGAGTGGGTTAGTGTTGAGTTATTTCCATTTGTTATAATAGTTTAAGGCTGTATCGGGTTGTTGGGTTAAAGGCTATCCGTACAATGCGTAACATTAAATCTGTTATTAATCCTGCGTGAATATAAACATTCGAATACCCTTTATATCATAAACATATTGTCTATATGACATGTGACCGACGCTTTTACTCGACATCTCAATTTTAACATTTTCGTATACCCAACCATTGGTAGTGAATATTCGACGCCAAAAAAATGGTACCGACAAAAACGCTTACCTTCAAACATAACCAAACTTACTACCACACATTAAGCAAGGAACAATCAAATCCAAATTGTGTCGCACGGGTCTGAATGCCTCGTTAAGTAGTAAAAATAAAGATCGGCTAAAGTCAAACAAATTTTGTTTGGAACCAGACATGAAAATCTTCTTTAATTCATTGTAAATACAACATTTATTTGCTAAAAAAATAAAAATTGGCCGTTGACTATTAGGGTATCAAATATGTGTTCATAATCTAACTAGTTACTTTCTGGTTGACTAATTTCCATTGACTTTTGATCCTTGACTCATATACCTTTAGTTAATAGACTCCTTAGATTTTGTCCTTCTATCATTCCTTTCATGTTTGATTGCTTTTGTTTTCTGGTCCCTGTTTGATGTCTGCTACCGAAAATAGATTTGGTGATTCTTGTAACATAACGAAAAAGTGTTTCCGCAAAGTTGGTACTATAACTAATGAAAGAATAACATTAACACCTGACTTCCATTTAGGTTTGAGACAACAAATAAAAAACATGTTTATTATCACAAAAGAAATTGATTGATAGGCCTAAATATGTGATTAATTTTGTGCTCATATGTATATGGCATTGGCTTATTGGTTTATAAAGAAGTGGATCCCACTTTTGTCACCAACAAGATGTTGTTATATAAGTTTAGACATAAATACCAATTAAGCATGTCAATCAAAGCTCTTTGTGTATAAGTGGTGTATGTTATGGAGTGGAAAGGTAATAGGATGTTGAGTTGGCGAAGGTAATATTGGTTACTAGTTACTACTACACCTAATCTTAAAAAATTTTGTTTAATGAACAAAACTAGAATAAACAAATCAAGAAATGTACGCCCCACGTGAAAACATTTTCTTCTATTAGAAAGGCGAGCATTCCCATTAGAAAAGATTCTTGTTAAGAGAACCGTTAATAGAACATACACACATAAAAACATAAAAAATAAAATAGGATGAAATCTTGAGCATTATTCATGAGACGAAACCAAAAGGGGAAAAGGGAACATAGAACTTGTAATTAATAGAACTTGTAATTAAGGACATTTGGACTAAAACAACATTTTACAAGCGTAAAAATCGGCATGACCTAGGTGATACTAGTAAAAAACTATCATAAAATGTAGAGCAGTGATAAATATGCCTACTAAAATAGACCTACTACATTCATATTTTGACAAGTGTTATACACTTATTCTCTCTTATCGTTACCTACCAATTGGTAGAACCGTGGAGAAGGTGAATACGGTCTTTTTTACTTATTTGAAGTTTAACAACTTAAAGTCTCCAAGAGTATAAGTATACATACACAAAACACAAAAACACAATATAGAGATATATAGAGAAAGAGATAATATATACTGGTTCGGGTGTGGGGTTTAGACCATCCGTACCTTCAGTTGCGAATCCACGACACTGATACTATTCACTAAGTATAATCCTTATGGTGAATAACAACCCGTTACAACTTCACTCCACCGATATGCACAAAGATCGGCGCTCACTAAGAAAAGCTACTCCCAACAGTTTTTCGCATTCGGAAACCACCCACAAGAATCTCATGATTGACTTTTGATAAGGATTTATTTGATGCGTTTTTAGGGGCCATTTAAGCCCTAAGTCATGAATTTATGATCAAATATTGCCTTAAATCGTTTCTTTTCTCATAATACGTACTTGAGACATGATTTCTAGAATATGGAGCATTTTGGGCGTTTTTAGGCTCATGAATGAAGAAAACAAGAAATCAAGAAAAGTCAGGATTTACACCTAACGGCGTCAGGCTTGGATGCTGACGTCGTCACTTGAAGAATGGAACTGATGAACTAAAACACGTGACGCCCCAGAAAGATTTTGAAGATTTGTACCTGGCGGCTTTAGGTGCAATGGAGGCGAGGCCGTCAGGCTTTGAGATTACACGAGACGGCCCAGAAGAGTTAACAAGTGACGATGTCAGAACTTTGTTTAGGCGATACGAAACCCTAAAGAGTGTCGTTCAGACGGCGTCAGGACCTATAACCTGACGCCGTCTGCTTGTAAAATCTATATATAGTTTTGGAATTTTCATTCATTAGTGTGGTGTAACTAGGGGTGGAAACGAGCCGAGCCGAGCTCGAGCCTGCCAGAGCTCGAGCTCGGCTCGTTTAAGTTTTAAAAGGCTCGAGCTCGGCTCGTTTAGAGCCTTAAATTTTAAGCTCGAGCTCGGCTCGTGGAATATTATATAGGCTCGGGCTCGGCTCATTTATACGATTTGGCCATGAAAAGTTAAAGCTTGGCTCGAGCTTGAGCTTGGCTCGTAATATATCTTTATTGAGCTCGTTAATAAGCTTGAGCTCGGCTCGTATATAAGTTAAAATATCATATTTTTGTTTAGGCTCGTTTAGGCTAGCGAGCCCAAACGAGCTTTTTATGTAAAGCTTGAGCTCGAGCTCGATTAATAAACGAGCTGCAACTTAGGCTCAAGCTCGGGCTCGAGCTCATTTAGGCTCGGCTCGTTTGAGCTTTTTACCGATCCGATCTCGAGCTTTTCATGAGCGGCTCGGCTCATTTCCACCCCTAGGTGTAACTTTGTGCAAAACCCAAAAGACGAATTTCCAAAGATTTCAAGGGTTCCCAAATCCTCTTTTCTCTCATGTTTCATTGAAGATAAGTAATCTTTTATTCATTCATCATGTCTATGTGTTGTGAGAAGGTTGAGTATGTAAGAGGGATTGTTACAGAATGAGTTGTAAAAGTGTTGTTTGAATTTCAAATTCAAATAAGAAGTTGGTGATTGTAAGAGGATGGAGTGTGTAGGAAGCTATATGTGTAAGAGTGTGTCTTGTAGGAAGGAACACCACACAATTTGAATTTCAAATTTAAATGTGTTTATGAGAGGTTCTGAGATAGAAGTATGTTGGGGAAGCTTCATAAAAATGAAGAGTATTATGAGTGTGTGTGATGAAAGAGTGATGGTGGATATGTTGTGTAATAGAAGACAAGAGGGTATTAAAATATTATAATCCAAACTTGTGTGAGAAGGGAGTGTGTAAGAGTGTGAGTTGGTTTATTTCAAATTCACATATGTGGTGTGTGGTGAAAATAAATGAAGATTGGAGGCTAAGGGTGGTGATGTGTTTGATTTGTGTAGGTTGAAAAACTTATTGATTTATTGTGTGGAAGGAGTGAGTAGGTGACAATATATGCAATGTGGAAGACAATAAGAATGAAGAGTAGATTGTGTTGTGGTGTAGGGGACAATAATGTAAGAGGTGTAAGAGAATGTATGTTATGGGTAAGTAAACACATAGAAAGGATATTCATACTTCAAAACTTAAACTCAAATATTCAAGTTTGACAATCCTTAACTAAGCAACAATTAATATATTCACTGATCACCTTGATGCAAGTAAAATAAGTGTTTTGCATCAAAAGTAAAGCATTAACCCACAAAGGGAAAGTTGCGTTTACGCAAAAGTGGCTTGGCTTAATTGGTCAATAAGGGAGTAAATTCGTTACGTAATTAGCAAAGATATGCGTAAGGATTATGGTCACTTGAATACTTTCATTTGAAGTTATAGTGAAAGTATGAATCTCCTAGGTTTGAGGAAAAACATTTTTGTCTTGGTTAATGGCATTTGAAAAAAAATGAGAAGGCGTGTTATAAACGGGAGGACTTGTTTTGGGCATCTCTCTAAGTCCAAGTCTTAAAGCGAGTTTACCTAACATCTCAAATATCATGTACGAACCTGTATTGAAAGATTCACTTAGTCGAGTAAGAGGAAAGCCGACTTGGGAAAACCAAAAACACCAAGACCAACATCTAACGCTTTGGCGCGTCAGGTCTGGTGATGTTTGTTTTTCGGTTTTTGGTTGTCGTTCGTGATGTTATGTGTTTTCTAATATATATATATATATATATATATATATATATATATATATATATATATATATATATATATATATATATATATATATATATTTGTCATCACTAAAACATAAAGGAGACTTTGACCATCAATTGCACCAACAATCTTCCCCTTTTTTATGATTACAAATATTACTTTAAAAGCATATAAAATTACGACGAAGCGTGATGAAGACCGCCGTTGATGAAGTCTTGCATCTTGAACTTGTTAACTTGAAGGTCTTTGACTTTTCAACTTTTGGAAGTAGCTGGCCATGTGATGAGTGCTCAAACACTCATCATTTTTGGTCTAATCTGAACTGCAAAACATACAAAAACACTCAGTAATGCATCAAAATACTAAAAATATTTCAAAATTGTGTTTTATATGTCTTAGATGCAAAATGAGCAAAAACAAATGAAAAACGCACAAAGTTTGCAAAATTGGCAGTTTCAGTCCCTCAACTTTCATAAAATTACAAATCTAGTCCCTGGATATTCAAAATATGGTAAATTATCACCAAAGGTCCTTTTTAAATCATAAGTGGTCATATTTAGTCCTTTGGTGAAAAATTGGAAAAGTTTTGGAAATTTACACTTTTGGTCCCTGGAGTTTCAAACTTTGGCAGATTTGGTCCCCGGTGGAATATTTTTGGATGAAAACTCATTTTTAGTCCTTGGAAATTCAAAATGTTCAATATTGGTCCTTGGATAAAAGATTTTCATAAATTGGCAATTTTAGTCCCCGGACTTTGAAAATTATCATTTTTAGTCCCCGGGAATTTTGAAAAATACAAAAATTGCAAAAATGGATTTTGGTTATTTAAGCTATGCATGAATGGTCCCTTGTGACTACTTTGGGAATTTTACATTTTCAGTCCCTTGGTTTTTAAAATCTACAAAATTGGTCCTTGTGATTACATTTCATACAAACCAAACTAATCCTAATCCTAAACCACCCTTTGGCCCTTTTCATGGTCTGATCCAGTAAACCAACCCACCAAGCCCACCTTACAAACCCGGCCCACCCTAAACTAATAATACTCCCCGTATGTTGACCCCGGTCAAACCCATCCCTAACCTCCAGCCATAACCACCATTTCCCCCCCCCCCCCCTAATTTCCAGTAACCATGTTCCCCCTCCTCACCAACTATCATCAATGCCCTCACCCAACCTTACCAAACCCTCCCCCTCATTAATTCTTTCACCAAACCCACTCAACTGCTATCTCCCATTTTCCCGCCAAATGGAGTTTGAACGGTGGGGATTGATTGAGGCTTATCCAACGGTCAGAGAGAAGTGGGAAAGATTCAGGGACCCTCCAGGCTTATAAAAAGAAAAGAAAAATAAGAGAAAGAGAGTAGTGTAGTCTTAGAATAGTTGTAGTGTAAGTCTTATGTCGTATTAGGTTTAGGTCTACTTTTTAGATGTAATTCTCAGTTAAAAAGATTGTAATTTACATTTTTAATGTAATTGTGAACTGTTTTCATCATCAATTCAAGTATTGCAAGTATAATTTGATTTTCACTTCATTTTGCTCAAAAACAAATTTCTTACCTTAGCTTTGTTGTAATAAAAGCTGTAGTTTGCTGTTGTTTAAAGTTCACTTAAGTAAAAAAGAAGTTTTTATAAGCTCCTTGATTAATTTAGCTTAGTCTAAATCAGTTTTGTTAAAAATTCTCAAAAAATTCCAACAAAATAGGAAGTAAATTAAAAATAAAGTGTGCAAGTCTGAAAAAGAATGAAGCAGGGTATTTAATGGATTGCTCTGGGTTTTAGAGCTTAGTGGTAAGCTATAGGATGTACTTATGACCTCTGGTTCTCAGTTCTTTGCCTAAGTCATTTGTGAGTTCAAAGTTCCACTCTTTGCTTTATACTGTGTAGTAGCTTAGCATCTGCTCATTTATAATTATCTGTGTTTTATTTTGCCTCCTATATCATATTAAGTGTTCATGATTCAGTTTTGTAATGTAAATCATCATTTTGTTTTATAAATCAAGTTCAAGTCCCATAAGGGACTGTTTGGATCAGTACTGTGCTACTTCTTTTAGTTGTTGTTTTGTTGTGATTTTAGTTTAGACATACTACATTAGTTGTATTTAGGTCTTATAAACCTTCAAAACTCAGTTTCAAGTGGTGAAAGTCAAAGAATCCATCTCAAGTCTCTTAACAGTTTACTGTGTGGTTTTTATAGTAGCTCAGTCATTCATAGGTGTTCATTAGTGGTTAATCTAGTTTATATAACTCTTAATTTAGCTTAATATCATGTTTACAGTACATTAGATCAAAGCAAAACTCAACAAAGTCAAAGTTTAGTTCAAAAAACTAAAAAGTCAAATTGTGCATGTTCAGATTTTTCCTAAACTTCAAGTAATTTTAATGATTTTTGTGGTTGCTCTCTGGGCTTAAAATTTGTTTGTATTTGTTCTCTACCATCTCAGCTTTGATATCCCATAATCATCTGATTTTTGGTAATTTTCTTGTGGGCCCCACTTTGCCCCAAAGAGACTTGCAGGGTTGAGCCTTGCTCTGTCTCAGCAGTTGCACACCCACACCACCACCTTGGTGGTGGTCTTCTGGTCACCATGGTGATCCCCAGGCCATGAACCTTGCATTTTTCATTCCCCCTCCTACCAGGGTTATGTTATTGACCATGTGTTTGATCCCTAGGTCTGTGGACCCCACCTAGTTTGAGCCACAAAATCTGTCCCAGTTCTGAGGTTATAGAAAGTTTCCATGTGCTTATTGATTAGCTTTTAGCTTATTCTGTGGTCTCCTTGCACCTTTTCCAGCTTATTCTTGTCTTATTAGCTTATTGAGACCTGTTTCAACCAGAGTGGGTCCCACACATGCTAGTTTAAGCTCATTTCCTCCCACAGTTGACCAAAGTCAACTGTTTCAAGTCTTAGCTTGTTTTCAGCTTATTTTAAGTTTACAAAAATTTTGTTTTTACAAAAAGTGTTTGTTTTTAAGTATTTAATAAGTTTGTAAAAGAAAAACCAAGAAAAACCAATTTAAAATTAAGTGATAGTTTCTATTTAATGTAATTTAATTTTAATTTTCATTTTTAAATTTTTGTTAAGTACTTAGATTTTTTATATTTTTATTAAATCCCTCATATATTAAAGTAGTTATAATAATATTTTCAGATTTTTATCTTTTCATTTAGTATTAATTAGAATTAATTTTAGTTTTATTAATTATTAATTAATATTAAGTTTAAAATAGCATAATTAGTTTTTATTATGTAAAATCTAGTTTTTATATTTTTTATAGCTTTTATATGTTGTAAAATATTTTTAGAAATTTTCTTAGAATTTTTACTGTTCATTTAGTAATTTTCTTAATTTAAAATAGTTAATTAGATAATTAGTAATTAATTAGTAATTAATTAATACAAAAACCACAAAAAGACAAAAACACTTATTTTTAATTTTAAAACTTATTTTTAGTTATTTTATAAGTTTAGAAATTTTATTTTCACCTTTTTAGTATTTAAATAATATTGTATTATATTTAAGTGTTTTAAATATTATTAATAAGTAACAATTAGTAATTAATTAATATTAAATAATTAATTAGTATTAAAATTTATTTTCTTTTTCTATAAATTTTCTTTTACTTTTAAGTTCGTAAAAAAGTCATTTTCACCCCTGGGTGTTTTCAGATTTTCGTTTTCACGTTTTATTTTGTACGTATACGTTTTATTTAAACGTTACATACGCGTTTTTAGGTTTTTATCGTTTCTGGTTTTTCTTAGCTTCCCGTCTTATCCACATAGCTTGTTTAAGTTATTTCATTGTAGATTCCTTAGTTCAATCACATACAAACCCCTTTCTCATCCAAATTCACCCGATCACGAAACCGTTTATTAACAATTCACACCTCGTCGGGACATACGACCCGGGGAAACCTTATACTTCCGCGGAGCATTGAGCCTTAGGAGTTTGACTTGTTTGACCACATCCGTGGTCAAATTAAGTTGACTGCTTTTGCCTCAATCACCATGCTTTATTGTTCGTGAAGGTCTCCACAAATAGTATCAAATCACACATAAGAATCAAGAAGTGTTTAGAGAGATAAAGTATTATTTTGAGAGAGAGAGAATAGAACTTGAAGAGAAAACCAGCTAAGTAAAATGAGAGTGTTGGGTCACTGAATTCCCCAATCTTCTTCTAACAAGGATTTGAACGTAAAATAACCTAAGTATAAACAAGTCACTGAGTGAACAGTAACTCAGTGAGTCATCTTCAGGATGCTAAGACCGAGCCTAAGAAGAAAGGTTCTCCATTTAGTGAGGCGGAACTCAGTGAAGTGTGATCTAAGCCAAGAAGAAGGTGATGGGTTCAGTGAGGATGACAATAACTCACTGAACCCCATGACTCCTCAACAACTTCATGGTACTGAAGACTGATGACTAGAAGACTGAAGTTTTGGCGGGACTGGGCGGGAAAGTTTGATCTGTTTCACAAAAGTGCTTGATCACTTTAAGGTCAAACTTTCCTCAAATGGCTAAAACCAGGTTGTCATCAGAAAGTGCCTTTTGGACTTAACCCAAAGAAGTTTCCCATGCCAGAGAATAAAATCTATCAAGATTTTATTGAGGAACACTTAGGTCCATTGTATAATAGAGTTGTTTACATTTGTGTATAAATAGGTAGCATAAGAGAGGAGTAAAAGTCAACAAGTTTGTGCAATTAATGCAAAGCATTCACAAACCACTTTTACTCCTCCAAATAACAACATAACCCCTGAGATAGCTCAGTGGGTCCTGAAAGTTGTTACTCAACATTGATTTGAGTTTAGTGAGGAGTCTATACCATACTTGTCGTTTTCAATCCCAAGTGTTATTCCGCAAACACTTGGGTACGATTCTTTTTTATTAACTTCTAATAAAGAATTAAACGTTGGAAAATAATGTCTCTTATATTTACGTTACTTTATTGTTAATCTTTTATATATCTTTGTCTAAATGTCATAAAACTTGGTTACTTTAGCTTTGTAGTTATAGTTAACCAAGTAAAAGGGACCAACAAGTGGTATCAGAGCCTCTGATTTGTAAAACTTAAACCTGTTTTCAAAACCTAAGAGTGCTCAAGTTTTTAAAATCAAGATCCCACTATGACTGACATAGATGTTCCCCAACTTGTCGACAAAAAGGGTGGAAGTTATTCAGCAACTGCCCCTCGACTAGAAGTTGGCAAATTTAATAAGTGGAAAAAGCGAATGCTTTGCTACTTAACTGGGATGGAACCATATTACATTAAGTTGATTAATGATGGTCCATATGTCCCAACAACTGCCTAAGGTTTAATTAAACTTGAAGCTCAGTGGACCCCAGATGAAAGGAGGGTGGTCAATCAAGACCAGCGCCTGAAAAGCATCATTATATCATGCCTCCCTGATGATATAATGGAATCAGTGATCGATTGTCCCACTGCCCAGCAGACATGGACTGACCTGGTTCATAGCTATGAAGGGCCTTCTGATACCAAAGAGAATAGAATCATGGACCTGAAGCTTGAATTCAATACCTTCAGGGCCAAGGATTCTGAAAGTCTCTCTTAGACTTATACTCGGTATAAGACCCTCCTGAATGAGCTGACCAATGATGGTGTTATACTGTCGAAACATGAGATCAATGTTGGTTTTGTCAACAGTCTCCCTGAGAAGTGGTTAAACTTCTCTCAGGGATTGAGAAATGCAAACCACATTCAGAACCTTGAGCTCCCTGCCATCTATGGGAAGTTTGTCTATGAAGACAATCTTATCACCAGGAGATACCCTGGTAAAGCTCAGGAAACCAAAAAGGTCTTAACAATTTCACCCATATCAACTGCTTTCTATTCAAAAGGTGTTGTGCAGGATTTTCAGGATGGATCTGATGATGAGGTTGACCAAAGAACCAGTGAGGAGTACCTAAATGATCTTCAAATTGAATTTCATGAAAGGGCACTCCTTGCTAATTCAAAAAGGTTTTTTAAGAAAAACAAATTTCCTTCAAAAGCAAATGACAACACTGAATGCTTTAAACGTGGCAAAATGGGTCATTTTGCTAAAGATTGTTTTTCAAAAACAACCTCAGAACCATCCTTCAAATTTTCAGGAAATAACTCTTTTTCAGGACCCAGCAAATTTCAACCAAAAATGCTTCAGTCTAGTCAAAGATTTGAAAAAGTCCCTCAAATTGACTTTGAAGCCAAGTACAGAAAGGCAAAAGCTAAACTTGCCCTTCTTGAATCATCCTCAACAGTCTCTCAGCCTCCTCAGGCTCCAAAGCCTTCTCAAGCCAAGAACAAAGGGCTTGTTGCTGAAACATATGACTGGGATGAGGTTGAAGTGTCCTCTGATGATGATGAAGTTCACATCAGTGCCCTGATGGCTCTGTCAGATGACAACAAACTTGCTGTGGGGAAGAGTCATGCAAGAAATGGTGAATGGGTTAACATCACTATGAGGAAGGTAAATCTTTTACTTTCTATGGATGATAATGATGATTGGAAATCTTACTTAGATTATATTAATGTTGATCTTAAGTATGTTGAAGAGCAAAGACTTAATTTGTTTTCAAAATTTAACAAACTGGTTTTTGAATTAAATCATTGTAGAGATGAATTACTTGCTTTAAAACAAGCCAAGCTTGAAAGTGTTACACTTCAAATTCAAAACTCTGAACTTGTAAAACAAAATCAAGCTCTTCAGGAAGAACTTAAGAAAGAAAAGGAAATTATTTAGAAATGGACTCAGAAAAACCCCAAACTTTATGAAACACTGAGTCTCACACCCAGCCCCAATAAGGCAGGTCTGGGTGATGATCAACTCACTGAAGTTTCTGGGGATAGTAGCCATTCTACAACTTTTCTATTAACCAACATACTCTCTAGTAAAGAACTTGCTCCCAAACCCAGTGATTGGATTGAAAGAAACAATCCTGATAGTAAAATGCCAAATTTTAATACTGGAAGAATCCTGGAGCCTGAAAGTCAGGCTATCAAGGAGCTGCTAGGAGTCACTGATGAACTTAGTCCTACTGAGTCCATCACTGAGTCTAAGTCTGATTCACCACTCCCTCCACTGAAACAACTTCAGGGAGCAGAACCCAATTCTGACCTTGCACCATTAGTCTATCAACCACATTCTCCCAAAGAGAAATCAGGGTTAGGAAAGACTATTTTGAAAAGACCTACTCCTGCACCCACTAAACACCAAAAATCTTCAGTACCCACTGAAGTGAAGCATGAAAGCACTGATTCAAAGGTTGATCAGCTTACTGAACTTGTTAGGATGCTGAGTGAGAAAATTGAGTCCACTGAGAAAAACTCTGACTCTAAATCAACAAAGCCCTCAGTATCCTCTGGTTCTTCCAAACCAAAAACCACACCCAAACCCTCAGGGAGATGTGAGCTGTGCAATTATCCAAATCACAGCACTGATAAATGCTACAGAGTCCTGTTTTGTATGATATGCAAACAAGAGGACCACAAAACTTGTGATCACATCTCTCACACTGCTTCTTTAAAAGCAAGAGGTCTTTACAAAAACCGAGGCTATCAGTATGCCACACCTTCCAAACAAAGACGCTATCAGTATGCCACACCTTCCAAACAAAGACTGAAGGCCAAACCTTTCTCACCATGTCCTCATTGTGGTTTCAATGATCATCTTCCTGATGATTGTATGATGAAAGATTGTTGTGACATCTGTGGAGATCCCTCCCATGAAACCAGGGGACATGACAAAGTGATTCAGTCCAGAAGGAAAAACCAAACCAACACTTCTCAGTCACCTAAGGCATCAACCTCCACAAAATGTAAAACATGTGGAAGCTCAGGTCACACAACTTCAGACCATGATTCACTAACTGAGTTCAAAAAGTCCCTGAGGACCAAGCCCACTAGAAAGTGGGTCAACAAGAAAAACTAACCCAGTTTACTGTTTGTGCAGAAACACATCAAGGATCCTACTTGGCATCTAGACAGTGGATGCTCCAGAAGTATGACTGGTGTGAAAAGCTCTCTGCACAAATATGTGGAAGAACCAGGACCCAAAGTAGTATTTGGTGATAACTCATCAGCTCCCACTGAAGGTTATGGTTCAGTAAACTGCAATGGTATAGTTTTTACAAGAATAGCTTATGTTAATGGTCTCAAGTATAACCTGATAAGTGTTTCCCAACTATGTGATGCCAAATACATAGTTCAGTTTGATGACAAGAGAGGGACCATCTTTAATGCCAATAAGGAAGTTGTGTTGATTGCCCCTAGGAGGGATGATGTATATGTCCTTGACATGTCATCCCTGACTCAGAATGGGACTTGTCTATTCTCAAAGGCAAGTGAGACAATCAACTGGCTATGGCATAGGAGACTCTCTCATCTGAACTTCAAGAGCATCAACAACCTGGCCAAACAGAACAAAGTTCTGGGCCTTCCATCCCTGGTGTATACCAAAGACAAGCCTTGTTCTGCTTGTGAAAAAGGAAAACACCACATGGCATCATTCAAAACCAAACAAACCTTTTCCATCAAAAGTTGCCTACATCTTCTTCATATGGACCTTTTTGGACCTGTCAGTCCAATGTCCATTCACCATGAGAAGTATACTCTGGTCATTGTGGATGAATACTCAAGATACACTTGGGTCTACTTCCTGACCAAGAAGAGTCAGGCAGCTGATACCATCATGTCATTTGTCAGGAACATTGAAAATCAAAATGATGTCAAAGTTAAACAGATCAGGACTGACAATGGCACTGAATTCAAAAACCAAGACCTTGAGTGTTTTTGTGATGAGAAAGGAATTTCTCAAAATTTCACTTCTCCCTATACTCCTGAACAAAATGGAGTTGCTGAAAGGAGAAATAGAACACTCATTGAGGCAGCAAGAACAATGTTAAATGGCTCAGTCCTCTCAAAACATTTTTGGACTGAGGCAGTTAAAAGAGCCTGCTACACTCAAAATAGGTCAATCATTGTGAAAAGGCATAACAAGACTCCTTATGAGATATTCAAAGGAAGGATTCCTGACATCAGCTACTTTCATGTATTTGGGTGTCCTGTGTTTATACATAATCACAAGGATCACTTGGGTAAATTTGATGCCAAAGCTGATGATGGATACTTCCTAGGATATTCCCTGGTTTCTAAAGCCTTCAGGGTGTTCAACACAAAGAGACAACAAACTGAGGAAACTTATCACATTATTGTTGATGAGAGCACTGAATCCATCAGGTTCTCAAATTCCTCAGTAGATGAAATTGGTATTGATGACTCATCAAGGTATCCTCCTGATGAGTATCATCCTGAGAACAATCCCTCAACCCAATACCAAGCTGATGCTGACGTCTCCTATTACATCATCCCTCACAACCTTCCCCAACCACCTATCAGTGAGATCATTGAAACTCAGCCTGTCTCAAATGAGACTGACACCACTGAACAAATTATTCAGGAACCCTCAGAACAAATTGTTCCTACAGTTGTCACTGAAGCACATAATGATGAGTTACCTCATGTTCCTGAGTCTGAACCTAATCAGGCTCCTTCAAGCTCAAATTCTTATCCCAAACCTCAAGATAGCTGGACTAGATCCAAAGTCATTGAGCTTGTGAACATCATTGGTGAACCCACTGAAGGCATGCTCACAAGAAGCAAGGCTGCTAAACTCAAGGCTGCCACTGCCAATATATGTCTTTATGCTGACTATCTCTCAGAGATTGAGCCTAAAAATGTTAAAGAAGCCCTGACTTATGAAAGTTGGGTTCAGGCCATGAGAGATGAATTGGAACAATTTGACAGAAATGATGTCATGACCCTTGTTGAATGCCCCCAGGGTGTTTTAATCATTGGTATGCAATGGGTCTTTAAGAACAAGACTGATGAGAATGGCACAGTCATCAAAAACAAAGCAAGACTGGTTGCCAAAGGATATAATCAACAGGAAGGTATAGACTATGAGGAAACCTTTGCACCTGTTGCTAGAATGGAAGCCATCAGGATCTTCCTTGCCTATGCAACTTACATGAACTTCAAAGTTTACCAAATGGATGTTAAAAGTGCATTCCTGAATGGTAACATCAAAGAAGATGTTTATGTGCAACAGCCTCCTGGTTTCGAAAGTAGTGAATACCCCAACCATGTCTACAAGCTTAACAAAGCCCTTTATGGACTAAAACAAGCACCAAGGGCATGGTATGAAACTCTTTCAGCCTTCCTGATTCAAAACAAGTTTGTCAGAGGAAGAATTGACAACACACTGTTCATCTACAGAACAAAGGATGATGTCATTCTTGTCCAAGTATATGTTGATGACATCATCTTTGGCTCAACAAGTTACAAACTTTGAAAACAGTTTGAGAAACTGATGACTACAAAGTTTGAAATGAGCATGATGGGTGAACTCACATACTTTCTTGGACTTCAAATTAAACAAACTGAAAAAGGAATATCCATTTGCCAAGAAAAATATCTCAGGAACCTACTGAAGAAGTATGAGCTCACTGACTGCTCTTCAGTAAAAACTCCTATGGTTCCTCCAAATAATCTTGGCCCTGATCTCACTGGAAAATCAGTGAATCAAACCCAATATAGAGGAATGATTGGCTCCCTGATGTACTTACTTGCCTCAAAGCCTGATATCCAATTCTCAGTCTGCCTGTGTGCAAGATACCAGGCTGACCCTAAAGAATCACATCTCACTGCTGTCAAGAGAATCATCAGGTACCTGAAGGGTACTCCAAAACTTGGTTTGTATTACCCAAAATGTTCAGGATTTGATCTCAAAGGGTACACTGACTCTGACTATGCAGGATGTAATATGCATAGGAAAAGTACTTCAGGATCCTGCCAATTTCTTGGTGGTAAACTTGTGTGTTGGAGTACAAAGAAACAACAGTCAGTGGCCATGTCCTCAGCTGAAGCTGAATATATGGCTGCTACAGGATGTTGTGCAAATGTACTATGGATGAAGAGCCAACTGAGTGACTATGGCATTCAGTATAAGATGGTACCTATCTTTTGTGATAATACAAGTGCCATAGCCATCTCAAACAATCCAGTACTTCATCAAAGAACCAAACACATTGACATCAGATACCACTTCATCAGGGATCACATCACTAATGGTGAAATTGAACTACACTTCATCCCCATTGAATATCAGCTAGCCGATATCTTCACAAAACCTTTTGATGAACCCACTTTCACAAGATTGAAAGCTGAACTGGGCATGTTGGACATAGAATCAGGAAACTGATCAAATGTGTTCCAACCTGATGTAAATTCTCTAGGTCCCTGATCACACTCTTCCTGAAAATTTTTTTTGAATGAAAATTCATTCAGGGGGCTCAGGATGAAAAATGGCATTGAATACCCTAACTAAATGCTCTAAGTACTTAGTTAGTTAATACCCCAGGTAGGTAACTGAATCCTATTAAATATAGGAATATATGTCACTTACACAACTCGCATCCACTCCTTAGGCCCCCACATCTCTCTCACCAAACACCACTGAGCATTAAATGCTCCCTCACACACAAAAGTTGTCATGATTTTTAATCTACAAAAGTGCATTATTTGCAGATCCGCACAACTGTTCACCCATGATGTGAGAGAAAATAGGGTAATGGGAATCGTGATATTTAATGCGGATATCAAACCAACATTATTATGCCGTTTCGGTTAAATAAATTAAACCTTTGGTATCCACAACATCACTACCCTAATTCCCACCCTATAAATACCCCCACAAAGAAGAACACACACACACTTTAAAATCTTAACAAAACTCTTGCAAAATTATTTCAAGAACTTTTTGTTTTCAAAAATCTGTGTGTGCTTCTTCTTTATTCAAAACCAGACCTTTTAAAACTATAATGGCATCTTCTAGGGTCATAAAATACGCACCAAATGTGGAATTCCAAATGGAAAGCGTAGACCTTACCAAAAACAATGTGGTAGGAAACTTTGCCTACCCTGAAGGGTTCCCTGCTTACAGGGATGTGGTGAAGTTTCTACAAAACTGCTTTCTCACCACCACATTCACAAAGACCCCCTCAGTCATCTATCATGACTACTTGAGGGAATTTTGGTACTCGGCGGTGGTTGAAAACCCTGATGCACCAAAGGTGGCCAAAATTAAGTTCTCAGTGAAGAATGGGACAAAGTCCCTTGTTCTTGACTATAAAACCTTTGTCAAAGCCACTGGCCTTGACAACACTGAGACTTTTGTTGCCCCACCCACTGAAGAGGAGGTTAAACAACTCCTCTTAGAACTAGGACCATATGATAAGAATCATCCTGATATTGCTCCAGGGGCCCTACTGAACAAAGCCCCCATCATTTGGAGGATCCTGATGACATTCGTCATTCAGGTCCTTGGGGGGAATAAGTCCTCAACTGAGCAACTGAACACTACTCAATCAATGATAGTGTACTGTCTCATTAAGGGTAAAAAGATTGACCTTGGAGAAATTATCTTCAGGGACCTCATAGGCAAACCGGGTGGGAAGTCTAGGCAAAAACACATGTCTTACCCTAGATTCATTTCCTGCGCCCTGAATGACCTACTAGGGTCTGAGTACTTCAAGCCTGACAGTGTCGGCTTTGAACATGATGTCTTGCATAAGGAAAATTACTCACGTGACCCTAATGAGGTTACACATGTCGCCCTGACCACATATATGCTGACTGCTATCCAGGGTGACAACATTGTTTCACCAATTCCCTCTCCCACCAAAAAGGTGAAGAGGAAGAAGGGACAGGGGTCCAGGAAGGTGGCTCAACCCAAGCCACTCGCCACTGAGACCTCTACCCCTAAGCCTGACAAAAGGGGGCAACAACAACAGACCCTGACTGCCGACACCCTCAGGATCATAAGCCAATCTTTGGCCCCAAAACAACGGCCAATAGAGGGCACTGAGACATCACACTCAGTGTCCTCGGGCGAACCCGTTCCCAAAGACTCTACTGTCATAAACAAGACAGTGGAGCCGGAACTAACCAAACCTTCACATCCTGCTAAAGGCTCTGGCAAATCACAACCAGAGTCTCAGGGAGTAAGGGATCCTAAATCCTCGGTGGGGCAGCACTACTCCACTGAGAAAGGGGTCCACAAACAATCACATCCCGCTAAACGCTCGGGTCAATCATAACCCAAGCATCAGGGAGTTCACGTTCCTAAACCTTCGATAGGCCAGAACAAGCCTGTTGGAAAGGGGGACATAACCACTCAGGTGCCTGATGAGGACATTCGCAAATCAAAGCTTTTGTCTGAGGGCACAACAACTCATCCCAAAGACTCAGAGGGAAACATACAACCCGCTGATAGGGACATCACAATCACGGCTCCTAGTGATGGTACTGAAAAACACCCATCAGTGCCTGAAGGGGTCACGAGGGACAAAGACTCAGAGGGAAACATACCACCCGCTGATATGGAACTCACAACCAACTCCGAAGGAGCGCATAACTCGGGAACTGACCCTGAAGACCAGGTAGGTAAAACCCAACCTACCGGATTTGAGGGGTCAGGACCTGGCCAAAACAAAGGCGAGTCTTCTTATGAAGAGGAGCCGGCTAACCCTATTTTGCAGATTCAGTCCCTAGCTGAAGCTCAGGCTGTTTTGTACTCTGATGATGAATTCAGCAGTGATGAGGAAGTCTTCAAGGCCGGAGAAGAAATGGAGCTTGAGGAGACAATCCCTGAACCAATTCCTCAGTCTCCTCAATCTTCAAACCATGATGATGCTGACACTCAGTCCAAGACAGAGTCCTCAGGAGATGATCAGGCTCCTCTCACTGTGAAGACCTTCACCAAATTCATCAAAAAGATTACTAACATTTTGTACAGGGGGATCACTGATGAGGGCTTTGACATGCACACTGAACAGGCGGTTCACTTTCACAATCTCAAAGATACTATCGAAGACTTTGATGAAGATGTCAGGGAACAAAATTCCTCAGTCAACCATTCCCTGACACAGATGATCACTCCCCTGAACCAGTTTTTGATAACCCTCAACCAGTTGAATGTAGGGGTTCAGTCGGTTCAAGAATCAGTCAAGGATGATCCTGAACTCACCAGGAAGCTACTTCAGGCATCTGAGACGTATCAGGTGAACTCAGTGGCTCTCACTGAATTACTTGACTTGCTGAAGGGTTCTAATCTTCAGGGTCTCACCACCCGCTGTGGAGTCTCTCAAATCTTCCTTCATCAAAATGGAGGAATCAGTGACAACTCAGTCACAAAGGTCTACTTCTCTGGCATGGACCTTGGGCTCCAGGATGACAGCTCTTGAAAATGCACAGGCTGCACTTGACTCCAGGGTGTCCATCATTCAACAGGATACTCAGGAGATCAAGTCTATGATGACCGAAATTTTTAAAGCCTTCAAGGGTGCATCTACTTCTTCAGTACAGCCAACACTTGCCATCACTGACATTCAGGCAAATGTTGAGGGGGAGAATGCTACTGAAGCCCCTAATACTGTTGAACAAGAAGCTGGACAGCCCTCTCACACTGAGGGGGAGCATGTCACTGAAGCAACACCAATCACCGAAGTTCCACCACAGGAGGAACCAGTCTCCTCTTCTCTCGGACAGGACAGAGGCAAAAGTATTGCTACCACCTCAATTCCTGAAAATGTTCTCAAGCCAGCCTCAACCATGGTCAGATTTGATCCTGATGCAACTATCAGGGTCCCGTTTGAAATCAATGGAGTAGTACAACTTCTCACGAATGATGAAATTCAAGCTTACATGGAAAGGACTGAGACACTACTCAAGGTGGCTGAGGAAGAGAGAATGAGCAAGCCTGCTATCATTAAGGTTGTTCATGAGGAAGCTGAAAAGATTGGTTTGAACACTGAGGCACTAGCAACTGTACAAGTTGGTGCTGTCTTTAAAAAGGCTCAGGAAGAAGAGCTAAATTCTCTCAAAGTGGAAAGGGAAAACAAGCTCAGGAAGGATGCTCAAATCAGAAAAAACAGGATTGAAAAGTATACTTGGGTGATGAAAGAAAGGTTACGACCTAAAACCATCACTGACGTTCAAATCCACAGAAACACCGATCCTGCAATGGTCACCGTCTTCAGGGGACGTGATAAAAGAATAATGGACATCCATAAGCCTTTCAAGTTTTTAGACTTTGGCATCACTGAGCTTGATGAGCTTCGATCAATCATTGCCAAGAAGAACAATGTTGTAGTACCTAAACTTCTCGAATCACTGAAGGATAGGTACGACAGACTGAGAGCAATGCCTGAGGCTCTTAACATTCCCTCACTTTTTCCTGACTCAGTAGAAGAGACTGCTCCATCTAAGGCTTCCAAGAGGAAAAGGAAGCAAATAGAATTGGAGCCTGAGATCAAGGTACCAGGGTTAGAGTGTGACAGGTCGCTTCCTGAAGGGATCACATTCGTGAACAATGCGGTCCTTGAAGCTCCTGAAAGAGGCTTATGCTTCACTGATGAGTATGGAAGCCTGGCGTTCCAAAGGTGGTCTAATATGGATAAGGCAGGAATCAAAGCTATGCTCATGTACCTCATGTTGGCGTCCCCATTAAGAGTGATGAGAACAAAAGATTCTGCCAGGACTTGGAAGCAACGATAAATGAACATCCTGAAAAACACCTACTCAAATCAAAGAAAGCAAAGCTTGAAAACCTTGAATACCACCTGAATATCTGATCTGCAACAACTATCTTTTTATTTTTTTTGTAATTTGTAGGATGATTGGCTCCAAACGGTCAACCTAAACTGACCAAGGAATGGTCAACAAAGTCAAACAGCCTAGAGTCAACGCTCCGCGGAAGTATAGTGTTTCCCCGGGTCGTTATGTCCCGACGAGGTGTGGATGGTATAAAAACGGGTTTATGATCGGGTGAATTTGGACAGGAAAAGGTTTTAAGTGAGTTTGAATGATTACACTAAGGAAATGCGAATGAGAACGATCTAAACGAACTATATTAACAAAAACGTGAAACCTAGTTAACCTAAAACGTAATCTAAAAACTTAAAATCAGAATTTGTTTATAAATAAGCAGAAAAATAAGCCAAACGGCTTAAATAGAAGCTATCACTTTATTTATGTTTTTGGTTTTTCTTAATTTAACAAACTACTTTTACAAACGTAACCTAAATTTAAAAACGTAAAAGCTATTTAAACAAAACGCGAGTTAAAATTAAAATAAACGCGAGTGCGCGAAATAAAAAGTGAAATTTACGCTACGCAAACCCTACGGACATGAAAATTATATTTTTACGAACCTAATAATAAAAGAAAATTTTAGAAAAAAGAAAATTATTTTTTTGACTTTTTAATTATTTACTATTAATTAAAAACTAATTAAACTTAATTAAACTAATTTAATTATAATAAATACTAAATGGAAAGTTAAAATTATAAAACTTTTTCTAGAACTACATTAATATAACAGAAACTTTATAAAAATATAAAAATCCCTAAATACTTATAAATAAGCTATTTCTAAAATTAATTACTTATTATTTATTTAATACCTAATTAAACTATTTTAATTATAAATAATACTAAACTAATTTCTAAAATTATGAAATTTTTTATATAAATACTCAATACTAGCAGGATGTTAAGAAAAATATAAAAAATCCTAGTCACTTATTAATAAGCTGCAAATAAGCTAAAACAGCCAAAAATAAGCTAAACCACTACACACTATATTAAGTATTAAATTTGGTGGGATTTGAATGAGAAAAGACCCTAGGGCGACTGGTATGCAGGTACACTCCTAACATCCTCAAAGGGGAAGGTCTCAGGTTCGACCCCTGCCTCCCCCTTTTTTTGCAAATCATTTTATTTATCAAATTTTCTTTTTAAAACTAATTATATACATAAATTTAAGAACTTTTTGTAAAAGCAATTATCTGAAAAGCCCACAATAAGCTCTGTGGGAGCTTATGATTCTAACAGATGAGCAAATGAACTCAATTAGGATTTCTAGACTTGAAAAGCTATAAAACGAGCTATAATCTAAACACTAAGGTGGAAATAAGCTAAAATGAATGACAGTGACTTGGAATGAGCAAAAACATTGGACAAAACAGACTGAACAAGCTATAACCAAGAAATAAGCACTTCCAAACCCAATGAAGAAACAACCAGGCCTGTAGGGCTTTTTTAGGCTGAATTAAGCTAGGGGCACAAACTCCCAAACTCAAAACAGGCACTTACCTAACAAGCTTGATTACCAGGCTTTCCAACAAGACAAGCTACCAAGTGTGGGACCCACTAATAAGCTACTAATGAGCTTATGGACTTGGCTGAGTCACACTGAATAATCAGTGTGTTGGGTTGGGATGGGGCCACTTAGGAAGTGAATAAGGTGTGGGGCAAATCATCTAAGGGCCAAGACAAGCACTGATCAAACAATTTGGACCAGCAAGCTATTCAAAAAGCTTAAGCTCAGGGGATGGAACCCACAGGAAAGCCTGGAATGGGCCTCTGAAATCAGGTGTTCAACCTGGGTGCAGGGGAGCTCATGGGTAAAACCAACAACTTAAAGACCAAATTTGAGTGGGTGAATGGATTTCAAAGTGAAATTTTCTTTTTGAGCTTAACAAACAAGCTACAAAGGATTGTAAAACAGCAAATTTTATCAATTTCCAATCAGAATTTAACCATTCAGAAGCCTTTGAAATCTGTCTTTTTTTTCTCAATATGCAATCTTGACTTTTAGAAAAAACTTGCTAGGTTGACTTTTTTGGGTTTAGATTGATTCCTAACAACTTAATATGATGAATTAAGCTAAAGTGTGACTAAAATGAGCTGTGTTGAACACTTATGAACTGGTATGATGAGATTTTGGCTTTGAAATTCCAACAATAAAACTGTTATGAAAATGACAAGGGTATTTTGACTTTTTCTCAAGTGAGGTCTGGATTTTATTCTTTAACCCTGCTATTAGGACCTAGTGAGAGTTGTCTCAACAGCAAGTACCGAAAAATTCAACCTAAAACTCAGGGAAATAAACTGAGCCAAACACCCCTTTACCAACTGAAATTGAAGATTTTAAACTAAATCCAACTAATTTTTAGGCAAATCTTGAACGCAGAAGCTACAATAATCCCAAAAACACTTAAAAGGCAAATTCTAAACATAATTAAGCAATCTAAATAAGCAAAACACAAATAAGCTAAATGGCAACACTTAAACAGTGAACAAGCAATACTTTGAACTAGGGACTGCTGGACCATGAACTAAGTACAAAAAGCAATATAGAACCTATATAAGCTCAGTTAATCAGGAAATAAGCAATTTATAAGCAGAACTGAGCTATGATACAGTAAAATGCAAAATGAGAAATGGGACTTACAACTACCCTGCTCAATTCAAAGGTGCAAACATGTTTTTCCTTCACCCTAAGCTTCCCATGAAGCATCTAAAACCTGCTATCCATCTTCCACTTCACTTCTTCTTGGCTTTATTATATATTATTTATTTTTTTAGTTACTTATTATTATTTTTTTAATTGAAGCTGAACCTTATACTAAGACTTGGATTTTTGAAATGAAAACTTAGATTAATCAAAAGGGAACAAATTACAAACTGAGGTTTTTAAATGAAAATACAAGATTCCAATAAATTCGACTATATTAAATTAAACTAAAATCTACTAACTAGCCATCTGCTTCCTTCTCTTCTTTTATATTCTTCCAATTAGAGTTTATGGGACCCAGTGGAGCCTTTCCCATCAATAATAATAGCCATTGGATGACTTGAAACCATCTTGGCCGTTTGTGGTGTTTTGGCAGGAAAATGCAATTTGACCACTTTCTTCTGATTTCTTGTGCTAGGGGTGGTAATTTGGATGCTTGTTTTTGTTTGGTGTGGCAAGCGGGGGTTGAGTGTGTAGGAGGGGGTAGCAGACTAGGGTGATGATGAGGTTGGTTTTGGTTTGTAGCAGAAGTGAGGTGGAAGGAGAAGGGGTGGAGTCAAAGCTTTGACTGGGGAGTGGTATTAAAAAAAACGGGGGAGAGTTTTGGGCCTAGGTTGGGTGTGGGCTGGGGTTTTGGTGGTAAGGGTGTGTGATGGGCTGAGGGTGTTGGTGATTGGATTTGGAAATAAAAAGGGATCCGTTTGGTATGTAACAAATCACAAGGACCATAATTGTAATTTTTACAAAATTAAAGGACCAAATTTGTAATTATTCCAAAGTTATTAAAAAAAGGGTTTTCATGTCACATAGGAATAATACAAGGACCAATTTGATATTTTCCAAAATAAAACACCCGGGGACCAAAATTGTCATTTTTCAAAAGTCTAGGGACCAAACATGTAATTTCCACAAAACTTTCACCCAGGGACCCATTTTGATAACTTTTGATTTCCCAAGGTCCAAGAATGATTTTTCTTTCAAAAATATCCCACCAGGGACTAAATCTGCCAAAATCTGAAACTCCAGGGACCAATTTTGTAAATTTCCAAAACTTTTGAGAATTTTCACCAAATGACTAAATATGACAACTTGTGATTTCAAAAGGACCTTTGGTGATAATTTTCCATATTTTGAATGACCAGGGACTAATTTTGTAATTTTATGAAAGTTGGGGGACTGAAACTGCCAATTTTGCAAACTTTGTACGTTTTTCGTCTGTTTTTGCTCATTTTGCATCTAAAACATATAAAACACAATTTTGAAATATTTTTAGTATTTTGATGCATTTCTGAGTATTTTTGTATGTTTTGCAGTTCAGATTTGACCAAAAATGATGAGTGTTTGAGCACTCATCAATCCCCCACACTAAACTATTGCTAGTCCCTAGCAATAAAATGTTTTGAAAACTTGATGGATTTTAAACTCTTTACCAAAAGCCATCACTTCTGGAGTAGCCAGGTGTGAGAACTGTGGCACACCTGATAACCGTGTAATTTTGAGCAAACCACCAGCTGTCAACGGATTTGATTAGTCTTTACCAAAAGCCGTTTGCTTCTGGACTAGCCAGCTCTTGATGGAATAGTCAACATCTTGGTGAGCTAATTACCAATTATGGATTTTCCATTGCCTTTACCACAAGCCATAATCTTGCGGGCTAGCCAACTCATTCGCTTTATGGGATATGGCGAGTTGAGGTACCATACAATTTTGGGCAAATTGCAAGCCATAAACGGATTTGAGATGTCTTTACCAAGAGCCGTTTGCTCCTGGACTAGCCAATCCCTTTTGTCGGTTAGATAAGGTGGATTGATAACCACAAAAATTTTGAAACTTTAGTGAAAAAAATTTTAAATTTTTGCCAAAAACGGGGGTATAAGATAGTAAAATGTGATAAAATTCGCTAGAATAGCGAAATACCCCCCCCCCCCCCCCAACACTTAGGATGAATATTGTCCTCAATATTCAAAGTCCCGGCTATTATGCCGACATTTTGAACGTAAAAGGGCAACATTACAAGCTAAGCGTGGAAAACACCATTTTGTTTTTCACTTCATAAGTAACCATAGCATGGGGGACTCCCCCACACTTAGGGTGAAAACCCTATAAGCATGCTACTGTTTTTGTTTACCGAGTCGCTAGCTTGACTCGACCCCAAATTCATTTGTCCATGGGGAAGCATGATATGGAAGAGACAATCTCCATCGGACTTTCATTCAAGATGTTTGGACAAACATTTGAAGCATGTGAAAGTTTCACACCGATGAGATATAAAGACCCTGGCTTAAAATAGTATAAACTATAAGCAATGATGTCGGGGTCAAAGATAATGTCTTCATTCCCGAAGGAGTGAAGAACAGGAGAAGTCACCCTGTAGGTGAAGAAAAGGAAGAAAACCATGATGAAAATCATGATTTGATCGTCTTCCTCGAAAGCAGGCTCATTAGCCTGATTTTGGATTTCAAGGGTTAAGCTCGTAAACATCCCGGGAGGGAGGGTGGGAATTTGCAAATTCTCATGATTTATAACATCTCCCCCAGGGTTATCATACTCCGAAGGAGTCATGTTATGAGTGAGTTCACCGGAGAACTCCTCAAAGGTGAATGAATCATATTCGGGGAGAGAAATTTGAGAATGAGGAGTGGTACTGCCACTAATCTTCTCTCCCATATGATCAAAAGTAAAGGCTTCAAACTCCGGAATAGGATCATCGGAGAAAATGTCACTATCCTTAATGGGGATAGGAGATGAAATAGGTTTCATATTGAAAGCCTCGATTTTAGAAATGAGGAAATTGACATTCAATAATGTTGCACGAAGTGCTTCATCCTTGATTTCAGTGTCAATCTCATCATTATTCTCTTCTTCTAAGCTAATTAGCTCAGAAGGTAATTCTTCCACATGACCGATGTCTCCAGAAGATAAAGAATTTTCATCAGCATGTGAAATACTAAGCTCGATGTTGGGATTATAGTTTAAAAGATTTTCAGTTTCTCCCATATTGGCTTCAAAATCAAGGAGACCATCATCACTTCCTAATGGAAGTGGATTGATGTGAGTAAGTACATATGTGAACTCCTTAATAAGAGGGGCAACATCAGAATGAGGCAGTGGTGCCTCTTCATACTCAACTTCTCCATAGGATGTACAATCATCATTAAAATCGGAAAAAGTCTCAAAATTATCTTTTAGATTTTCAGGGTGATAAGGTAGGTCACACACATGATCAAAAGTTCCCTGTGACTCTCCTGGGATTGGGACAAGGATCTCAACACTAGACTTTATGAATTCGTCCGATTCCTTTTGAGGAACAGTGCTAAGATGCTCATCCCCCATATTTAGAGAGTGAGTGTGAACTTCGGGTGTGATATCAATAGACTTAGGGAGTTTAGAAGTACTAGCAGTTATGGAATTTTCCAGTTCCATTTGATCAACGGCTAGTGACTTTGTCACATTATTTTCTCCCTGATTCTCCATGGAAGGAATTACAACTGATGAATCTTTTTGAATAATGACAATGTTATCTTCATCATCATCACTGTCATCATCGTCATCATATAGAGCAGCATAGCGAAGATTGGCACGTATTTTAGCCGCTCTTTGCTCAGCAAGTAATTCTTCCATGGTCTTTTCGTTTCTAGCAGCTCGTTCTTATGCAAGTAATTCTTCCATTGATTTCCCATGGGAATACTGAATGAGTGAAAATTGTGGGGGTGTGGATGTGTCAAAACCGGATGTATCAGAACTAGAACAATGTTCAGGTTTGTAATACGGTTGACATTGAAAATCATCATGAGGTCCCCCACAATACGCACAAGAAGAACTTGGAGCATGGCGAAGCGAAATATTAGCCAACTCCTCCTTAAGTTCTTTAAATTTCTCAAGAACCTCTAAAAAGTCTTGCTAGATTTGAGGAGTTGCTTGAATCATATCGTATTGTAGAGGTTGGTCATAATAAGGTGTGTCAAGATTGTCACAAGGGTATGAATTTCCCGTTTGACAATCTGAGCTGAAGTGTGGACCTCCAAAGTAATCACAACAGTAAAACTGTTGAGTCTGGACTGGTGAATCATATGGGTATTGGTCATAACCAAAGTTCTGAGCATCACCGGAAAACTGTTCATAGACAAACGTGTTTCCGGATTGACACTCAAATCCTTGGTGTGGACCTCCACAAAACTCACACAGATATGTCAGTATCTCATTATGTGGTGGCTGGTAGAATGAATCAGATGTATCATGGTAAGGATAGGGAGCTTGGTTATAGACAGACCCATCTCCCGACTCTACCACGCCACAGCTGGGGCAATTCCCACCATTATGAGGGCCACCACACCATTGGCAACCCAAATGGTGTGGATACGACATAGGCAAGAATCAAAGGTTCATAGAGGGTAAGAAATGGAGAATCAAAAATGTGAGAGGGTAAAGGTGATTATTTTTGGATTTTTGAATAAACATTTTGTACAAATGAGAAAGAAAATCTTTTTGAGTTTTTTGTGTTCGTTGAAAACTAATTTTACAAAGTTTTCGGGAACTGTTTTTATGAAAATATACACAAGGATGGTAAATTTACAAAGAAGTGAATTCCAAAATCACTAATCTGAAAACCGTTTTAGAATAACGCGCACGACCTCCCCGGCAGCGGCGCCAAAATTTGATTTGCTCCAAACGGTCAACCTAAACTGACCAAGGAATGGTCAACAAGGTCAAACAGCCTAGAGTCAATGCTCCACGGAAGTATAGTGTTTCCCCGGGTCGTTATGTCCCAACGAGGTGTGGATGGTATAAAAACGGGTTTATGATCAGGTGAATTTGGACAGGAAAAGGTTTTAAGTGAGTTTGAATGATTACACTAAGGAAATGCGAATGAGAACGATCTAAACGAACTATATTAACAAAAACGTGAAACCTAGTTAACCTAAAACGTAATCTAAAAACTTAAAATCAGAATTTGCTTATAAATAAGCAGAAAAATAAGCCAAACGGCTTAAATAGAAGCTATCACTTTATTTATGTTTTTGGTTTTTCTTAATTTAACAAACTACTTTTACAAACGTAACCTAAATTTAAAAACGTAAAAGTTATTTAAACAAAACGCGAGTTAAAATTAAAATAAACGCGAGTGCGCGAAATAAAAAGTGAAATTTACGCTACGCAAACCCTACGGATATGAAAATTATATTTTTACGAACCTTATAATAAAAGAAAATTTTAGAAAAAAGAAAATTATTTTTTTGACTTTTTAATTATTTACTATTAATTAAAAACTAATTAAACTTAATTAAACTAATTAAACTAATTTAATTATAATAAATACTAAATGGAAAGTTAAAATTATAAAACTTTTTCTAGAACTACATTAATATAACAGAAACTTTATAAAAATATAAAAATCCCTAAATACTTATAAATAAGCTATTTCTAAAATTAATTACTTATTATTTATTTAATACCTAATTAAACTATTTTAATTATAAATAATACTAAACTAATTTCTAAAATTATGAAATTTTTTATATAAATACTCAATACTAGCAGGATGTTAAGAAAAATATAAAAAATCCTAGTCACTTATTAATAAGCTAAAATAGCCAAAAATAAGCTAAACCACTACACACTATATTAAGTATTAAATTTGGTGGGATTTGAATGAGAAAAGACCCTAGGGCGAATGGTATGCAGGTACACTCCTAACATCCTCAAAGGGGGAGGTCTCAGGTTCGACCCCTGCCTCCCCCTTTTTTTGCAAATCATTTTCTTTTTCAAATTTTCTTTTTAAAACTAATTATATACATAAATTTAAGAACTTTTTGTAAAAGCAATTATCTGAAAAGCCCACAATAAGCTCTGTGGGAGCTTATGATTCTAACAGATGAGCAAATGAACTCAATTAGGATTTCTAGACTTGAAAAGATATAAAACGAGCTATAATCTAAACACTAAGGTGGAAATAAGCTAAAATGAATGACAGTGACTTGGAATAAGCAAAAACATTGGACAAAACAGACTGAACAAGCTATAACCAAGAAATAAGCACTTCCAAACCCAATGAAAAAACAACCAGGCCTGCAGGGCTTCTTTAGGCTGAATTAAGCTAGGGGCACAAACTCCCAAACTCAAAACAGGCACTTACCTAACAAGCTTGATTACCAGGCTTTCCAACAAGACAAGGTACCAAGTGTGGGACCCACTAATAAGCTACTAATGAGCTTATGGACTTGGCTGAGTCACACTGAATAATCAGTGTGTTGGGTTGGGATGGGGCCACTTAGGAAGTGAATAAGCTGTGGGGCAAATCATCTAAGGGCCAAAACAAGCACTGATCAAACAATTTGGACCAGCAAGCTATTCAAAAAGCTTAAGCTCAGGGGATGGGGCCCACAGGAAAGCCTAGAATGGGCCTCTGAAATCAGGTGTTCAACCTGGGTGCAGGGGAGCTCATGGGTAAAACCAACAACTTAAAGACCAAATTTGAGTGGGTGAATGGATTTCAAAGTGAAATTTTCTTTTTGAGCTTAACAAACAAGCTACAAAGGATTGTAAAATAGCAAATTTTATCAATTTCCAATCAGAATTTAACCATTCAGAAGCCTTTGAAATCTGTCTTTTTTTTTCAATATGCAATCTTGACTTTTAGAAAAAACTTGCTAGGTTGACTTTTTTGGGTTTAGATTGATTCCTAACAACTTAATATGATGAATTAAGCTAAAGTGTGACTAAAATGAGCTGTGTTGAACACTTATGAACTGGTATGATGAGATTTTGGCTCTGAAATTCCATCAATAAAACTGTGATGAAAATGACAAGGGTATTTTGACTTTTTCTCAAGTGAGGTCTGGATTTTATTCTTTAACCCTGCTATTAGGACCTAGTGAGAGTTGTCTAAACAGCAAGTACCAACAAATTCAACCTAAAACTCAGGGAAATAAACTGAGCCAAACACCCCTTTACAAACTGAAATTGAAGATTTTAAACTAAATCCAACTAATTTTTAGGCAAATCTTGAACGCAGAAGCTACAATAATCCCAAAAACACTTAAAAGGCAAATTCTAAACATAATTAAGCAATCTAAATAAGCAAAACACAAATAAGCTAAATGGCAACACTTAAACAGTGAACAAGCAATACTTTGAACTAGGGACTGCTGGACCATGAACTAAGTACAAAAAGCAATATAGAGCCTATATAAGCTCAGTTAATCAGGAAATAAGCAATTTATAAGCAGAACTGAGCTATGATACAGTAAAATGCAAAATGAGAAATGGGACTTACAACTACCCTGCTCAATTCAAAGGTGCAAACATGTTTTTCCTTCACCCTAAGTTTCCCATGAAGCATCTAAAACCTGCTATCCATCTTCCACTTCACTTCTTCTTGGCTTTATTATATATTATTTATTTTTTTAGTTACTTATTATTATTTTTTTAATTGAAGCTGAACCTTATACTAAGACTTGGATTTTTGAAATGAAAACTTAGATTAATCAAAAGGGAACAAATTACAAACTGAGGTTTTTAAATGAAATACAAGATTACAATAAATTCGACTATATTAAATTAAACTAAAATCTACTAACTAGCCATCTGCTTCCTTCTCTTCTTTTATATTCTTCCAATTAGGGTTTGTGGGACCCAGTGGAGCCTTTCCCATCAATAAGAATAGCCATTGGATGACTTGAAACCATCTTGGCCGTTTGTGGTGTTTTGGCGGGAAAATGCAATTTTACCACTTTCTTCTGATTTCTTGTGCCAGGGGTGGTAATTTGGATGCTTGTGTTTGTTTGGTGTGGCAAGGGGGGGTTGAGTGTGTAGGAGGGGGTAGCAGACTAGGGTGATGATGAGGTTGGTTTTGGTTTGTAGCAGAAGTGATGTGGAAGGAGAAGGGGTGGAGTCAAAGCTTTGACTGGGGAGTGGTATTAAAAAAAACGGGGGAGATTTTTGGGCCTAGGTTGGGTGTAGGCTGGGGTTTTGGTGGTAAGGGTGTGTGATGGGCTGAGGGTGTTGGTGATTGGATTTGGAAATAAAAAGGGATCCGTTTGGTATGTAACAAATCACAAGGACCATAATTGTAATTTTTAGAAAATTAAAGGACCAAATTTGTAATTATTCCAAAGTTATTAAAAAGGTTTTTTCATGTCACATAGGAATAATACAAGGACCTATTTGATATTTTCCAAAATAAAACACCCGGGGACCAAAATTGTCATTTTTCAAAAGTCCAGGGACCAAACATGTAATTTCCAAAAAACTTTCACCCAGGGACCCATTTTGATAACTTTTGATTTCCCAAGGTCCAAGAATGATTTTTCTTTCAAAAATATCCCACCAGGGACTAAATCTGCCAAAATCTGAAACTCCAGGGACCAATTTTGTAAATTTCTAAAACTTTTGAGAATTTTCACCAAAGGACTAAATATGACAACTTATGATTTCAAAAGGACCTTTGGTGATAATTTTCCATATTTTGAATGACCAGGGACTAATTTTGTAATTTTATGAAAGTTGGGGGACTGAAACTGCCGATTTTGCAAACTTTGTACGTTTTTCGTCTGTTTTTGCTCATTTTGCATCTAAAACATATAAAACACAATTTTGAAATATTTTTAGTATTTTGATGCATTTCTGAGTGTTTTTGTATGTTTTGCAGTTCAGATTTGACCAAAAATGATGAGTGTTTGAGCACTCATCATAGGACTTGTAATAACTATGAATAAACTTTGATGTTTTGTTTAAAATTATGTATCCTACTTAATTACAACAACATTCAGTAAGAGATGAAGACCCCTACTAACTCACACTGAATCAAGAAACACTTAGGCTATTTGTATGTTCAAATAGGGGTAGATTGTTGGGTCACTGAATTCCCCAATCTTCTTCTAACAAGGATTTGAACGTAAAATAACCTAAGTATAAACAAGTCACGGAGTGAACAGTAACTCAGTGAGTCATCTTCAGGATGCTTAGACCGAGCCTAAGAAGAAAGGTTCTCGATTCAGTGAGGCGGAACTCAGTGAAGTGTGATATAAGCCAAGAAGAAGGTGATGGGTTCAGTGAGGATGACAATAACTCACTGAACCCCATGACTCCTCAACAACTTCATGGTACTGAAGACTGATGACTAGAAGACTGAAGTTTTGGCGGGACTGGGCGGGAAAGTTTGATCTGTTTCACAAAAGTGCTTTATCACTTTAAGGTCAAACTTTCCTCAAATGGCTAAAACCAGGCTGTCATCAGATCGTGCCTTTTGGACTTAACCCAAAGAAGTTTCCCATGCCAGAGAATAAAATCTATCAAGATTTTATTGAGGAACACTTAGGTCCATTTTATAATAGAGTTGTTTACATTTGTGTATAAATAGGTAGCATAAGAGAGGAGTAAAAGTCGACAAGTTTGTGCAATTAATGCAAAGCATTCACAAACCACTTTTACTCCTCCAAATAACAACATAACCCCTGAGATAGCTCAGTGGGTCCTGAAAGTTGTTACTCAACATTGATTTGAGTTTAGTGAGGAGTCTATACCATACTTGTCGTTTTCAATCCCAAGTGTTATTCCGCAAACACTTGGGTACGATTCTTTTTGATTAACTTCTAATAAAGAATTAAACGTTGGAAAATATTGTCTCTTATATTTACGTTACTTTATTGTTAATCTTTTATATGTCTTTGTATAAATGTCATAGAACTTGGTTACTTTAGCTTTGTAGTTATAATTAACCAAGTAAAAGGGACCAACAGAGAGACATACACTCCAAATGAAGTGTATGGACCCCTATATATGTTTTACATAAGGCCTTGATGGGCATTGGACTAGCTTAATGCATGGACTATCTCAACATATCTAAGCTTGTTTACCCATGTCTAGCCTATTACATATACGTTACATATTACAAGGTTCATTTATATATACATGACCATCACTTTTAAAGCTAACAATCTGCCCATAAGGGGTGGTCATTTATCAAAAACTCTTTCTTTGCTAAACCATGTACGCTTCATCATCGGTACCTGAATATTTAAGGTAGATAATAATGATGTTAGGCCAATCTATCCTCGTGGACTTTTCTTAAAGACTTGTTCTAACTACAATTGTTTTTCTGATGAATGTCTTGATTCCATTCATTTTAGACGGGTAAAATTAACCTCCTAATCTGGTTAAGGACTGATATTAATACATTGGATAATTCCAAGTATAACCCTACGTCATCATGACTCAATTCATAGAAATTTGAGATAAAATTATCCAAATTGTTATAGACAAAAGCAATCCCATAAATAAGTGACATATAAGTTAGTTTTGATAAATGAGTGGCTTAAAAGTAAAAGGTTTAATACTTGAGTGGCGTCCCATACATAATCCCTATAATTTACTCTTATAACTATCAATTATTTGTAACTGCACACACTTTAAAATTTAAGTTACAACAATATAAATGCAAATGTGTAACTACACATGTATATAGTAATGGTAATTGCGTTCTTAACTACACATATGTATAACGATCATTAAATCTTAAAATTCAATTTCGTAACTAAATAGTTATATAATTATCAGTACAATATTCTTAAACTAAAATGATTAGAAAATTTGCAACTTACTGTCTCATGGACGGTTTTACGGACGATCTTATGTAGTCATGTTTATAAGTATAAACATTAAACATTGTGCATTAAGAAGTTTCACGTAATTTTTATAAGACACAATTACTATTGTTGGTATTTTATTATATATTTTGTATCGAGTTACATTTTATATTATTTATTAAAAAATTACATAAATCCATCTTAATGACGAGTTAAATAATATAATCAAAAATATTCATTCACTTTTACTTCATAAATAAACGACACAAAAATATCTCATTTATAGTTGTAATATGTTATGAATATTTATTATAATGATTGTACATATTCATATCCCCTAACTAGTAACCTCCACCTTTATGATTACTTTGTAACTTTCAGTATTGTACTTAATATCATTCATGTTGAGGTGGCATCACTTTTTTCTATGGTACTACCCACGGCACCAAACGATACTTAGCGCTCTTAGAATAGAAAGATAACACCGGCCAAAGTGGAGAACATGAAATGTGTATTTGATATATATAGTGGTGCATATTATAAAAGAAGAAGAAGAAAGAATAATAATAACAATAATAACGTTAGACGTGCTACATATGAGATATGAAGAGTAAAGTCTAAACCCAATTGAGTTGATTCATACTTTGTTAGGCTGGCAACAGTAAAGCAACCTAATCCCTTCATTTTTCCTTGTCAGGTCAGCTTTTTTTCTCCAGCGACCTGCAGGTGATTGGGTGCCCCAGTAAGGGCAACCTACAATACAAAAAACATACCTCACAAATATTCTTTTTTAATTAAATAATACACACACAAAACATATACATACTCGGTCGCAGGCTTGACCCTTTTGTGATTTTTTTTCATCCCTCGACCCCTGGCGACCTAATCCCCACATAAAGGAGACTGAGTAGGACTCGGTCGAGTATATTGGTCGACTACTACTTTTGTGGCCAGCCTTATAAGCATGCTAAAGGTCACTTTATGAGATATAAATGTGTGAATTTTGTATTACAAAATTCAAAAGTTACTTGTACTAGATAGGTTCTAACTACTAGATAATTGATGGTTAGAAGAAGAAGAAATAATAATAATAATAATCAAAAGTTACTTGTACTAGATGGGTTTTAAGTAATAGATAATTGGGTGGTCTTGGTATCCTTGCAGTAGGTGACATTATTTAGTATGCTTTTCTCGCCTCTCGTTTGCAAATGATTGATCTACAGGACAAGATACTGACTAAAACTGGTAATGTCTCCTATGGTCCTTCTTTTCAGTATGCTCTTGATACTTTCAACGTTACTTGTAACATTGATGCTCTCTTGGTTACCAATGGGGCTTCTGCCCACCATATGATGAAAACCTTGGCAAAGTGTTATTTTGGTGTTATTGAGAAAGACCTTGTTTCTAAGTACTCGCTAAGTCTAAGACAGGTGGCTATTCTTAGTTGTATATGTGCCCCGCATGCACAGGATTTTCTTTTCACAATCCATATTGACGGCTTGTGACAGAGGATGAACCATAGCCAATTCCGTTTTGTGTTGTGTTATAGGCTTGTTGTACCTATGTTCTCTGGATGTAGCCTTTGCCCGAGTTGTAATGTGCATCGCATGGACATATGGGGAGATCATGAGGTCCACTGCTCTAGTGAAGTGGGTGTGACGTTCATGAATAATTTGGTGCGTGATATTCTTGTTGATATGTGTTCTAAGGTTGGGATCATGGTGCGTAAGGAGACACCTATGGGGTTCCTTTCGGAGGAAGGGAAAGAGTTACGACCTGCAGATTTGTTATTATTTAATTGGCTCGAAGGTAAAGATGCATGTTTGGATGTGACTGGTATCTCCCCATTTGCTGGTGCGGGGGCGACTTCATGGGCTCCTGTGGTAGCCCTGCACAACGTTGTGGAAAAGAAAAAGAGAAAGTATGCGTCCAAATGTGAGGACAACGGATACAAGTTTATACCATTTGCTTTTCTATATTTGGGGAATTCGATGCAGAGGCTTTAGACACACTTTCACATATTAAATCTATTGCCATTAGCCACTCAAATAATGCTAAAAGTGGTATTTTTATATTTCATAAAGTTAGTTTTTGTATTCAGAAAGAAGTGAGAGCACAACTAGTGTCTAGACTCATATCCAACTTTATGTAAATTTTTATGATTCTAATAAAATTATCCCTTTTATAACAACAACAACAACAACAACAACAATAATAATAATAATAATAATAATAATAATAATAATAATAATAAGAGTAAAATGCAGAAATCATCCTTGTGGTTTGCAAAAATTGCATGTATCTTCCCTGGTCTTGCATAAGTGCATGCGGCCTCTCTGGTCTTCATACTTTTGGTTCGTTTTGGTCCCTGGTACTAACAACCGTTAGTCGATCTCAGTTAGCTGATACATAAATGTTCCCTGTCTCTATGCTAATTGCGTCCAACGTCCCTATTTTTTTGAAATTATCTTTTTCCAAATTTTTTTTCTCGAATTTTTTTTTTCGAATTTTTTGAAATTATTTTTTTTTTCTCAAATTAATATTTTTAGAATTTTTTTTGTGAAATCATTTCTTTTTCTTAATTTATTTTCGAAATTAATTTTTTTTTTTCGAATTTTGTTTTTCAAAAAAAAATTCAGGAAAAAAAATTCTAAAAAAAAATTTTGGAAAAAAGTTTCTAAAAGAAAATATTTCAGAAAAAAATTTCGAATAAAATATAAATTTTTCTTAAAAAAAATTTCGGGTACAAAATTAAAAAAAATGGGAAAAAAGTTTCTTAAAAAATTATTTCAGAAAAAAATTTCAAATAAAATATTAATTTTTCTTAAAAAAAATTCGGGAAAAAATTTTCTAAACATAATTTCTAATTTTATTTTATTTATTTTTTTTGGAAAAAAGTTTCTTAAAAAATTAATTTCAAAAATAAATTAAGAAAATGAAATGATTTCACGAAAAAAAAATCTAAAAAAATTAATTTGAGAAAAAAAAACTTCCGAAAAAAAAATCGGAAAAAAAAAGATTTTGAGAAAAAAAAAGTTGGAAAAAGAAAATTTCAAAAAAAATAGGGACGTTGGACGCAATTTAGCGTAGGGACAGAGACCATTTATGTATTAACTAACTGAGATGGACTAACGGTTGTTAGTGCCAGGGACTAAAACGAACCAAAAGTAGGAAGACCAGAGAGGCCGCCTGCACTTATGAAAGACCAGAGAGGATACATGCAATTTTTACAAACTACAAGGACGATTTCTGCATTTTACTCAAATAATAATAATAATAATAATAATAATAACCTTAGACATGCTACTTATGAGATATGAAGAATAAAGTATCGAGTTGATTCATATTTTGTTATAAGCATGCTAAAGGTCACTTTATGAGATAGAAATGTGTGAGTACAAAATTCAGAAGTTACTTGTACCAGATGGGTTCTAAGTACTAGATAATTGATGGTTATATGTTTATGTTTGCATATGCATGTGATATATGCTTAGCTGCAACTTAGGCTGCCCAGTAACAATAATCAATCGAGTGTATTAATCGATCACCACTCGATCTCTTTACCGTAGGGAGTCGATCGACTTTTGTTGTGGAGAGATAAAGGACGTGTACACGATCGACTTCTTTTTTTTTTTTTTCTTTTTTTTTTCTTTTTTTTTTTGTAGAAAATGTATTTTTGTGGGGTATTTTTTTGTAGTGTAGGTCGTCCTTATTGAGGCACCCAATTGCTTAAAAGTTGCTAGAGAAAGAAAGCTGACGTGACAGAGAAAATAAAAAGGATTAACCCTCCTTGCGTATTTGTGAGTTCGATTATTAACCGGACAATACTCAAACCAAAGCCTTTATCTAATTCCGTGAACATCAAACAACTTGTAACTTGATAAATACATAGTACTAG
>JARVZY010002502.1:392500-418000 GCA_030686995.1 Artemisia argyi
GACTTTAGCTGTTAGAATTGAAGTTTGTTCACATGGATTAGGTACTAAATATGGTTTAAGAGTCGTTTTACATGTAAATATTATCAATTAGAACCCTGCTGCTCGGGAAACTACTTCACCATTTTCTGCTGACAAGGAAAGAGGGCTAAAAAGAGGTATCTAATACCGTAAGGACTAATGCTAGCGAACACTTTGGAACTGCAACAACAGGTAATTTTTTATGACTTTAGCTGTTAGAATTGAAGTTTGTTCACATGGATTAGGTACTAAATGGTTACAACCAGCATGTTTACACAGTAAACAAACCGTTAACAAAATTAACACTATATTAATATAAACCACGATGCCTTGCCGCAACGCAGCACTTCGGTGTGTCTACACCCATAACATAAAAAGCTTTACTTAAATGACTCCCTTCAACGTTTGTCCTTAACAAATACTTGACACAAGCTATGTGCTTTCAGAATGGCTTTCGGGAGGACTTCATGTTTTAACTATTACAAGAACCTTTTTGGGACCGGGTGTGCGGGAAATTTCGCATACGCATAAATCTGATAAAGAACAGGTAATACTTTTTCTTTTCCTTTGTTATTACGTTACTATATATACTTATAGATCGTTAAATCCGTTGTTGTTTGATGACTCATTTTGTGACAAATAGTTACCCCAAATCCTACAGTCTAGTCCCAGATTCATGATACCGCCTTTGAGACCAAATCCTACAGTCCAGTCCCAGATTCAAGCACACCGCCTTTGAGATCAACGTGGCGAGTGTATTCCCTTAATTCGATCATTGTCCTATCTGAGCCTCTTCTATGCTGGTAGTTTTCTGCCTATGAATCAGAGAAGTTATCATTCTTTTACTTTATTTTGGTCTATGTATTAATACTTCCTTTTGTTTTCCTTATGCAGAATGTATGAAATGAGCCATTGGCAAAGAGGGATTTGGGGTGAGTATTTTTCTCGCCTTTTAACAATTGGGCCACGCTGTCATTTTTTGTTTTCCTTATGCAGAATGTGAGAAACCTTGTGCTCATCATTGTGTTATGAATTGTTAGTAATACGTATAACACAAAATCTTATTGTGTTTATGAATTGTTAGTTAGGCGGCAAAAGAGGATGTTAATGTGCTCATCATTTTTAATATTTTGAATGGTGTTGCAGGTTACTGAAACGTCAAGTGTTGCAACTGATTTGGATTTTAGAAGGGCTGTCTCTCAGCTGACGCATGGTTTGTGGTGTGATTTTTACTTCCTGTGACACGTATTACTCAAAGGTAATTTTGCAGTATTGTTGTCTGTTCATGTTCTGTATTTGTTTAAGAGTATTTGTCTGCCTCATATATGCATAAACGATTATGGATATACCTTTGCTGACAAGACCGGTTGTATGATACAAAAATTTTATGATTCATTAATGTTATGTATTCTGGATTCCTCATCTTGATTAGGTGAAAGGACATTTACCCTCTTGACGAAGCTTGGTCTGATGGACAAAGGAGCTAAGTTCGATGGTTTCTTTACGGATAACACCAAGAGAAAGAACTCATTGTGACACCTATAATACCAAGAGAGAGTGACAGAGCATGACAGAACTTAGGAAAAATTGCGTATGTGTTTTTTTCAGAATGATACTTTTGCATCGTTATCAGTTATTACAACTTATATTTTTTTAGCTACGTAAATGAGAAAGCATAAATCACCGCCAAGCCGCAACGTGACCGGCCGGGGCCATTCTAGTTATATATAACATCACGTTATTACTTTAATACTAGTATTATCTTGCTTTCTAATTCTAAACTTATTCGTAAGAAAATAGTTTTCAAAATATGATGACAAAGAAAATAAGGCATGAGATACATACATATATACAGCTACTTACTTGGAATGTTTTAGGGGAAATATGTGACATAATGTTATGATACTTATAAAGCTCGTTAAAAGTTATTACCTTTTGTTGTGTGAGATTTAGGGCCCGTTTGGTTTCTGGGTTTATAAAAGGTTTGGGATTAAAAATTTAAAATCAAATGTTTGGTAGCATTTTTAGCACTTGGGTTTAAATTTATACTTTAAGGGTCCGTTTGATTTGTAGATGGGTTTAGGATTAAGATTTGGATTTGGATTTAAATTTAGTTTAGGTTTTAGATTTGGATTTAATGTATGAGAGAGAAAATAATATATTTAATTATTAATAATTAATTTATAAAGAAAATAAATAAATTTTAATTCAAAACTATATTTTTATAATGTTAAAAATGAAAAAAGATAGAATAAGACAAGAAAAAAAGGAGTGAGTCCACCATTTTTCACAAAACCTATCATACCCCTTTACTTTTACTCAACCTCACTATTATAGTATTGAGTCCCAAATTTTAATCCTTAGATTTCAACCAAACAATGAATAAGTGTCAAATCACATCAAAACCCACTCCAAAGTACTATACCAAACGCACCCTAAATATTTGGACATGTGCTAAAGTAGGGGTGTTTATAAGGTTTTATAACAAGGTGTGGACTCACATGTTTCCTCACTCTCATCTATTTTTTTTTATCTCATCATTAATAATAAAAATAATTTTTAATTTATATTTCAATATACGGGTTTTGTTAAACACAACCCTATGGGTTGTTCATAAGCATTCTAAATTTATGAAAATAATAATTAATAAACTCATATATTCCATAAATATATACTTTTAATTATTATAAAAAAGGTAAGTGATGTTAACTATGGAATGTTTAGTGTTATTTAAGTGTTCATTAAATATTAGTTATGTATTTATAGAATGCTTAGTTGTGTTTAACAATTTCAAATCCGAATTCAAATCTTAAACCAATTTCAAATCCAAATCTAAATCTTAATTATAAACTCATCTACGAACCAAACGGACCCTTAAAGTTAGTGTACGTGTATTAGGTCATGTGGTTACTTATTAATCATTTAATGTGTAGATAAGACTATATGTGCTGTTAATAATGACAATGATAGTAAGAAAAGTATTGAATTGACATTTTCTTATGGCTAAGAAATTTGTAACCGAGCTTCTGTTCAAATATCATTAAACTCATACTCCACAATCTTTTATATAATACAAGAATTACATCATTTCGGAGTGTTTTTGCAAAACCCTTCTCATTGAAAAAAAAAATTAGACCAATAGGAGAGCTCGATTTTGACACATAAGCGAAATTAAGCAATATGATTGGCCAATAAAAAGTCAAAATTGAATTGATTTTGATCAAACTTTAATAAATTTGGTAAAGAATTTGATTGATAAAAAAAACACATAAAAATATAAGTGTCAAATTTATGAAAATAAAAACTTAAGAAAAGAGGAGGTAATTAATAAAACCTTAGTGGTTGAATTTTAAATATATTAGAGTTAAGTGTAAAATTATAAGTCTCAATGTTTTTTAATAACTAATTTAAGTAATAAACAATTAACCCCTTACACTTTATACCCTTATACGTTATAATGTTAACTTTGTTTAAAATTACATGAGTAATAGTATTATTTTTATTTTATTTTATGTTATTTTTTATTTTATTTTTTTGTAAATTTAGTAAATATGCGAATTAGTTTTAATATACGTTAAATATTTTTTAAACTAACGTTAGTTTTAAACTTTCATCCATTAGAATATTTTTTTAAATAAGGATTCATGTTACTATATAAAAGTTTAATTTATGCGTACACAGATTTGAAATACGGCTAAATTATTAGTAACAGGAATATAAATATCAAATGGTAAGCATGAGTTACTGTGATATGAAAATAAATATACGCGATTCTACTTATAACAATGACTCATGAAATTGTTATTCAAAACTTATATATGGATATCCATAAAAACATTTTAAAAACTTTACGGAGCATATTTTAACTTCATCAACGTTCATTATGTGCCACTAAATTCACATATTTTGTACAACCTGATATCAATAGTTAAAGTTAAATAACAATATTAACCTCAAACTCAACATCACTGTCAGTTAAAAACGTTATACAAAGCTAATTATTAAAAAAAACAACACAAAAACACATCGGTTAGATAGTCATTATATTCTTTAATATAGAAGGTGTTTTCTTTAAATTATAAAAAAAAAAAAAAAAAAAAAAAAAAAAAAATGCATGCATCACAATCCTTATTTGATAAGAATCACCTACTAAATCAAAAAAAGAAAAACTACATAACGAAAATATAAGTAAAAGAAATACCACAATTACAAAACACATCGTAAATTGATAGCACGGGTTTGCAAAACTAAAAGCATATATTACTAACATCTCATGCAAGTCAAGTATTATCATGTGATTTTGCTTGAATAATAAAATATAATTATTAATCCAAAAGTATTCTCCTAAAATAATAGGTAGATTAGAACATATATACATATGATTTTTTTTATCTTTAGTCCACTAAGTAAAACTATTTGAAACATGTTAAGTGGTTCATTTTTTAATCGATAATAATACATAATCAAACCAAAATTTTAAAAACCCTGTGCGTGCACAGGTATTATAACTAGTTCAAAACAAATATGAAAATATATTTGTCATTGTGAAGATTTAGATACAGGCGTGTTTGAAGTAAATACAATTGAGTTTATTATATGACTTGTTTATCTTCAACTTTTATTTGTTTGTATGTAAGGCATTTGATTAATTGATTAATCATATATAAGTGCAACTTCATTAGTATAGATTATACGTACTTTATTTTCTAATTAGCAGGGTATCCGCGCATTACAGCGGCGGGTACCATGTAATTGTAATATTCAGTGATTTTTTTTTTTTTTTTTGTTATATATTTTACTACACAATAAATATATGGATGACGTCAATTTTAGTTTTAATAATTTTATGCAATAACAATATTTTTTATATTAAAATTATATATTATCCACGGATGACATCAAATTAGCACTTTGCACCTTTGCATCATTTGCTTTGAAAAAATCGTCTGATTTTTATAATTTTTTAGTTTTTACGATAAGTTTTTTCAAAAAAAATTTAAAAGGTATATATGTTGGTTCTCGAGACACTCTTGCGATATAATAATATTTTTTGAACATTGTAATTTAGTATGCATTTTGAAACTCTATTAATTTAATAATATCTTTTTTAGACTCTGGTTCCCGGTGTTGACTCCGTTTTCCGGTTGAACCCGTTGGTCTGGTCCGTTTTTAAAACCATATGTACCATGAACTTCTTTACATATAAATTGAATGAAGTTTGTGTGTTTTATTAGTTTGTACAATATGTATAACATTTATGTGTATTTTATTAGTTGTACAATAATATCTTCTTTACATATAAATAACATTCATGAGGTAATTATTGTTATAGACGTTCTTTTTTCTTGTATTAAATTACTTTGTATTTTTTTTAAACATGTTAACAAAAAGTGCTTTAAAGTGTTGCAACCAATGCAATTATAGATACACTTATTAAAATTTGTTATTTTAATCAAGTGTTGAATCTTAATTTTTTAAGTTTTTCATTATAGGAATGTCTCAAATGCTTTATAATGTAGTATAGATAATGATATAGGCTAATGTGAATATTATATTAAATTTTGTGAAAGACATAAAAGAGCTAATCGGAGAAATGTGAACTCTCCATATTATTCGACTTTTATATAAAAATGTGGAATTGAAACACATGTAGTCATAAAATATAAGTTTATGAGCCAAGATTGTTGTAATAGTTGGCATGACCGGTTGGATCATCCCGAATCAATAATGATGCGAAATGTATAAAGAACTATGCGTTCTTCAAGGTTGACTTGTTTGATCTTATTGTTCTCGGTTGAAGTTAATTGTTCATATATTACCACCAAATTAAAATAAGGACTTTGTCCTATAAAGTTTTGGAAATCTTTGAGAATGGTGGTGAATACTTTCAAGTATTGGGCGATTATTGGAATAAATGTTGAACTTTATGTAGCCCATGTCGCGAATTGCTTTTGTTGAAATGTTTACAAAACATCTTCAGTTGATTGCAAAGCCAATAATTGTGAGAACAAAACTATTAGTTTATGGGGCACGTTAAAAAAAATATGAATTCGCATCTTGCCAACAATCTATAATGAGTCCTCCCCATTAGAATGATTTTGGTCACAAACCATATCTGTTACATATAAAGGTTTTCGTAAATGTGTGTAACATGTATTATAAATCCACCACAACGCACATATATTTGGGATGTTGAAATTGATAATTCTTCAAGGGGAGAATGAGCAGCGGGAAATTTGGAATAAATTATGATAATATAAATGTTGATTCTCACACTAATGAATATGACCTTGAAGTTTAAGGAACAATTTATATTCCAAATCTATAATTGTCGGAAATCTTTAGTAACCTAAAGAAAGTGACTAAATCATATACATACACTGCTAGTGCTCCAATTACAATGTGTGTCCCATTAGTAAAACTAACGTTATATCGTATCAGTTTTTTTACTAATTTTTCAATAAAAATATGTTTTATGTTATAAATTTTGTCCATGTTAGGGCATCCACTATGGTAGTTTCATCAAAAGGTCTAAAACCAATATGTTAATACAAATATCACCTAAAAACGTTATTTATATTTTAACGATCTTTACTAAGTTTTGTTAATGACAAAGTACAAACTTTAGATTGTAGTAAAACATCATTTTAGTTTTAAGTCTTGTATAACTAGTCTTTACATTTCTTTTTAAACTTAACATTGTTTTTATTTCTTTAATAAGAAAGTATTTCTTTAATAAGAAAGTGTCACATCTCATCAATGTGCATTTATGGAAAGTTTATTTGTTTGACTATCCATGAAGTTCTTACACACATTGGAAGTATTCCATGTTTGGTGCAATGCATGTTGACTAGTATTTAGTAGATGTGACATTGTTTGTTTTGGAGTGATTTATTGTAAGTTAGGTTGAACAGTTCTGGCGGACCCCTGGAGGAACACGGGCGGACCCCTTCTGAGGGTGCCGCCGTGTCCGCCAGACTGTTGACTTCCTTTGGTATAAATACCAAAGCACTTGCAAGAAATCCCTCATCACTTAGAGTCATATTTTACACATATTCTCTCATTATACTCAGTAGCTACTAATTTGTGTGATTCTCTTATGTAGCAAAGGAGTTCACATATTCATCTAAGAAGTTACAAGTTTCAACTCTAAGTTGCAAGACTTGTTAGCTTTGTCATGTATAAGCTTTGGTAGTTTATACTTCATTTGTATCATGTATGTAGAAGTGATCGGTTAGTATTTTAGGCCTCAAAATACGTAGTGTGTCGGGAGTTGTTGTACCCTTGTAAAAGAACTAACGGGAGTGGTTGTACCCTTGGTAAAGAACTCGACATCTAGCTTTGTGTCGGTAAAAGTGTAAGCGACAAACGGGAGTGGTTGTACCCTTGTAAAAGAACTCGACATCTAGCTTAGTGTCGGTAAAAGTATAAGCGACGTTTTAAAGGCTTCTCCACCGGGAAAGGAGCTTGTTGATTAGTTCTTATAACTCTCGAGTTGGAAACTCGGGGCATGGATGTAGGGCAAGGAAAAAGAGTCCTTGTAGCCGAACCACGATAAACAATCGTGTTGTGGTTTGATCGTTTCTTTCTTTATCTTTGCTTAGTTAGAATTGCTAATCACACGTAAAGCTTTTCAAAGAAGTAAACAAGTAAAGTTGTGTTTATAAACAAACGTAAAGCTTTTCAAAGAACTAAAACAAGTAAAGTTAGGATTGCTATTTACTCGTAAAGCTTTCTTAAGGAATTGAACATATAATGTTGTGTTTATATCTTTAAACAAACGTAAAGTTTTATAAAGGATATTCAAGCTAAAAAGAATTTAAAAAGGGGTAAACTATTCAACCCTCATTCTAGTTTTCCACAATTGGCATCAGGAGCTACGTTACTCAAGATCTTTAAAATAGAATGTATTTTAAAACTTGGATCGATCCATGGATTTTGAAAATCTCAAAGAAGGGCAACCTATTCAAAACCCACCGCTATTTGAAACATAAAAAAAAAAAAAAAAAAAAAAAAAAAAAAAAAAAACTTACTTGAATGGAAAAGTAATTTTGAAAACTATGTGAAATCAATTGATCAAGATCTTTGGCATATTATTTCTTTTGGTGGTTTCAAACCAAAGAAAACAAGTTTTTAAAAACCAAGATAACTATCTTAAACTTGATAAAAATACTAAAGCTAAAACAATGATTTATAAAGCTTTAGTACCGACTATGAAAGAATGTATTTTTGTCAAACGGCTAATGATATTTGGAAAAATATGTTAAACTTTCATCAAGAAATGTGTCTAAGTCAAATATGATCAATTTGATCTCACATATGAATTAGAAGTCTTAGAAATATTAATAGATAGACATTTAGTTGAGATTAATACATGTACTACTAGTTTAAATGTTTTAAATGAAGGTGTAAGTGAAGATGATTACTCATGTCGAGCTCTTAATGGACTTGCTTACGATTCATGGAATAACACGGATGAAGATGAAGCCAACCATCCGGTTTGTGATTCTCAACTAGATAAAACATCAAGCAAGTTTCAAAGCGTGTCGTCAAACCAAGATTTTACGCGTAATGTTTATCCTCTTGATAGCATCTCTATGCAATTTAAAAGGTGCGCATTACTTCAACTTGACTTTGATTGTCTCTTGTTTCTAGCATTATGTGTTGGAATATGGGTTATTAGTATACTCTAATGTGTTTACCTGCTATTAGTAATAACTAAGATTAGATTCTATGCAACAAGGAATTTCGTCATTAGTATTAGTAGGAGATATAAGGTGTTTTGGTTCTTTAACCATCAATAGATAAACACGAGAAACTCTTGAGTGAGTCTCACTCAACTCTTGCTTACAAGTGAGCTAACTAGGAATTTCCTAAGTGTTAAAATGTTCAACACTTTTGTGATGTTTGCAAAACAAACATTTGTTAAACAACATTCTCAAACACCATACTTTGAGTCTTAAATTGTGTTTTTCTTCAATCACTCCTTTATGATAATCTCACATAAAACACACAAGGTGAAATAAATTACATTAGCATACATTAGGATGTGTGGAAGAAAATGAGTTTTCAACATCTAGGATTTACACATCAAATGTGACACTTAGTCTCATGATGTTGTACCTCTTGGACTTTTTCAAAACAAATAGAGTTCATAGTGTCTTAAGTAAGAAAACCCAAAGAGTCGAGGAGTCGTTGAATATAACATTTAACGAGTGATCTCCTCCTTCTAAGATATCATCTTTGGTAGATGATGACTTAGTCGAAAGTCCAATGATGGCAAGACAAGTATGTTGTGTAAAACATTAAGAATAAAAGTACAAAATAACATCTTCTCACCTTGAGTCAAACATTGAATCAAGCAAAATTGACATAAGTTATAAAACTTGATTTATAGGTCATAGTTGTGTCTAAACAAATTCAACAATAACAGTTTTTGAAATTTAGAGTAAAACAACTAGTGAAATAAAATAAATGTTTCGAAGTAATCATGTGATTATAAGCATCAATATTTGAAAGTCTTTTTGATAATAAAAGCAAGCTCCAAAAGCAAGGGATTTTAACTTAAAGACATTCCTAGTTACTCTCTTGTTCTCAATGGTTAAGTTATTGATGACTTATCAAGAATGAGATTAGTAAATCCGTAGGTAAAACTAAACGTAGAGAAATGTTCGGAAGACTAATTGTTCTCATAACAATTAGATCCAACATTATGTTTAGCATTGATCAGGCGAAAAATGACCACTTTTAGGGGGTCATTTAAGCCCGGAATTGAATTTATTTGATCAAATATTGCCCTAAATCGTTCCTTTTGTGATTTTAGGTACTTTGGGAGTGAAATCTGGAAAAGGAAGCAATTCGGACGTTTTTGGAGCATAAAAGTGAAGAAAACGCCAAAGACTTAATTTTCCATGCTGAGAACAGTGTTTGACGGCGTCAAGAGGAAGTATTTGACGGCGTCAAGAGTAAAGTCCATGACGACCCAGTACAAACCTGAAGGCGTCACATGAAGAGCGTCAAGAGTTAAAGTCATGACGGCCTGCATAAGGAGTACACATGACGGCGTCAGACCCAGATCTAGGCATTCCGAGGAACTATTTGGCGGCGAGATGACGGCGTCACACATTTGTTCTTGACGCCGTCACCCTCTAAAATCTATATATAGTTTTCTAATTTTCATTTATTAAGAGGAAGAAGTTTGGAGAAACCCTAAGGCCGAACCTTGTACGAATTTTACAGTATATTCAAGGGTTTTCAGCCCTTAAACCCTTACATGTGCTATTGAGATAAGTATTCTCTTAATTCAATCAATATGTTTATGTGTTGGTTGTCTATATCTTGTGCTTGTCTTGATTCCACCATGTTAGGCTAGATCTATCTTGTGTTTGCTTGGATCTAATGAAACCTAGATGTTAATTATGTGTTGATTACTTGTTTATGGTTGTATTGGATGAATGATTTCAATGTTAGGCTTAAGAAAACTGGCAGATCTCCAATTGGTAACATGCTTGAACGTCTTAGGAAACATGAACCGATGTGTACTAGGTTTTATTGGTTGTATTTAATGCATGAGTAAATTCTAATAATCCCATGTTAGGAGCTTCTTAGTCGGCTCGACATAGGAGTGAAGTAGGCACTCACAGTATTGGGGAGTTAAGTACGCCACCCCATGAATGGTATTAAGGAATACAATCCGTCATCCACGCAACTATAACAAGTAATTAACGTGTAAAAGATATCTAGGGAGTAGTGAAATCTAAGTAAACACATTTCTCTAACTTATTGCTCACAACCTTAGTTTAAAATAGTTTTATTTTCATTTTAGTATTTTTTTTTTTATTACATCTTTAGTATTGGGTTAGTGGACTAGCAACTAATTCCGCTCCAAATCCTTCAAACCCGAGATTTTAATTTGCTTTCCTAAAAATATTAAAAAAATACAAAAAGAATCATCCCTCATCTCTAGATCTAGTATTTAGGTTTTCTAATCCTAGCGACACTATTCCTAGCTGAACGATCAATCCGCCGGTACTTGTCATTATACTATATTACATCGATCAGGTACACTGCCTGGTGGGGGTTGTAAGCTTCTCAAGATCCCTTGAGAGGTAAAGCCTGGTGCAAACCCCACGCATCAAGCATTTATTTATGTGCTCGTGTTAAAGAAGATCCTAAAACAACTCTTTAGTTGAGGTTGTTTGGATACATCATAAGGTACTACACAACTAGGATTATGGTATCCCAAAAGAACGGGAATAGAAACCATAGTGTATGTCAAATGGAATTATGTTGATAATAAGTTGATAAGATAAGCCCAAGTGGTACTTGCACTTGTATACTTACTTACCCAATGATTCTCCAAAATGCGTAAGGTTCTCAAATTAGTATCGGAAGGAGAAGCACATCAACAAGCTCCACTTGAACAAGCTAACTCACGTCAACAACGGAATTCATCTCATCAACATTGTTATCCCTTCAACAAAGGAAGCATCGACTTTAGCGACAATTCAATCCATTATCTTCTTAATAGACATATTGTGATCGATCATCATCGTCTTAGTAAAAATGTTCATTGAGGAACATCTTAACCAAGAAAGTCTTATACATTAACCATTCTATCAACGTTTTCACAAAACCTCTTGAATGAGAAGCATTCATCATCCCTAGGCTTAGTCAAGGACTCATAAGACCTAAAACCTTAGTTTTGAAATTAGGATAAAACCACAAAAATCAAGACAATCCCTTTTGATATTTTCCCTGCAGTTCCCACGGAACCCTCAAACCATACAAGCGGAACCCTCCCTTTGGTTCCGCCTGGTTTGCTAAGACTGCAGCATGTTTTATTTTAGTTTCAAACCAAACACCTCTTTACTCACAACTCCAACTTACCAACTGCCATCTCCTTACTCAAACCTTAAACAACCAATGTGAAATGAGAAACCGAGTTATCCTCTGTCCTATCAATATTGAGTCATCCACCATTTCCATGCCCTCAAAGAAACCAAGAGTCAATATCATCTTCACCAATAACTCCACCTAGTCATCTTCACAAGAAGATTCCACAATGTAACCAAACAAGTGTGTCATCCCCACTATAACCTAACCTATTAAGATTAAACCACCTTTCATGATACATAAACCTATGTTCACCCTTGTGTCGCTCTTTGAAACAAAGGGCAATTGTCAAATCCATACTCTCATTAATATATTTGTCTATGTCGTCAAAAGTCAAGTGAATTTCATTATGAAATGCGTCTCTTCCACTTTCTAGCAAGTGAAGAACACAAAAAAGATATCCAAGCTTTAAGTGTTGTCAAGCAATCACCACTTCATTTCACATATCCACTCTCGGTCGTCAACCATACTTTACCACCGTTCACCACATTAAGAATACAAAATCAAAACGTTATGTTTAAAACATCACTTGCATAATGTCTCTTGAATGCTAAAGGGAATACATAACCAATATGTATTTTCGGGTACATTCAAACGAAGCTACATTGAACTAGGAGCGTTTGGGTTATCTTTTGTTTTATAACAAAACTTGCATTATAAAACATTTTTGAAGCATCAAAATGAGTCAAGATAACCGCACCTCCACATTGTTTTCATATAGGCACACACTAGAACATCCACATTATAATAGTAGTTTACTTAAACTAAAATGTGAAATTTTGTTGTTCTGGGAATCATCATGCCTCCTCTAACCCACTACGACCACAAGGACACCATTAAGTACCTACCAAAACACCACAAAACCAAAGGCCTTACCCCAAACCAAGTCAACATTTTCAAAGCCTTAGAAAAACACTATGTCCATGAGGGTAGAACCATTGACCCGTCTTTCCTAGAAGGCACAAACCTTTACGCCGAATTTGCCACAATCAACTTTGAGTGTCTTTTGAATATCAACGAGCCTATTTGTCCTAGGTTCATTTTGGAATTCTATGCATCCGCCGTCATCTCCACGGATGATTATGGTCAAATGTCTATCAACTTTAGGGTTAGTAATCATCAATACTCCTTCACTCTTGAGGAGTTTGCTCAAATCCTAGGTGTCCCAAACCGTGGTACTTGCATCTATTCCGACTTGCACTCCCTCTCAACACTTGACAACCTCCATGACCGCATCCATTCTTATGACACTCCTCTTGTGTCAAAAGATGTACTTCATGACCACCTCTTTGTTAGGACAACCAACACTAAGAGAACCCGTTCAGGAAATGAGGTCGACAAGGACCCATATGGAATGGAAATGAATGAACTCAAGCCCCAATTCAAGAAATGGGAGGAAGTCCTTAGAGCAAATGTCATTAGCACCATAGGAAACCGAGACCATATCAACATTTGCCTTTGCTACATGCTCTACTCTTTGTCCGTTAGGCAACCCTTCGATCTTGCCTACTACATGGCCAAGTGAATGGCCGACATTCTCGTGCATGGCACAACAGCCATGCCGTATGGAATGCTCTTGACTCGTCTCTTTAGGTTCATATCACCCATTCCACCAACTCCAAACAGTCTTCGCCTTGACTACTCTCTCATTCCACACACTTTTGTCCGACTAAGTGATAGGAGAATCTACAAAGTTCAAGGTAAACATTTTCCAACTCTAGGCTCCCACCTCTAGAATACATTTTCCAACTTTCGGATATTCCAAATGAGTCGACGGAGTTCAAGAAAACAAAAGGGTTGTTCAAAAACATTGAGAGATTTCTTGAAAAGCTCAAGAATAAGATTGACCGTCTATGAGAGCGGGTGTGTAGGAGTGTTTGGCACTAGGTGCTATTTGAACGATTTGGTCATTTAAACATTACGTGTTATGTATTTGTGTGTTGGTAAGATATTTGGTACTATTTGGAACTTGTAGGAACTAACAATGATGCAGGAAGACAACATTTGGCAAGTTGTCAAATTTTCATGTTTATGAAATTTTCACCAAGTATAGTGAAATTCTCGACCCCCCGGTCAAAGTCCTATGGTATGTGTGTTTACATGTCCAATTTTTGCATTACCTAACCAGACATGCATTATCTTTTTGATTTTAGGAGTTTTCGAAAAATTTGAAAAACGTCCTGCGGGTCAAAAATGCGGACTGCCAAGTTTTTCAGGTCTGGCGGATCTGGCGGCACCCAAAAATGGGTTCCGCCAGTGTATTTTATGGGCAATCCAGAAATGGCCCAACGGACCAGCCGGAACCCTCAGGAGGGTTCCGCCTGTGTTATCTCAGGGTTCCGCTAGTCACCTGCAGAAAATTTTTGTCATTTTTCTTAAGTTCAAAACTTGTAAAGTGTCAAACCATTATCCTAAGTGAGAAACATCTTTCATTAACTCCAATAACCATATTAGGACAACTCTCACTCACTAAAACAATTAGGAAGTCACTTCCCTCCAAAAATTAAAATTCAAACATAACTAACCCAAGGAACCCTTTTAAAGGATCCTTCAAACCATTGAAACATTTTCAACCAAATCACATCCCATGATCACAAAGCATTCAGTGCATATGTTGGTCTTTCACTCCACCCTATTCCATTGGATTGACATCAAGTGATGTGACATGGTCATGAAAATCATTTGAAACCTCAATCTTTGAATGGTAGAACATCAAATCCAAACACCCATTTCAACATCTTTTCCACCTTATAAATTTGAAAGTTTTGCAACAATTCAAATCACACCATAACCATCAAAATTTCTTCTCTCAAAACATCAAAACCACACCTTTGAAATGACTAAATCCAACACATCATAGATTTCCTTAACCTTACTACCTCAACACCTTGCAATACCAATGTGATCACTATTCAAGATTTGCTTAATCTTGCTACTCCAACATCTTCTCCCAAACATGGCAATACAAACATACACATCTTTAACCATCAACCAAAACATCAAGTGATTCAACATCTCAACAAACTCAACCATCAAAAACTTCATCACCTCAATCACCAACACTTACACCAAAGGAACTTTTCCATACACCACCAACATCACCACATCCAATATTTGGAAACTTTTAAGAAGACCTATCACCTAAATCATCAAGCCCTCCATCTTTGTCACTCATTGACACCATTGCTCAAATAGAAACCCAACAACAACCAAGTGAGCAATTAGATGATGAACCCCATTAACCATCATTGGTAGAACGGTCGCCCTACCATTATGCTAGACTCTCAATTTTTCCAAATGATCAAGGTCATACACACCTACAATCATTTGTGTTTCACCCCATTTACAAACACCCTCATGGTAATCCTTTTGGAGAATCAAGCTTTCACTTTGTTCAATGACAACAACCACATGAACCTTTCCAACACTTTGAATCTCTATTTTCTTCGTATAAGAAAATAGAAGCATCTCAATGATCTTCCACCAAGACCAACAAAACCACCACCTTTCACAAATGAAAAACCAAGGTCATTACTTGACCAAAATGAGTCTTTTGACCACAACCAACCACCACAACAAGAGTATCACCACCCAAAACCATTGTTGTTTCACCCTATCTACAAAGACATCCATGGTCCTCTAACCAATGAAATGAGGTTTATACTAAACCACATTTTGGATCATCTCAAGTTTAGAGTCTCCAAAATGAAACAAAACCGTTTCTTTTGGAAATTGTTTCTCATTAAAACCAACAAACCAAAACTAAAGCACCAACACCACCTCAAGTTTAGAAAACCAACATCAAAACCAACAAACCAAAACCGTTTCACCTCCACAACATTCAAAACAAAACCCGCTACACCATCCAACACACATTTTTATCCTTAAACAACCTTAGCCTTGTTTTTGGAAAATGTTTCTTATTAAGGAAAATGATGATTTCCTTGTAGCATTTTATGTTCTTAGTTTATTTTTAGTTTTTCTTTATTTTTAAGAAGTAGGATGATGTCGTCCTAATTTCTTGTCTTTGACCTTTTAAGAGTCAAAATTTTACATGAAATGAATTTCATTCTACTACAAGGTTTGCATTGTTTGTTGACCATTTAGGTATAATGAGTTAACTATACCGTAATATGGTAGCATACATATATCTTGTGTTTTAGAAACTAACCTTTCTTTTTGTAGGATCATTATCCATGTTTTCCTTCCTTGATACTCCATTTAGGGGAGTAATATTCAAGGGGGAGCATGAGTGTTGCATTATTCCACTTCACAACTCTTAGTTGTGTTCTAGACATGAAATGCTTTCATGACTTGTCTTGTGTGGCAACTAACATTTTGTTTTGTAGGGTCAAAATCCATGTCTCCTCTGTTGGCACTCCATTTAGGGGGAGTATCATCCAAGGGGGAGCAAGTGCATCCTTCCGATTCGCTACTCTTCTTTTTGTTTCGACAAAAAGGAGGAGAATTTATATATAAACTTGTTTCAATTTTTTTTATTTTTTTTTTTATTTTTTTAATTTTTTTTTTTGGCATATCACATCTTCTTAGCAAAAACAAGTTTTTATACTAACTTTATAAAATTAACACTATAACTAGTGACTTACTTATAAATAAAGTTTATGTTTTGTCATCAACAAAAAGAGGGAGATTGTTAATACAAATATCACCTAAACACATTATTTATATTTTAACGATCTTTGCTAAGTTTTGTTAATGAAAAAGTACAAACTTTAGATTGTAGTAAAACATCATTTTAGTTTTAAGTCTTGTAAAACTAGTCTTTACATTTCTTTTTAAACTTAACATTGTTTTTATTTCTTTAATAAGAAAGTGTCACATCTCATCAATGTGCATTTATGGTAAGTTTATGTGTTTGACTATCCATGAAGTTCTTACACACTTTGGAAGTATTCCATGTTTGGTGCAATGCATGTTGACTAGCATTTAGTAGATGTGACATTGTTTGTTTTGGAGTGATTTATTGTAAGTTAGGTTGAACAGTTCTGGCGGACCCCTGGAGGAACACGGGCGGACCCCTTCTGAGGGTGCCGCCGTGTCCGCCAGACTGTTGACTTCCTTTGGTATAAATACCAAAGCACTTGCAAGAAATCCCTCATCACTTATAGTCATATTTTACACATATTCTCTCATTATACTCAGTAGCTACTAACTTGTGTGATTCTCTTATGTAGCAAAGGAGTTCACGTATTCATCTAAGAAGTTACAAGTTTCAACTCTAAGTTGCAAGACTTGTTAGCTTTGTCATGTATAAGCTTTGGTAGTTTATACTTCATTTGTATCATGTATGTAGAAGTGATTGGTTAGTATTTTAGGCCTCAAATTACGTAGTGTGTCGGGAGTTGTTGTACCCTTGTAAAAGAACTAACGGGAGTGGTTGTACCCTTGGTAAAGAACTCGACATCTAGCTTTGTGTCGGGAAAAGTGTAAGCGACGAACGGGAGTGGTTGTACCCTTGTAAAAGAACTAACGGGAGTGCTTATAACTCTCGAGTTGGAAACTCGGGGCGTGGATGTAGGGCAAGGAAAAAGAGTCCTTGTAGCCGAACCACGATAAACAATCGTGTTGTGGTTTGATCGTTTCTTTCTTTATCTTTGCTTATTACATATTATCTTTAGTTAGAATTGCTAATCACACGTAAATCTTTTCAAAGAAGTAAACAAGTAAAGTTGTGTTTATAAACAAACGTAAAGCTTTTCAAAGAACTAAAACAAGTAAAGTTAGGATTGCTATTTACTCGTAAAGCTTTCTTAAGGAATTGAACATATAATGTTGTGTTTATATCTTTAAACAAACGTAAAGTTTTATAAACGATATTCAAGCTAAATAGAATTTAAAAAGCGGTAAACTATTCAACCCCCCTTCTAGTTTTCCACATAATATAAAGCTTTATCTTTCATTTTAACCATAGTGATCATTTGTTTCATGTACATGTAGTATAAAGAGGTTCATATTTTTGAACCTATTCATAATTTAATGCATGTGTTATTATGAATCATTTTAAGAGTTGTAAAAGGTTTATTCATAGTGAACATATGTTTATAACCTCAAAAGGTTTATAAATTACTGATTATGGACCTATATAAAGCTTCACCATTGTGGATGCTCTCATAATTTGTGTATCAAAAATTTTAAATATAGTGTGTCAATTAACTTTTAGTGTTTCACAAACTTAGTTTTAATAGTGTGTCACTATAAATGTATCAAAAGAATAAGTGTGCCACAAAAAAATGTGTCAAAAAACTTAGTGTGTCACAACAAGAAACGGATATTTGTCTTTTTATTTTAACTTTACCCTATATATATATATATATATATATATATATATATATATATATATATATATATATATATATATATATATATATATATATATATATATAGGGTAAAGTTAAAATAAAAAGACAAATATCCGTAAAAAGAATAAAAAAAAAAATTAAAAAGTTCTCTAAAAATTCCAAAAAAAAAAAATTCACAAGATCGGGTATGTTGGTGCATAAAACTTTTGTGAAAGAAGTTTTTCTAATTTTGAGTTTTTATATGTTTTTTTAATGCACAAAAAACGAATTTTAATGCGCAAAAAAAATTTTAATGCACAAAAAAAATTTAATGCACAAAATTTTTAACTTGTTTTAGTTAGATGCGCAATGTTATTTTGACGAAAAAAGTCAAAAGAAGTTGGGTCCAAAAACGAATTTTTGATGCACAAAAAAGTGATTTAATGCACAAACGTATTCTTTTATAATTTTTTTTCGGATAAAGTATCCACTTTTAGATAAACTTCCTTTAGAACTTTTTCATGCACCAACATACCCGATCTTGTAGAATTTTTTTGGAATTTTTCGAGAACTTTAAAAAAAAATCTTTTTATTCTTTTTACGAAAATTTGTCTTTTTATTTGATCTTTACCCTATATATATATAGGGAAGGGATCCAATAAAAAGAAAAATTAAAATGAGAAGAGTAGGAAGAGTTTTTAGCCACAAAATTCAAATAAGAGGGAGAAATTTAAGGGTAGATGCATCTATTTTTGTAGGTGCATTTCAAATGTGTAGTTGTGATTTCTTCTTATCCTTCTCATTTTAGATTTTCTTCTTATTTGATCATATATATATATATATATATATATATATATATATATATATATTTAAAAATGTTGGCCTCTTATGGACTTCAACTAAAATGGCATAGAGAAATGGAAGGAAATGGTGGTGGTGTTCCGAGCTAAATCCAACAAAGAACGCAGATGTGCCTGTTACCAAAGGGGAACTAAGTAATGAGATCATAAGAATTATGTCAGAACACATGCACACTATTCTGGCTAAGAGTCAAGAAAACTTTAGGAAGGCAGAAGAAGCTAGGAAAGCTGCAAAAGAGGTTGAGAAATAGAAAAGGGCAAATGAAGATGCTAAGAGGAGGAGAAAAGCAATAGAAGATAATAGAGCTGCAGAGGAGCAGTTAACGAAAAGTAAGACCAAACAAGAAAGGAAAGATGCAGAAGATGTTGAAGGACTAAGAAATGAAGAAGCTGAAAGACAGAGAAATGAAGAAGCTCAGAGAGACGGATGTAGCTACAAGTCCTTCTTAAACTACAAACCGACCGAATTTCATGGAGATAGCGACCCTGTGATTGTCACCAACTGGTTAAAGGAGATAGAGGGCATCTTTGAAATTAGTGAATGCTCACGTGGACAAAGGGTGAAGTATGCATCCCATTTGCTTAAAGGAGAAGCGCGACATTGGTGGAATATAATCAAGATCGCTCGTGGTAATGAAGATGTGAGTGCTATGACATGAGAACAATTTGAAGAGTTGGTCATGAAAAATTATCGTCCGCAAGGATTGATGGATAAGTTTGAGGAGGAATTCTTGAAACTATAGTAGAATGGTATGACAGTCCTGAAATACACGACAAAGTTTAATGAAATGGCAAGATTTGCAAAATACCAGGTAGCTACTGAGGAAAGAAGAATCAAACGATACATATGGGGTTTACTAGTCGGGATCAGGGTCCAGTTCAAAAACATGAATTGTTGGAACCGTTGAACCGAACGGGTAAAAACATGAATTGTTGGAACCGTTTAACCGAACGGGTAAAAGTACGAATTGTTGAAACCATTGAACCGAACGGAAATATGAATAGTTGGTATATGTTGTATCGTGGTATAAGTTGAATCATTGGTTATATTTAAATGGTTGCTAATTAAATTGATTAAGTATATATTGTAAATGAATAGCACTTATGTGAATTTAACAAATTGCATGATCTTTTTACAAGTTCGTTATTATTGAAAAGTGTTTGGATTATATAATTTGTTTTGTACATGAAAACCATGAATTCTCACTAGGCATTTGGCTGACACAAAACTGTTTTAAAATTTTTGCAACCCAGATGAGCTGCTTAGGAATCAAGATATTATTTGAGACCGAGTAAGAATAGACGCTTCCGCTGATATAAGGTAAAATAGAGGGTTTAACGCTCCGAAAAGGTGGGGTGTTACATATATGGCATAGTAATGCAGCGATTCAGTGAGCTCAAGTGAAGTGATCATAAAAGAATAAATACACTGTGCATTTTTTTCCTTGGTTATGATTTTTTTTTTTTTTTTTTTTTTTTTTTCTAATGGGTTTTTCCTAGCAAAGTTTTTAGTGAGGCGGTATCCAAAACATATTTTGAATGATGCACAATTAAGGGGATGTTATGAATATTTATTACTATATAATGATTGTACTTTGTACACATTAATATCCCCTAATTAGTAACCTCTATCTTTATGATTACTTTGTAACTTTCAATATTGTACTTAATATCATGTTGAGGTCATGATAAATTTTTTCAAAAAAAAAGAGGTCATGATAAATAGAGACACCTAATCTAATATGAGACACACCAATAATAAATCTTCTCCTTCCATACTCTTTTATATTTTTTTTTGTTTATTGTTCTTATTGTGCTACTAGGTCCATTGTTTTATAACACAATCAACAATTATCATCGCCAACAACCACCACCAAAATTTTTTTATTTATTTTTTTGTTTATTGTTCCATGTTGTAACTCAAAAAAGATATACAAGAAACATTCAAAGAGAACTAAGACCGATAATACTCAGGGGGGTGGCAACCTTGCCACACATTGCCCCGCTTTTAAACCAAACAACAAATCAAGTTTGTCCAACACATTTTTTGCCTAATTTTGCCTAAACACTCTTTTTTAGTGGCAATCTTGCCTAAGTTTTTACCAAAGCAAGCATTAAATGTATATCAATGAAAACCTCCCCATATTTATTGCCAAACGGTAACATCTATCTTGAAAACCTCCCCACCGAATCGGTGACTTCTACCGCAAGAGCTGCCGATTTCCCTTTGCCGATTGGTTGGCAATGGTGTTTGCCGATCGGCAAGTGTTGTCGAGCACCTTTTACCGATGGGTTGCCACCCCCCTCATATTCATACCAAAAGGAAAATAATAGTGCTCAGCACTCAACAACCTTTCAATTAACATTATTATTGTATTTCTGAAGACTAAAATATTGAAAACCTATTATTTATGGACCAACCATACCAAAAAAGTCAATAAACTAAAATACAAATAAACAAGTAATCCAAGAACCAATTTTGTTATTTACTCTCTAAACATACAATAAAAAATTCACAAAAACATCATAAGATGCTTATATGTTATTTTTTATATGAAAAACATGGTTAGATTCGAAATACTAATGTATTTTTTATGGAGTAGATTAGGTATTTTTAAACTACAAATTATTTAATATACAATGAAAGGATAGTTTTTCACTTACCTAAAAATTACATCTATTTATAGCATTAATTACCATAATATATAGTAGTAGTTATATACCAGTACATCACTTATATACCAATATTTTTTTAATGTTTCCATATATGATATTTATGGTATATATATATTCCCAATAATATAATCATCATCTTCTCCCTCAACTCCACTAACCCCCTTCACCATTCACACACAATCCATCCATCAATCCATCATCAAAACCAAAACCAAAAACCATAATAATAAACCCATGACTTCATCATTAACAACAACAACACCATTGATTCCAATAACAATCTTAATACTACTAATCCTTCCTGGTTTATTTTACTTGGCCCCACATATCCTCCCTCCACCACCATCACCACCAATAACCTTCCCTGAAGAATTACAAGATCTTACTCTTTTTAGAAGGGCCACAACCACTACTCCTGATCCCAGAAAATCTCGGCTGGGGTCCACTAATTCTAAGCCCAAGATTGCTTTTTTGTTTCTAACTAATTCAGATCTTCATTTTGCGCCTTTATGGGAGATTTTCTTTAATGGGTCTAGTTCTAGGAGTCTTTTTAATGTTTATGTCCATGCTGACCCTACTGTTGTACCTAAGGTTAATATCCCAGGTGGGGTTTTTACTAAAGATAGGTTTATTGCTGCCAAAAAGACTTTCCGTGGTACTGCCACGCTTATCGCCGCGGCCAGAAGGCTTTTGGCCGCGGCCTTGTTGGATGATCCTTTGAATGAGTTTTTTACATTGATTTCGCAGCAATGTATACCTTTGCATTCTTTTGGGTATTTCTATAATGCGCTTTTTGAAGTTGATAAGCATCAAGTTGCGGAATTGAGGTTTTTGAAGTATAAGAGTTTTATTGAGATTGTGTCCAAAGATCCTTATATATTGGATAGGTATAATGCTAGAGGTGAAAATGCAATGCTTCCTGAGGTTACGTTTGAAAAGTTTAGAATGGGGTCGCAGTTTTGGACTATGACACGAAGACACGCTTTGGTTGTTGTTGCTGATAGGAAGTTATGGAAGAAATTTAGGATGCATTGTTTGCGCCCGCAGTCTTGTTACCCGGAAGAACATTATTTTCCAACGTTATTGTCCATGGAGGATCCAGACGGGTGTACTAGATATACATTGACTCGTGTGAACTGGACTGATAGTGTTAATGGACACCCGCGTACATATTATCCTAATGAAGTGTCGCCTGGACTGATTCATGAGCTTAGGCGGTCTAATTTTACTAATTCCTATATGTTTGCTAGGAAGTTTTCGCCTGATTGCTTGGAGCCATTGATGAAAATGGCTTATCAAGTCATTTTTCGGGATTGAATTCATATGAGTTTTTAGGTAATTTCTCCTGGTTTAACTTTCGGTTTTTTTAGTCTTTGTTATGATAAAGTAGATTTGTGGCAAGTTGGTAATCAAATTTGTTGGATTTGTTGTGTGTTAGTGTTTACCTTGGTATCTTTGGTGATAGAAAGTGATATCTTAGGTGTGATTATTGTGCGTCTGTTTTTTAGTGTGATTCATTTGTCTTCTAGTTTTTGTTACAGCATTGCTTTCTGTTCTTAGTAATTGAATAAAATAAAATAATATGACTAATTGTCCAAAGATATATGTGTCAAACCAAAAAGACCAACTTATGATCCCAAATAATTTATAAAAGTGTCCATGTGTTACTTAAGTTGTTGGAATTTGGTCAAGATTACCTCACGATTTTGATATTATATCTATAATGAGTGGTGATATATTCGATTTTTTACCGACGTCTCAAAGTTAAAGAGAAGTTTCATAACCTTTAGGAACTAAGGATTAAGTAATGCAAGAGCGAAGGTGTGAACTAATATTGTTGCACCAAGTAACATTTGAAGATCAATAAAACTTGAATTATTTTTCACAATATATTTTATATAGATCCATTACATAATTTCTTTGTTTATTCGTGTGGCTATAGACTTGTATACACACACATAGAGACTGCCACACACTGAATCCCAAATGCTTAAGAATCTCCAATTTTGCTAGTTATACCGCTTGCATGAATTTATCACATATGTTGGGAGCAACAAGTGACCCAAGCAATACTAGGAAGAAATGATCAGGTATTTAAGTTAAAGGGATGATTTTATGGTGAGAGTGTTTAAAGAAGTTCAGTTTAGAAAGTTCCAATGGATCTGTCATAGATCCAAAAAAAGGACTTTTTCAGTGGAAAAAATGGATTGAGGGACCTAACAGATGTTCGGTTGGTGCAGTATCATAGTTTATGTGTATCTTTTGCTGTTGGGTTGGGTGCGATTGGTTGTAGTGATCTTTCTAGGTGGCTCATATGTGCATTGGGTGTTTGAATGGGCTTCTGCTGTGTTGATGGCTTGATGTAGCTTATTTTATGAGGTGAGGGGTGTTTGCCTGTTTGGTAAACTGTTTATCTTTTATTTAGCATGTGAATGGGGCCTCCTTCTCTCCTGTACGGCTTTAATTCCCCTCATATCGTATGTGGGGATTTTGGTCAGTTTTGGGAGGTGGAGGTTTTGGTGGTTGTACGTGGAGTCTGTTTGTCATGCCTATTGGCATAGTCTGGTATTGTTTTTTCTGTTTCTCTTTTGTTTTAATAAATTTCCGCGTTTATAAAAAATGGAAGAAAACTCTGGGTACTAAAAAAAGAATAGCCTATTCCTCGGTATCTCATATGGGTCACCAAGCAACTTCATACTAGAAATTTCAAGTGTATAGATGCAATTTGGCATGGTGAGGTAAATAGAGTGTTATGTGATAGTACTAAAGAGTTATTATCTTATCAAGTGCCAAAGAAAATTTGCTTTTTTCATTTGGACTTTACTTTGACTAGTTCAGATTGTGGCTCTGCGGCGATAGTATCTGAAGGTGGTTTCCTGGCAAGTGTTTTGGGTCTGGTTTTGGTTGTGGTTCGAGTTAGGTAGAGGCTAAATGTTATCTTTTGGGTCATAGGGTCTTGGGTCGTAGTTCAGATATGAGTTTTGTTGTTTCGGGTCGTGTTAAAGGCTAAAGGTCAAGGAGTAAGGGTCGTGGCCAATGGTCTAAGCAGTATCACCACATCTTTGCGGTATCACCACCTGGTTGGATTGTGTGGTCGGGGAACTGTTTGGTTTGAGATTTCGAGGGGGTTACGTTTCAGGTGGCAAGGGTCATGGTCGTTTGTAACTCGTTTTCATGCTTTTTACCAAGCGGATGTCCTTAGTGATATTGCATTTAGTGGGTTTGGAGGTCAGAGTTTTATGACTTCATCTTTGTTTTGTATGATTTTAACTTTTTGATGTCTCTGTTTAGACTTCTAATTGTAGGTTTTAGGGTCGATGTTGAAAGCATAGATCAGTTTGGTTGCTCGTGTAATGTTTAGCGCCCATGTATTTCTAGCTTCATGCTACATTTAATTAATTTATATAATATATGCCTTTCGAACAAAGTATTTGAAGGTTAAGGGGGTGTTTGGATGTGTGTTTAACATTGTTATGTGATTAGGAGACTTTTTTTTTTAGGTAAAGGGATTGTTGAGATTGTGTTTGTATGTGCTTCTGCTGTTTTGAGTAGTTATCAGACAAGCAGATGTTCGAGTGCTTCGACATAATCTTGTTTTCTTTCAAGTAATTAATAGATAAAATGACCAAACAGACAATCTGTGAATTAGATGTCAGAGTCCGTTAAATTAGCTTAAAATAAGGGGTGAATATGTGTTTTATGCTAGCCCTTTGATAATCAGAGTTTTAGCTAAAACTACAAAAAATTCATTC
>JARVZY010002503.1:0-31534 GCA_030686995.1 Artemisia argyi
GAAACTGTATGTTAGTTAACTTTCTGATTAATTTTTATGGGACTCGTGCTATTCCTGTAGTATTATGAAATTTTACTTACAAGAACATCTTTGAACATTCTTAGGCTATGGGGAAAATTCATGCAATCATGTCTGATGGAACCATAGTCACTAATGTTGAGGTAAGTCTTTAACTAATATGCTATTATTTATTTGTTTTCGGGTGTTCATATTGTGCTTTTATCAAGTAATATTACCAATGTTACGCATAGTTACACGCTCTGCAAGTTTATAGGTCTTATCACTCAAAACAGAATAAAATAGGATCCTAATACTATGATGAATATTCTATTTGGCGATAATATCTTTGATAACTTGTGCAGGCATTCAGTAAGTTGTATGAAGCAGTTGGTCTTGGATGGGTATACGCAATTACAAAATACGAACCTGTCAGTCTTCTGTCATGCTTTTATTCTCAATACGACATCTGTATCATGTGATAGGTGTTGATCCTTATTCTGGTCCTAAACATGTTATTGACAGGTTGCGACAATAGCTGATGCTGTTTATGGTGTGTGGGCTAAATACCGTCTTCAAGTCACAGGTTTGTAAATTTAAGGCATATGTATGTCAATTGGTTTCTCTATATCATCCTGGTAGTACTGGTTAACTTTATTATTTTCAGGTCGGCCGCCTTTAGAAGAAGTTTTGGAAGCTAGAAGGAAAAAGGTCTGATTAATAGTATATACTTAATTTATAGTCTGTCTAGTTATAGAGTATTGATATTGATTTACTGGTTCTTAAATATTGGCAGGATGAAATATGCAATGACAACAAGAGTTGTAAGATGTAACAGTCGGAAGTATCCTTCGTATCTCCATGATATATGTTCAGGCAAGATTTCATGTCAATAAATTAGGTGTTGTACAGTACTATAACTCATATCACTTAAATGATAAGAGTCGCATACAAATTTGATTCAGCAATAGCTGAATATATGTACATACATTTCGATCTCATATACTTATTTACAAAGAAAAGAATACGAATAACCAAACCACATATTTGCCCCCTGGAAAAAGAAGAAATCTGTTTCTTCATCTAATGGTACAACAGGCGGCAATAAAAACAAAACCATGTGAATTGTGTGATTCAATACTATGTTAACAACACCTTTGCTTTTTGTGAGATTGAATCCCTTGTGAGCGACTAATTCTTTTCCGTACAAAGTTCTCCCTTAGCAATTCAAACACTCTTCTCCATCTTGTCCCAGCTATAGCAACTGAAACACTCTGTGCAGCCATTGTCACTACACCAGCATCAGAATCCGCTGGATCAGAATGCCACTCATTGTTAAGGCACTCAAGATGAATGTTATAATCACTATTCATAAGGTGCTGCAAATCCTCCCACTCTTCGATACACTGATTGAAAATGTCGTATTTATCAATCCCAAATGTATCAAGAAGAGACTCGACAACATGAGAAGAGGTACCCGGCTCTGTAGCATGATGGGCAGTAGCTGTCCCAAAGTTAAGCTTGTTTAGACCTTCAGGATTAGGTGGATGAGATAAGATATGTTCCTGGTAGTAATTTTTGGAATAAACTCTTTCGTCATTAAGAGGGACTTTCTCTTTCCCCCTTTCAGATTGAGAGGTTACAATTGATGTGTCATTTGTGCTTTGACCCGTGTGGAAGTTCGAGTTATTCACACTTTCTGTTGCTTCAGTAAGACCAGAAGATGCATAAGTAACCTGTGAAGAGGGTGTCGGTGGTCCATTAGTAATCTTGCAAGTCCCCAAACTTTGGCTGGCGAATGGTAATGATATTAAACCAGTGCCCGACTGAAGATGTTCTATAAGGGAAGTCTCATCTTCAAAAGGTTCTGCCATCTCTAAGTGTTCAGATGCAAACTCCACTAAACTTTGATTGTCTACCTGAAATATAAAATCAATTAGAATGAGCCAAACAGTTGCGAACGTGTGAGAGTTGTTTAGACTTGCCTTTTGTTTGTGAGATAGGTGGTCAACCGGTATGTACTGATGGGGTTCTACTATCAACGCCCTTAACTGTAGTTTGACATTAAGAACCACGCCAGTTTTCTGTTCGTTGCTTGGGTCAAGGTATAAAAATAATCCATTGGACGACTGAGCACTTTTTACAATGTCATTCCAAATCTTAGAAGAAGCTTTTAGGTCAAGAATCTGCAGATATAACACAAAAAATGCATTATTACTAGCTTTAGAATGATTACTACTATGACTAATACTATTCACACAAAATAAAGCTTGGTAAATACATCTTCAAGTCGTGCCAGATCTGTGTAGAGCAGAGTCAGAAAGTCCTTAACAGTAATCACTCCTGCATCTTTCAGATGCTTAAATCGAGTACCCTTATAACTGATTTGTTGTAAATGATATACCTTGGCAGATAAAAATGGGTGTTCGTGTTTTTCATAATCTGCAGAGGTTAAGAACAAAATATCAGTGGCTCTACATGTTGACCCGATCATAATATGGAAATTAGAGTACTCACAGGGAGAGAGCTGATCCTTTTGCTAAAGCGTTTTCATTTGATTTATGTATTCATTTCATTTGTTCTTAAGGACATTCTGACTCATGATGATGACCTCATGAAACAAAAAGAACAACACTAAGAATACTTTAACGAAACAAACTTAATCTTAGAATACTTACATGTAGAGCGCCGGTCCTTCATGACAAATGTTTCACTCCATGCCACTTCTACTTCATTCGTTAAAGCAGCATCCACAACAGTCGCCCCCAGTCTATACAAACCGCTTTTGGTGTGTTTAGAATTGTGAGTAAAGGAAATTTTACGGATAAAACCGACACCTTCTTTTAGCTGCAAGCAAGTATCTCCTTGAAGGATTCGTTTCCCTTTCCTTTCACTTACAATCCTTTCTTGAAACTCTTTGAATGTACAGCCACCATTATCATCACCAACACGGAAACCCTTTATTTCCACTTTTGCAGTGGATGCAAATCCAATGTTCACTATCTGGTGAGTAACAACATCAACCAGTGCTATTTCAATTGGTGTCTGGTTTTTGGCTAAAAGAGGCATTCCTGTGAAAACTGGCAGACCAATCTCGTTTCTGAACTGCAGCTTTAAGTTTTTTTGATCTGAGGTACTAGTGTTGTTTACAGCATTCCTGGTTTAAAAGAAATAACATGTGACCGTGTGAGTTGCATGAGAAATATTCGTTAGAGCTTTGACTATATATCGATAATAGCCATAGGTTTATATTTACCGTCTCATGGTCTCCTGGTTTGCCAAACCAAACTGCTCTTCTACCTAGGAATATTATGGACTGTGAATTAAATTTACTCATAGAACCGAAGCCACAGCACAAAATAGGCTCTTGAATATTAATGTTAATTTATATGTAAACAGCAGGTATAGTAATCTCTATAAAATAAGTAAACCAAACATGTAATCATATATAGAACTGTGTAGAAATGAAACAATAATTTTCTAGCAACTAGATTGTGTAATTGATCTTTTTATTGTTGATATATTATTATTACTTGACCTTATGTCATTGAGATAGATATGGATTAATAACAAAAACTCTTATCAGACAGCATACAGTTGACAGCCTATTTTCAAGGCTCATACAATAGTTGGTAGCTATCTTTGTATACTATGGAGTGTTTGGAATTAAAACTGCTTATACTTTTCGAAAGAGTCGATTGCAAAAATCGTCCCTGAAGTGAAAGTGTGCCCGTCCCTGTGAGAAACCTTTGGTGGGGATATCGTCCCTGCCTCAAAGTGAAATGGCTAAAATTCCCTTGTCTCCACTGTGATTTTGCCATTTCACTTTGGTAGTCATTTCAACTTTTGGGCAGAGATGATATCCGCGACAATAGTTTCCCACAGAAACGACGTGACACTTTCCAAAAGGTAAGGATTGCTCCTGCAATTTGGACATACCTCAAAGACGATTTTTGCAACATACTCCTTTTGAAATTAGCAAAACCATGTAATCAGCTGTAACAAAATTTTGGATTTGCTTCTGCTGAATAATCCTTATTAAACCCTCAAACAAGCAAATAATCATAAACAAATTATTTTTGTACAATTCACTCGAGATATTATAAACATGTATCAAAATGTGATAAGCAATCCCGAATAACCTATAAAGCAGAGCAATGAGAACTCACAAGTTCACGAATCAAAGGCCTAAAAATGGGTACAAAAATAGGCCTGACGAAACGCTGTAATGCTCGGATCACCATCATCTCCCCATCCTCCCTAAAGCACAAATGACACCATCGTTATTAACACACAACCAAGTGTGAATCAAAGATTTATTAGTCGTTATATTCAAAACAAAATAAAAAATCTCTTGAACGTGTTTCCGTCAACTTAAGTTTACATGATCAACCCTCTTTAAGGGGCATAAACGAATCACTTGAAGTAAGTTGTTTCGTATACATAAACGCAATAAGCATATAAACATTCCTGTAAGTCCGCGAAAGATAAAATCGTGTTTACCTTTCTAGAGCCGAGAGCACTGCGTGCTCATCAGTTGAACTTGTGTTCAGTTTTGATCCATAGTCGTCAGTACTTCCTTCTTCCAACCGTCGTCGACTAAAGGCCATCTTGTCGATGTTTGCGAGCTTTAGCAGAGAATGTTGGCGTTGGTATAGATATAGGCGGGCAAGTGACTATTCAAAAAGTCGTTATTGTTATTTTTGTCGTGAATTATGGATGAATGGATTCTAATATTAGATTTGGTTACTTTTAGCTCTTGGTTTTATAAGGAAACATGTACGGTGTACCTGCCATTGGCATAGGATGACATGTCCAACACTTTTGACTGTTGGAACAGAGAATATTCAAAGCCTATTCGCAACTAACACGTATTTTCCTTTTCCCATTTTTCAAAACCTACGATAAAATACGGCTACGATAAAATACGGCTACTTCCTTTTCCCATTTATCAAAAGTCAGTTGTTTACTTTAGTTACATGCTGGTCATTTTTCGCGGTGTACAAATAACTTCTCATTTAAATCCCGTTTACTTATGAGATGCAAATCACATCTAATATTAAACCTTAACTTAAATTATGATGATCACACATAGTGTCACAAGGTGTCACATCACTATAAGAAACCCCCTTATCAAAACTAAGAGTATCACCGATGCAAAAACCTCGAAAAGCTTTTTAACATTTAATTATACTACTTTTTTAATATCAAAAACTGATTGTAATTAATGTCTTCAACTGTGCAATATTTACAAAAGCTTCAACCGCTTGGAGTATGCAAAGTCATTGCAAAAAGATTTTGGAAAAGTCTAGTGTTACAATGCTAAAAAGTCTTTGAAAGAGTTTTTGAAATAGTAAAAAGCTTTGAGAAAAGATATGCATTGTAGATGCTCTTAGCACAACTTACTCATTTGGGTCTCATCACTTCTTATTTTATTTTTTTATTCAATTTTTCAAATAACATAAAATTTATTTAATTCAAATAATACAAACAACATTTTTTATTAAGAAAAAAAGAAAAATAGTTCAAAAAAAATTAATAAAAAATAAAAAATAAATCTAACAGTTATAATAAACCAGTCCACTTCCAATAATAAACAATTAACTTACAATAAACTAGCCTACTTCCATCTAAGTACTCGCTAAGTCCAAGGCAGTTGGCTATTCTCAGTTGCATTCGTGCCCCGCATGCACATGATTTTCTTTTCACCATCCCTATTGACGGTTTAGGACAGAGGATGAATTATCGCCAATTTCGATCGGTTTTGTGTTACAGGCTTGCTATACCTATGTTCGCTGAAGGTAGTATATGCCCGAGTTGCAATGTGTATCGTATGGACCAATGGGGCACACAGTTCACTGCTCTAGTGAAGTGGGTGTGAAGTTCAGGCATAATCTGGTTCGTGATATTCTTGTTGATATATGTTCCAAGGTTGGGATTATGGTACGTAAGGAGGCTCCTATGGTTTTCTTTCAAACAATGGGAAGGAGCTACGTCCTGCAGATCTTTTACTTTTTAATTGGCTCCAAGGTAAAGATGTGTGTTTGGATGTGACTGGAATCTCTCCGTTTGCTGGTGTAGGGGCGACTTCGTATTCTCCCGGGGTAGCATTGCATAACGTTGTGGAGAAGAAAAGGAGAAGTATGCGTCTATATGCGAGGACAATGGTTACAAGTTCATACCATTTGCTTTCTTTACATTCGGTGAATTCGACACGGAGGCTCTGGACACACTTTCACGTATTACGTCTATTACCATTAGCCACTCTAATAATGTTAAATGTGGCGTTTTTATTTTTCATAGAATAAGCTTTTGTATTCAGAAAGGGGTGGAAACGCAGCTTGTATCTAGACTACCATCCAATTTTGTGTAAGCTTTTTATGTATTAATGAAATTGTTATTAAAAAAAATAAAATAATAATAATAATAATAATAATAATAATAATAATAATAATAATAATAATAATAATAATAATAATAATAATAATAAAATCAATCTTCTTCTACACTTCGTGCGTTTACACCCACTACACACACTTGAAAAAAATCATTTGATATTGCTCGGGTCCCACAAACGGATCTTTTATCAAGCAATTACCTTTGTCGTCTGCGTGACGAGGTGGTTTGTGGCGAGCCACGACGAAGTTGGCCGATACGATGGCGAGCCAAGGCGAAAATGCCACATCATCACGGCGATGGACAAGTAAGACTGCACTGAATGCTTAATGATGTGGCGGTTGCAACATCTACTTTTACAACATTTTATGCAGTATACCTAATTGTTGCAGTGTAAACTGTACTCTGTACACTATGTTTGTTTTTTTTAAGTCTTAAAATTTAAAGAGAGGATGTTTTGTGTGTTATATGTTAGTATAGATATAAATATACATGTCTGCATAATAAATTTGTAATAAAGCTGATATACTTAAGTTGAGCATTTCCCTTAAACAATTCTCGTGGTTTAGATGTTGCAAAAAAATAATTACAAACGGAAGAAAACTATACATAATATACATATCAAAAGAACGTTTGCTAACCCAAATGACAATCAAAAGTTTAAAAATCAGATATACTTGTCAATAAAAAAATTATCCACCCTTCTTCAGTATTTAAGGGTCAAGACTGAAGAATAAACTAGTAATACCGAGTTGTTGTAATCTTATTGAAAAGTACCCTATTACCTAAAATCCGAATAAAAAATTTTATCCTTAAGATATTTAAGAATAACTATACTCTAGGGAAATAAACACAAATATTCCCTATTGAAATATCACCAACCAAACATCAAAATATGAACTTTTTTTTTTTTTGTGTGTGCAAAAGGTGAAAAATATATTAATAAGCACAAAGGCAATTTACATCAGAATACCAAAAGAAATATACAAGCCTATATTCTCTTATCACTACTAAATTGAAAAAGGTAATATTAGCAAACTATCACAGACAAACAAAGAAACTTCACAGACAACAGACTAGTTCAAAGTCATCCAGAAACTGCAGGCAAATCATCCCAATTTGCGAGCTTTGAGCAGTTTCAAATTCACCTTTTATAGCACCAATAACCATCTAACTACATTTCCATATCACCTTCTACCAAGACCATTCAACCATCATCCACAATGATCAAGATAGGAAAGATGTATGGCTTCATTAGGAACCCATTCACTCATCCAATCAAGGGCTCTTCAAGGATTCCTACATTTCCCTCTTTACAAAAGGCTTCAGAATCCTTGAAACACTCACCTTGAGGGAGACAAACACCTTAACCTCCTATGGCAGTGTATAGCTTGGACCAAGTAGGTTCATCTTTCACTCCTCACTATTCCAAGCTTCATACACTGCCCACCATGCTTACTTACCCTACTCAACTGGATACCTACTTTATGGACCTTTAAAGTTCATTACATCAGTAAAGGATACTTAGTAACAGACTGAAAAAGCCCAAGGTACAAGGCAAACAGTTAAAGCAAGCATAAGAATTCTCATATTCCAGGGATGGAAAAGAGAACATTGGTTAACCAATCATTATTTTCATTAGCAGTTTTTTCATGAAAATCACCCTGCATATCCATAAGGAATACAGATAACACACCTTAATGCATACTAGCAACCTGATGCTATTGTAAAAACCAGGAACCAAACACCCCTTTAACATCTCATACCCCATAACTATCTTCATACAACATAGAAATTTACCTAATCAATATGCCCTCAATATCTTCTCAATTATGGAACTTAAACTGCACTCCCCATTCTGCTGCCACAGCTTCAACCTCATTAGATTTCTTGACTTGAATACTAAGTAACTGCAGTCTAACATTATCCTCGATTTCCTTAACTAGCTCATTATGACTTTTCTTCTCAGATGTAAAGATTCTAGCATTTCTTTCTCTCCAAATATGATATACACTTGTAGCCAAAACCATTTTCCTAACCACACTTCTTATGTTGTTATTACAGGGCATATCAGACATCTTATCAATCACCATTCTCCATTCAGTATCAACATTATTGGTTTTCATCTTCCTTTTCAAAACCTTCCACACCTCTTTGGAGTAGTCACAGTTGAAAAACAAGTGGTTGTGGGAGTCATTGCATTTAGAACATAATTGACAAATCAAGTTCATATTTGGATTCCATAGCATAATTCTGTCTTGAGTTTGTAACCTTTCTTTAATGGCTAGCCACAATATAAAAGAATGCCTTGGAACCCCTTGAGAATACCAGACCAGCTTGTCCCATTTCACTTTCTGTCCATGATTTCTCATATCCTCCCATACTGTTTTAACACTGAATTTTGTCAACTCTCCATTACTTTTCTTCCATTGAATTTTATCAGGCACGTCATTATTCAAATTAGGAACAGTGATAGAAGCAAGAATAGGAATAGCTTGAAGCCGACCATTTGGCCATAACCAGTTGCCATTCTCTAGCATTTCTGCAACAGTCAAATTATCATCCATCCTTGCTGCATATCTGTAGGCTTTAGGAACAATGTCACCTATAACCTCATTATTACCCCATCTATCATGCCATATTGAAGTAGACTTACCATCTCCAATTTTATTGATCACATAAGGCCTAATCTTATCTCTCAATCCCATTAAAACCATCCAGATCCAACTGTCATTTTTCTCAATTTCAGCATTCCATATACTCTTACCTTGTAATTTCACCACATTCACCCATTTTACCCATAATGATTCTTTCTTAGCTGCTATATTCCACACTTGTTTCATCAGTAATACTTCATTCCATTTACTTAAAGGTTTAATGCCAAGACCTCCCTCTTTTTTAGGAGTGCACACATCTTTCCAAGCAACCTTAGCTCTGCTATTAACATATTCACCTTGACACCATAAGAAAGCTTTCAGAACTTTGTCAATCTCTTTAACAGTTACTTTAGGAATAAGAAAAACAGATGCCCAGTAAACTTGCATCGAAGATAAAACTGATGATATTAGCTGCAATCTACCAGCAAATGATAAGAATTTGTTTTTCCAATCGTTAACCTTAGCTTTCACCTTTTCCACCAGACCATTACAATCATTTATACCCAACCTTTTTGTGATTAAAGGGACACCCAAATACTTCATAGGTAAAGTGCCAACCCTGAAAGGTAAGATATCAAGGATATGCTGTTTTTCTAAAATGTTAAGGTTTCCAAAGAAAATTGTACTCTTGCCCATGTTTGGAATTAAACAGAACACTTACTAAATTCATTTAAAACTTCCTTAATCACTTTTACTGACCGTACATTCCCATGGCTTAAGACTAACAGATCATCAGCAAAGCATATGTGAGTCAGCTTCAGCTCCTTACACCCCACATGAAACTTAAAGCAAGGATTCCTTTGGACATTTCTAGACATCATTAAGGTTAGAACTTCCATTACCAGGGTGAACAAATATGGGGACAATGGATCTCCTTGTCTCAGTCCTCTCCCACCCTTAAAATATCCACACCTTTCCCCATTGATACAGATAGAAATTTTTGGGGTAGAAACACATTCCATGATCCATTCAACCATGATCTCATGAAACCCAAATTGCTTCAAACTTTCCTTTAGAAATCCCCAATTGACAGTATCATAAGCCTTAGCTATATCAATTTTCAAACAACATCTCTTGACTCCCTCTTTCCTGTTGTATCTTTTGAGCAACTCTTGAGTAAGCATTATATTATCTTGGATCACCCTTCCTTCAATGAATGCACTTTGATTAAGATTGACAAGAGATTTAAGACCTGGCTTTAATCTGTTGGAAAGAATTTTGCTTATGCATTTGTAGACAACATTGCAACAAGCAATTGGTCTAAACTCAGTGACCTTTCTAGGATTCTTCACTTTTGGGACAAGAGAAATCAAAGTGGCATTTAGTTCCCCCAACAATCTCTTTTTCTGAAAAAATTCCTTAACAGCCAAACATACCTCTGTTCCTACCGTATCCCAAGCCCTTTTGAAGAAAAGAGAGGTAAAGCCATCAGGCCCCGGTGCTTTATTTTCTCCTATATCAAACATTGCTTCTTTAATCTCCTTATCACTGATATCTTCTATCATCTTATTTGCCTCATCAGGGGTTAATTTTTTTTGTGAACAAACTACTCACATCTGTCATAGGCTCCACATCAACTGCTTTACCTAAAAAAGATTCAAAATGATTGACAAATTGGTTAGCTAAATTGTCCCCCTCGTAAGTATTTCCATCATCATCCTCAATGCACATAATTTTGTTGTAGTGTTTTTTGCTTTTGATCACCTGATGAAAAAATCTACTATTTTTTTCACCTTTACTTATCCATTCAATCTTGGCTTGCTGATACAAAAGCTTTTCTTCATCATTCAGTGCTTCATTAAATAACTCCAACACTTCAGCTTCTTTAAGTTTAACTTGTCCATTGTGAGGATTGGCATCCACAAGCTTTTGGCACTCAATCAACTCCTTCTTTAATCTTTCAACTCTTTCAAAAATATTCCCCTCTTTCCAATTAATTCTGTTAAGGGGCTTCTTTAACATTTTCAACTTCTTAACTAACCTATACATCCAGTAACCATCCACACTATTATCCCAAATTTCTTTCACAGTATCCAAAAAACCAGGCTTGTCCACAATGAAATTAGAGAATCTAAATGATCTTTTCACATTAGGAAGACCATAACTTTAGGATATTGATCAAGTTGACAGTCAAAAATATGAAATCTCCACTTGAAGTTATCGTATCACTTTTTATAAACGTCGGGTTAATATGGTCGAAGAAAAGTTAAAATGTTTCTTTAAGCTTTCATATAAGTGACCATAAATTTACATTTGTAAGATTAAGCAGTCGACATATACGTGAGCTAATAAAATACTATAAAACTAGCGTGGCATATAACTAACATCCTCAAAATGTCAAACGAAGGTGCATCGAAACTAAAGTGTACATACACAGAAATTTCCATTGCCAAATAAGATTTTCATATTTTATGTGGCGGAGGTGATGGGGGTGGCTAGCAGGTGCTAGGCCCCCCTCAACCATCCAAATAATATTAACTGCATGTAAGCTTTAGTCCAACTCAGAGATAAAGTTACATAGTCAGCCCCTCCTAATCTTTTGGTTAACAAAGGAGTACTGTAATAAAGAAAAAATCAGCACGCCTAGTAAGGATAACAAGTAATCAACTCAATAGAAATTGAAAATTGCTTATTGATAATGCTTCCATGTTATGTTTCCAATTATAGTAGTCTTTGACTTCCTGAGAAATGAAATTCACCGGGTATTAACCCTTTACCCAAAAAAACTTTTTGAGAAATGATAACAATTAATTAACAATTGTTTCATGTTATTATTATATATACTAAAAGGGGGAATGTGCTACTGTTCGACACTGTAGCTACAGTGGACGAAACACTGCATGATTGCAAAATAGTCCCTAAGGTGAAACTGTAGTTGCAAGATAGGTCCTTCGGGGACTAATGATGCAACACGCCTAGGACTAACGATGCAACACGTCGAGAATTTTAGGGACTTTTTACATAAAAAAACATATTATTTCCAGAATTATTTTGTACCTAATGAATTTACAAAAAATGGTCCTTCCGGTTAGCTGTAAATAGTACCATTAGTCCCCCGTTAGCGATCTTTTGCAAATTTAGTCCTTAATATATATATTTTTTTTCCGATCGTTTTATTTCGATTTTAGATTAGACACGACATTCTCGCAGCAACGCGCTGGTGCCCTCACTCGTTTGTTCTAATGTTTTGCTATTCAGTTTTTCTTTTGTCATTTTCTTTCTTTTTGTTTTAACTGTTTTGTCAAAGGTCTTATTAGAATTTAAATACTCATGTTGTATATTAGAATGTACCAAAGTAGACGAGCATATAAACAATTAACGATCAATCTCTTAGGTTTACGAAATCTTCAACTTTTAACATCAACTTAAAGAAGATAAAATCTGTAAAACTATGAATTATTCGATAATGAGTAAAGTGGAAAGTGATTACAGAAAATTAGAAAATTGTAGAGAGTGACTTAAGTAAAGAGTAAAGTTCCTTGCTATCGTACGTGTTAAATTCATGTGTAAGTTATGTTATTTATGGGATGTGTTATTCTAAACTTTACGAATTAGCATGCTTTTTATTAGAATTCGAAATTTATCGTTGTTATTTCACATTAGGCCAGGTCGGCCCCCTTCAATGTTAAATCCTGGCTCCGCCCATTGCAAATAAATAAATTTCAACTCTTTGTCCATGTTTGTTTCTCATTGTCATTGCTTATCGAAATATTAATTGTTGATAATCATAACTAATTTAGATACATAATAAATAATGAATGTGTTTAACAAAATCATATATCAGATCTTAGTAGTTGGTTTTCTTAACGATTTTTTTTTTTTTTTTGGGCCTATGTACTATCGAGTATAATAAGTTGTGACCGCTTGACAATATAAAGAGTTAATTTGGTTATCTAACTCACATTTTAAACATTGTTCTGCTAAGAAATGATATGTGTAGCTATTAAAAACTTGTGCAATATTAAGCAGTTGGTCTAGGATGGGTATATGCTATTACAAAATCTGAGCTTATAATTAATCTCAACAATTCAATAATCATGCTTTGATTGGCTACAACTGCATTTTTTGAAGTTCTGCAGGTCAGAAAGAAAAAAGTTAGATTACGTATGTTACCCTATAGTTTTTTCATGCTATAGCTATCGAGTATCGAATTATTTTATAATTTTATTTTATTTTTTCAGAAACGATGAATGCAATGCCAACAAGGGTTGCAGGATGTAAAACTTGGCGCACTTTCTTCATAAATTAATTATATATATCAGTAACTTGTTTTACAGTAAGGATATGAGTCGCACACGAACTATATACACATTTCGACTTCGAATACCTATACATGTACAAAAAAGAAAAAAAAGAATATAGATAACCAGATAACGAATGCTTGTTTGCTACCTGAAAAAAAAGGTTCCCTTTTGGAATGGTACAACAGGCAGCAATAAAAATGGAAACTATTATATGTATATAGTGTGATTCAAGACTATGTTAAAAGCACCTCTGCCTTTTGTGAGTTTGAATACCAAACCTTTCCCTTACGGAATTCCGCCTTAACAATTTGGAGACTTTCTTCCATCTTGGCCCAATAGTAATGGAAACTGTCTGTGCAGCCATTGTCATAACAGCAGGATCAAAAATTACTGAATTAGGATGCCACTGATTGGTGGGAAAGTTAAAACCATAGTGCTGAAGTAACTGCATATCCTCCATCTCCTCGCGTATCTGACTGAATAAAGTGTCGCATGTATTCATAAGCCCAAAAGTATCAAAAGGATACTCAACAGTCTGAGAAGAGGAACCTGGTTCTGTAGAGTTATGTGCAGTAAAAGTCCCAAAGTTATGCTCTGCATCGTTTGTAGAATAAAGGTTCAGATCATCAAAAGGGACTTTCTCTTTCAGTTTGTCAGGTTGAGGTGTTACAATAGGTACACGGTTAGTGTGGTGACCCATGTTGGAGTTCAAATTGTTTGGAGATTCAGTGAGATCAGGGGACGAATAAGTTTCATGTGAAGAGGGTCTCGGTGGTCTAATGGTTGTCTTGCAAGTCCCCAAGCCACGGTTTGCAGATGGTAATGAGATAATAGAGGCGCTCGACTGCAGACTTTTTTTAATAGAAGTCTCATCTTCAAAATACTTGAGTGTCTTTAAGTGTTTGATTGCCAACTTTACTAAATGCCGACTGTCTACCTGTTATTGGAACCAATTAGAGTAAGCCAAAACTGTAGGAGTGTTCATTGGGTTGGGATAAATTAACCAAACACGTGATCATTCCAATCGACTTCAAATTACCTAAATTTCACCGTTTTCCAAAATAGACAACTATTGCCCAAACTAAAAATCATCTTATTTTGAATGATCTTTACTTTAATATATAAGTAAATCTAAGGGTAGGTATCCGGTTCAGGTTCAAGTCGGTGGGTCGATGCCACTCAACCCGAACACGATCTGCTTTAGTGAACGGGTCAAAAGTGTGGAACCTAACATGTATATGTACATAAACCAAACACGACTCATGTGACCTGTTTACTAAAATGAGTTGACAGATCAACCCGCTTAACCCATCCCTCTTTTACACTATTTGACTTTTCAAATATAAAATCATTTCAATTTTTAAAATCTTAAACAGGTTGTCGGGTCAGCCTGTTGACCCACCTCCAACCTGAACAAGAATTGATTACTAAACGGGTTAGACAGTTTAGACCCAACCTTAAGTAATTTTAACTGTCTTGCAATAGTAACCAAAAACGGAAGATTTTCTAGAGAGAACAACTTCCAATTGGGTAAGAAAGTATCACTTGGTTTAGAGTTAAGGGGATAGGCATAGAGAGTTAGGGACTGCTAGACTTGCCTTTTGTTTGTCAGATAGCTCGTTCACCGGTATGTACCGATGAGATTCTTCTATAAATGCATTCAGTTCTAATTTGGCATTAAGAACTACACCAGCTTTTGGTCCGTTACTCTGACCAAGGTACAAAAACATCCCAGTGGACGCCTTAGCATTATTAACTATGTCAGCCCAGATCTTAGAAGCAGCTTTTAGTTTAAGAATCTACAAATGCAACAAGAAACGGAATTATTACAAAAAGAAAAAGAAGCGTTGTAGTTGCATCGAGTACTAAAAAATGAATTGCTTTCAGTTCAATAGCAAGAACAACAAATAGAAAGATTAGAGCAACTTGTAAATACATTTTGGAGCCGTTTCTGATCTGTGTGGAAGAGAATCAACAAATCCCTCACGGTTTTCACGTTTTCCCTTTCCAGACATTCATAGCGAGGACCCTTATTACGGATGTGTTTTAAATGACTCACCTTATCGGATAGACGTGGGTGCAGGTGGTTTTCCGAATCTGCACAATAAAACCAAAACAGTTAAATTTGCAAAGTACCCTATGCCTCAAAATGTAATTACAATGTGCTTTCTATGTTCAAATGTACATTTTCGTAACTTTCGTGTTTGATTGAACAAATTAACACTAAATTACTTACAGATGGCGCGACCGTCTTTCATTACAAAGGCTTCTGTCCTTGTTACTTCTACTCCATGCTTTAAAGCAGCATCGACAATTCCTGCTCCCAGTTTATACCAACCTTTCTTGTTATGCTCTGAAGTATGAGTAAAATGAATATTACTGATAAAACAAACGCCTTCTTTTAGCTGCAACGAAGTATTTCCTTTAAGGGTGCGCTTCCCTTTTTTTTCACTCATAATCTTTTCTTGAAAGTCTTCAAATGTCCAACTATCATCATTGTTGTCATCACCAGGTACCTGAAAACCAACTATTTCAAGTTTTGCCATAGATTCAGGCCCGGTGTTCACTATCTGCCCAGTGATAGCATCAACCAAGGCAATTTTAATGGCTGTGCCGTTTTTTCCTAAAAGAGGTTTTCCGGTGTAGACTGGCATGGAAACCTGGTCTTTGAACTGTAGTTTTAATTTTTTTGTAGGTGAAGTAATTTCCTTACATGACAGGTTCCTGGTAAAAAAAAATATATATATGATGTATTAGGTACGTGAGAATCATAATGATAGCGGCAAATTTATTTGGAATCAGGGTTTATAGTTACTCTTTCATGCTAGCCATGATCTTCTGCTCTACCAATCCAATCTGCTCTTCTATCTGAAAAATTATGGGGTGTGTCAACTATAGGAGTAGCACATTTGTGGTTTGTATACTGCACTTTGTAGAAATAAGAGTTTGGGGGTGTTTGGCTAAACTAACTTGAAGTGCTTCTTAGCTTATGCTTTACTACAATAAGCTTAGCCAAACACTAATGAAAATGTGCGTGTCGGCTTATTAAAGACCAAAATGGGCTTTTAACAAAAACTCCTTAAAATTGGCTTTTTGCAAAAGCAATAATTTTCTTTTGAATAACATAAGCCAAACACCCCCTATAAGCACCAACTTTGTAAGAAGCAAAGATGGATCAGTTGTAGTATTTAGAAGCTTGAAAATAAAAGATTAAATGAGAGATGAACACCGTAGACAAAGCGCGTATATTCAAAAACCTTTCTGCATACTAACAAACCATGTAAAAAATAGCATACGCAGAACCCATCAGAAATTTAAGATCTAGCAATATGGCGGGTGGCCTAAAGGGAAGGGACTCTCTAGTATAGAAAACATGTTCAAGATGCATTACAAGTGTCGATCTTGAGCTTGATATCAACTCGACTCGAATTCTTATCAAGCTTTTCGAGCCAAGTTAATATGTAAGTAGAATCAAGATGAAAAGCAATGTTTTAAAATCCGGTTTTTTAATTAACCCGATCGAGTTGTCGGTTCACCGGGTCAAACCGGTTTTCTATAAAAGAAGTTATACACTTATAATTATTAAACTTACCAAGTTAATTTGTTACTCCCAGCTCGCTACTATTCTATCCCCACCCTACCCTACCCTTTAACTTCAAGTTCACTTTGACTATATTATCATAACTCCCCGTTCTATTTTTAAAAAAAATAAATAAATAAAATAATAAAAAAATAACTCTCCCTATTATCTCCACTATCTGTCAACTGTCACTAACTAAAAAACCGGCCGGTTCCGGTGCACCGGTTCGACCCGGGTCTGCTGAAAACCTGCGGTTCAATCCGGGTTTTGAATCCATAAAAAAAAAAAAAAAAAGGCTCACTTACATCACCAGTCACCGGTTCGACCGGTTGAATTGTCCAGGTCAACCGGTTTTTAAACATTGCTCAAAAAGTCAAAAGATTTTGTGTGTGTGTGTGTGTGAGAGAGAGAAACGGTTACAAGACATGAAGACAATGATTCACTAACTCATAGCTTTGATGTACAAATTTTATGATTGAAGATCCCATTTATGTAAACCTAATCTCATATAAATACAAATTTGTGAATCAAAGTTACAAATCTAGTGAATCAATATCTTTTCAACCTTCTAATATTAGAAAGCCAACTAGCTGAGTTTTTTTTTTTTTTTACCTCATCTGTTGATCCAACTAGCTCAACTTTTTTCTACTTTTTCGAGTTACAACCCTAATATATATATATAGCTCAAGTTAAACAATACTAATCTTTTATTTATATAATAAAACAAAACCCCTATTGGGAATTTTTCATTTCAAAAAAATGCATTCATACCTTATTTAGTAACAATTTTATTTTAAAAAAAATATTTTCTTATTAGGTAACATTTTATATTTATCCATAACACAAGTAGAAGATAAATACAAAAAATATAGATAAGATACAATTAATAATAGGATTAAAATTTTTAAATAATTATCTTTAATAATAAAAAATTATAATTAAATATCATAAATCAAACAAAACAAAGATTAAATTATTTATTTTTTAATAAATAAAAATATATGATTTAAAATTTTTTTAAAAACCTGCGCGTGCGCGGGTATTATAACTAGTATCTAATTAAGCTCAAATCAAGCTTATTTAACAAAGTAGAGGAAATTAACTTACGACTTTACGGATCAACGGCTCAAGAAATGGTACAATAATGGGCTCAATGAAACGTTGTAACGTTTTAAATATCATCACTTCCAATGCACCCCTACAGTACACATTCATACCATAATTATCACACACCCATAGTTATAAATCCACAAAAAAAAAAAAAAAAAAAAAAAAAAAAAAAAAAATACCTTGCTAAAGATGAGACTCCTGGAAGCTCATCTGCTGAACTTGTGTTGTTTTGTTCTAACGCGTTTTTGTCGTTGTTTTGGTCTTCCAACCGTGGGTTATTCATCGACGTCATGGATTCTGTTATGTACTGTGTGCTTCACTAGAGTATGGTGAGCTGAGTAGTGTAACTGTAACTGAATCTGTTATTAGATTTTTGTTATTTTGGGATAAATGTTCCCAATATGTTTGGTGTGCTATATAAGTACAAGTGGTGTCAAATGTTTGAGTGTACACACACGTTTGTGTGGTGCAGTAATATTTTTATTTATTTATTTATTTTTTATTATTATTATTTTTTAATGATTAATCAATACTTTTTCTTTTAAGGGTAAATTGCGAAAAATGTCAACGGTTTTTTAATTTTTGCAGTGTATATATCTCAAAATTTAAAATTGCAAAAATTGCCCTCATGTCTTCACTTTGGTGCAAATAATGTCCCTTTCACTAATGATCATTATTTTTTCATGCCTTTTACGGTCTTTTACCTTGACTAATGGAAAAAAAAATAAAAAAAATAACAGTCGTTAGCAAAAGGGACATTATTTGCACCAAAGTGAAAACTGGGAGGACACTTTTTGTAATTTTGAGTTTTGAGGTACATACGTTGCAAAAATGAGAAGCCATATGGACATTTTTTGCAATTTACCTTCTTTAAATGAAAAAGTTTACAAATTTTTCTCTTTATCTTTTTAAAAAATGAGTTTTGTTAGTACGTGTCCAATAAAAATTCTAAGAATGTTCTTCACTAATAAAACCAATAAAAACCCTTGCAAATGTAATTATAAACAACTATGTACTAGTCATTCGCAATCACCTTGAAGGCGTAAATTTTAAAAATTACTGTACATTTAAATTCTTGTTCGCGAAACTTTTTTTTCTTGTTGAACAATTGACTTATGTATTTATGTAATTAATAACAACGTATACTTACACTACAAAAAACTAGTTGAATTCTGCACATTTTAAAAGTCAAATAGCCACGTTTAAAAATGTGTAAAATTATTTAGTCTCACTTTCTCATGTGTGCTAATAATGAGTGTGACAAATTTTTCTACACATATAACTGTGGAGATATTATCCAAATTTCTATAGTTAAAAGTGTGAAAATATTTTTTGAATGTCTACACCTAAAAGAGTGGCAAAATTGCAAAAAATGTTTATAATAAAAAGTGTGGAAACATTTGGTACACATATAAGTGTAGCTTTATTATAATTATATACAAACATATATGTAGATTATTTTTTAAAATATTTGTGACACTTATAAATGTAGCAAAATTATTATTATTATAATATATATATATATATATATATATATATATATATATATATATATATATATATATATATATATATATATATATATATATATATATATATATATATATCGCAGTTGACTAAACTGTGACAAAATAAGTGTGAAAAATAACACTATTTTTTGTAGTGTTAACAAAATGAAAAGTTCGTCATACTTTTTAAAAAGTTTTGTAAGTTACTATTAGAGTCTTGAACGGCAAGTTATGAGATGATTGTATGTTCGAGGAAGCTTCATTCTCTGAATTAATAATACTAGTACAAAGTTAATAATTCAAAAAGTAACTCCTAGTCGGTATCATGGTGATATATATATGCATGGAAGGTTTGGCCGACACACACAAAAAAAAAAAAAAAAAAAAAAAAAAAAAAAAAAAACTATGATTTGGTGGTGAGACATAGCTTTTGTAGAGTTCAGTTATGTTATGTACGATGAACACATTTTTGGTTGGCCACATCGTGCCATGTTGGTTTATCATAATAAAAGGATGAGAAATTTATGTAAGCTATCTGATTTACTACGGTCAATATGGAAGGTAAGCAATTCATGAGCCTTCATCTCAAATTATTTACTGTAAACAATGATGTTCATGGGCATGGACGGAACTTAGAAGGGACCGAAGGGGGCTCCCCCAATTTTTAACCCTAAGTATATTTTATACTATTTTATATATATGGTTTTAATCATTTTTAATACAAAAATTTCAGCGTAATATACATCAGCTCATTAAAATAAATACTTTTCAAGTTGGCCTCAGTGTTCAAGTTCCGTCCTTATTCATGGGAACTACCTACTACCTAGCTATGTAGATACCAGTAGTACTGTAGTAGACAACATTTATACTAGTTGATTCCAAAATTAATTAGTTAATTTTTAGTAGTAGTATGTTTGATTCATGGTAAATAAATGAAAAGTGATACCAAAATGTATTTAAAACCTCATTTTTTTGCAAGCAACATGATAGTAAGAAAATATACTATACTTAACTCAACATCAAAAGAATGAATCAAAAATATTACCAATTCACATGTCAAGACTCAAGACATATATGTATGTGACTTACGCAAATATTACCTATTTTGACTTGTTTGTGAAAGATGTAATAACTTCTATTTTTAGTTGTCTTTAAAAGTAAAAGAAATAATTTCTTTAGTGAATTTTGCTTTGAGTTTTTCTAACTTGTGTTCTTGTGTTATGTCACATGAAATCAAGTCTTAAATGAACATACTTTTTTCTTTGAGTATATTTATGTCTACGAGTCATTCAGACCCGTGCGTTGCACACGGGCTCTATCTAATTGGTTATAGTGTAATGTGTGGAGTCATTCAGACCTGTAGGATGCACACGGGCTTAATCTAAATGTTCATGGTGTATTGTTCAACACTAATTTTCATTATTACATGGGCTGTATATAAATGTTCATAGCGTAATCTTTGACACTTATTTTCGTCATTATATATCTAAGTTGTGATGGTATCACACCTTTTTTGAGCATGACACACATTTAAAATAGTTTATTGACATTAAAAGAGTATATGTGAAGAGACCCTTTTCAAGATGTTACATTTAAAAGAGTCTTTTCACATATAATTTTTTAATATATATAAGTTACAACTAAATGTCAAAAGGAGGTTAAACGCATACGGTTCTTTCAAAATAAATGTAACCCTTATATAAAATCGTAACAAAGTGGATAGTCTGTATATTTTGAGATCAACTTGTGACAATGAATTATCCTTTGGCTTATCATATCAAATACGGTAGCTCCACATTACTACGCTTAATTACTCGAACTTTATTTTATCAACAAAAACCTTTTAAGTTTCAATATATTTTTATTGTGAAAATCGGTCCAATATTGTTAGTATCTTTAATTTGTAGCATATTGCATATATAAATATATTTGAAGACATCAATCTCACCATATAATTTTTCTACTCTTAATAACTAATATAATAATTTTATTTTGCCAAATTTGTTTGTCATTCTACAAATGAAACTAAAATCATGCTAAGATAATCAGTTAACCTCCATAGTGATATTACTTATTGAGTAAGATTTAAATTTAATTTGCAATAGATAATATAAATGGTATATCTATATTGTTTAAACTACATAAATCGTCAAAATGATATTACTTATTATGTAAGATTTAAACTACCGTAAAATTATATAAATGGTAAATCCTCAAAATAACATAATCGCTTAATTACCGATACTAATTGTGGATATGATTACCCGAATCATTACTACGTATTTGTTTTATCTTTAGTCTATTACTTTGCACCATTTATGGATAAAGATAAAATAAATTACATTATTAAAAGCGAACTATAAAACAAATTTTCTTTTTAACAAAACTATAAAAACAAAAAACATTAAAGTAATTAGTATATTCAAGAGTACAAATTATAATTCGTATAATAAAAAATCAGTGACCCAAGTCCGAATCATAAACCTGCTCGAATCAATCAATAGACCTAACATTTAACTAAACACAATTAGACCTAACCCTACTTTTTGTGTACTCCGCCCCTATCTCTAAACTCACACACAAATACATCTATCACCATCATCAAATATATCTTTTTCCTACAAACAATTACATCTCATCTTCATTTATACCATCAAATCATAAACTAATTACACATCTAAACATTTAAATAACACAATCGGAACAAAAACCTAACATATGTCTTCGTTTGCGGTTTAAATCTAATAAAGTTCATCATAAATCCTTATCAAACACAAACACACAGCCTTATCATGACCTTTTTCTTCTTTGATGTTCAAGATGAACCAAAGACGCGTTTAAACGGATTCAAGATCCTAGGATTGGTCTCGGGTAGGGTGATTTGATATTGTTTGCGCTTTTGTTTTTCAAACCGAACAAAAAGAAATATTGTAACAATTTTGTTATGGTCCTTTCTTGAATAAGTTTGTATATTAATGAAGCTAGGCTTCAAAAAATTCGATTCTTGTAATTGTGTGATTGTGAGGTTCGTGGTTGTGTCTAGTTTGTAGGATTGGTTTTTTTCTTCAGTTTTAAGACATAGTTTTGGATTTGTTGTTGTCGGTTGTGAGACGTGAAGTTGTTTGTTGTTGGTTGATGTTGGTTGTTCGATTAAGGTTGTTGGATTGGAATGAGTTATTGATTGTTTCATGTTGGTGAGGATCAGAAAAAAATGATGTGGTGAAAATGGTGATAGTGGCTATTTATAATCTTATAAAAGCAACCGAAAAGATTATTTGCTGCATTTATTCTCAATTGGTTATGTTTTACTTCATCTTCCTAACATTCAATTCATGAGATGGTTGGTTTGCTTGGAGCTTGCATATTTAACTTTCAATGCATGAAATATTTATGATGACCACTTTACATTTAGAGTTGTGTAACTGATAAATGCTTCATATACTTAACATATAAATGGCCATTATGTGAATATTCATTGTACACTTAAAGATAGTTTGCTTGAGTTGCCTGGAAATGAATGTGGAACACTACATATGATACAATCAATTCATTAAGCATTAATCATGACCACTTACATTTATAAGGCTTCTTAAGCTTTATATATATAAGATAAGATGTGAACGTAAGGGCATCTACTATAGTAGTTTACGAAAAAGTCTATAAATATATGAAAAGTCTAAGATACTGAACCTCTTCATAATTTAACGCATTTAGATTAAGTATGATATTTACAAAATTTTATGAGATTTATACATAATGAAGATATGCTTACAAGACAAAAAGTTTATAAATTATATAAAGAGATAATACAATTATGAACCTTTAAAAAGGTTTATTATAATAGATGCTATAAGGTAAACATCACATATAAAAAAATTGTAGATATTAATTAATCAATGCATAAATATAGTAATTTAAGACAACAAAAAATAGTACTGCGAATCTTCGTAACATCAAGTTTTGGTAAATGTGTGGAAATTGTTGGTCTCGTTGAATAGATGGCTAAGGATTCATAGACGATGGTCCAAAAGAAAATTACAAGCATTATTAACTTTCGACATAAAGAAGGATTGAAGACGTTCTACTTTATAAAGATGATGGTTCATGTTCATACTTGTACAATGCAGATACTAAGTTACTAACAATTCTCGTGGGACCAATTTTCAGGCAAGTTGCTGTAAGAAAAATGAGTGTAACATGTCACTATGTCACCTATATTTACTTGGAGAACACGAATGTTTATTTTACTGTTGGTCTCATTTGGGTAAGCCATATGCTAAGGCAAGTGATTTGCACACTCACTAAATTTATTAGAACACTCTTTTTTTGCTTTAATAAATTGTACAAAACTCATACTATGCATTATCTGCTTGTACTGTGGAGTTTGCGGATCAATAAATGGAGTGTGCGGATCAATTCCCATATGCTAAACAAGTTTTATTTGACACTAATGATATTATTTGTATTTTTCAGCATTTATAATTTTTATTAAAAATTATTAAAGAATTATAAGAAATAGTTACGAAATATTATCTCAACTAAATAACAAATGAAATTTTCCTAAAAATAAATCAATGTTTGCTAGTTTAACTTATGATTCAATCAGGGAATGATTTTATCACTATAATAAATTCGTATTACTTTTTGTGTTTAGAATCTCTAACTCTCTCTTTAAAGACTTTGTGTTTATATAGGTGAGTAAAAGTAAAATCACATGTATGCAGTAAATTATGTTTCAAGCATCTAGCGGAATAGTACATCTTCCATATAGTGTTTCGAGAAAATTGCAAAAATCGTCCTTGTGGTTTGATCAAATTGCAAGTTTCGTCCTTACTGTTCATTAATTGCAAAAATGGTCCGAATTTGGCACTGTTTCATTCACTTTTGGTCCTTCGTCCTTGCAACCACAAGGACGAAACGTGCAATTTGGCCGAACCACAAGGACGATTTTTGCAATGCCGAAGGACCAAAAGTGAATGAAACAGTGCCAAATCCGGACCATTTTTGCAATTAATGAACAGTAAGGACGAAACGTGCAATTTGGCCAAACCACAAGGACGATTTTTGCAATTTTCTCTAGTGTTTCTATATGTAATTTCAATTTCAAAGTACTTTAGTGAATATTTAATTCAACAATTCATCTTTTTATCAATCATTCTTTTACTTGTTTGACTTTTATGTGTTTGCTTTTTTCTTTTTACCGTTAGGAAGTTCCCGCTTATATTTCAAGTCTGACTTTGAGAGAATATATTTAGTCAATGAGACTTTGTCAGATCCCAGTGACTCAAATATTTGTTTCTAGACCAGGTACTTTACTCATTGATGTGGTAAAGTCTATCTTAAGTTGGTCTTTGACATCCCTTTATATGCATTTGGACAACCAAACCACTACCAATATGTAATATCAAGGCTTCCTAACATTCTCGAAAACCCATTCTTTTTCTCGTGAAACCTGTTAATACAAATATCGCCTAAAAACGTTATTTATATTTTACGATCTTTGCTAAGTTTTGTTAACGACAAAATGTAAACTTTAGTTTCTAAGTAAAACTTAATTTTAGTTTAAAGACTTGCATAATTAAACATTTGCTACATTTTACATTTCACATAAAACACAACACTTTTTATTTCTTTAAATAGAAATGTCACATCACATTTATGGTAAGTTTGTCAATATACATTTAAGGAAAGATTGTGTGTTTGACTAGTTTTTATTTGATGTGACCTTGGTTGGTTTGAATGATTTATTGCAAAACCAATTGCAAGCCTGGCGGAACCCAGGGGGTACACGGGCGGAACCCATCTGAGGTGTTAATACAAATATCGCCTAAAAACGTTATTTATATTTTACGATCTTTGCTAAGTTTTGTTAACGACAAAATGTAAACTTTAGTTTCTAAGTAAAACATAATCTTAGTTTTAAAGACTTGCATAAACTAAACTTTTGCTACATTTTACATTTCATAAAACACAACACTTTTTATTTCTTAAAATAGAAATGTCACATCACATTTATGGCAAGTTTTGTCAATATACATTTATGAAAAGAAAGTGTGTTTGACTAACCATATGTTTGCTTGCAAGTTTTGTGTTTGACTAGGTGTAATGAGATGTGACATTGTTTGGTTTGCAAGATTTATTGCAAAACCAACTGCAAGCCCGGCGGAACCCTGGGGGTACACGGGCGGAACCCATCTGAGGGTTCCGTCGTATCCGCCAGGCCTGCAGAAGGTTTTGCTATAAATACTAAGCCACAAGTTTGATTTTTGGCTAATCACTCTACATCATATTTTCACACATTCATTCATTCTTTCATCTAACCCTTTAACATTTCATATGTGAAGTTTCTTTTTGTAGCAAAGAGATTCAAGAATTCATAAAAAGTTACGAGTATTCAACACAACGTTGCAAGACTTGTTAGCTTAGCATTGTGTAGACTTGTGTAGTTTACACTTCATTTGATTGTGTATTTTCAGTAGTGATCGGTTAGTATTTTAGTCCTCAAAATACAAAGTGTGACGGGAGTTGTTGTACCCTTGTAAAAGAACTAACGGGAGTGGTTGTACCCTTGTAAAAGAACTCGACATCTAGCTTAGTGTCGGTAAACGTGTACAAGCGACGTGTAAGGTTTTCTCCACCGGTGAAAGGAGCATGTTGACTAGTGAAAGAAACTCTCGAGTTGGATACTCGGGGCGTGGATGTAGGGCAAGGAAAAAGAGTCCTTGTAGCCGAACCACGATAAATACTCGTGTTGTGGTTTGATCGTTTCTTTCATTTACTTGCATGTTATATATTGTGTTTGTGTATATATATCTTTGATCAAACGGAAAGTTTCAAAGCTAATCAAACAAGTTAAAAAGATTTTAAACGGTAAACTATTCAACCCCCCTTCTAGTTTTCCACAATTGGTATCAGAGCTACGTTACTCAAGCTTTTAAAATATATTGTGTTTTAAAACTTGAAACGATCCATGGATTTTGAAAATTACAAAGAAGGGCAATATATGCAAAGACCACCACTTTTTGAAGCAAATGGTTTTATATATTGGAAAAATCGTTTTGAAACTTACGTGAAATCTAAAGATATAGATTTATGGTATATAATCATTGATGGTGATAATATAGTTACTAATATTAAAGATGATGATCAAAAGAAATTGATTGGTAAAAATAATGAAGCTAAAATGCTGCTTTACAATGCTTTGCCTAAGAAAGAATATGAAAGAGTCTTTATGTGTAAAACCGCCAAAGATATTTGGCAATCTTTAATAGTCACTCATCAAGGAAACTCACAAGTTAAAGATAACAAAATTGATCTTCTTGTTCAACAATATGAACAATTTGTTATTTCCGAAGATGAGATTATTGATAATGCATTTGCTAGGTTTAACACTATTATTACCTCACTTAAAGCACTTGACGAATTTTTTTGTAGTAAGAATTTTGTCAGGAAATTTCTTAGAGCACTCGATCCGAAGTAAAGAGCAAAAGTGACGGCAATTAAAGAATCCAAGGATCTTTCAAGCATGTCACTTGACGAGCTAATTGGAAACCTCAAAGTTCAGGAAATGGTAATGGAAAAAGATTCGGAACTAGTTAGAGGCAAGAAAGAAAAAGTTAAGTCCATTGCCTTGAAAGCTAGAGTCCAATCAAGTGATGATGAAGAATCTACTTCGGATAGTGATGATGAGGAATATGTTATGGCCGTTAGAGACTTCAAGAAGTTCTTTTGTAGAAGAGGGAAGTTTGTAAGGCAACCAAAAGATGACAAGAAAACTTTCCGAAAAGATCGTGATGATAGGAAAGGAAAGGTTGAAAGGAAATGCTATAGGTGTGGAGACACAAGTCATCTAGTAGGAGAATGTCCAAAACCACCCAAGAGTAAACCTCAACAAGCTTTTGTGGGTGGTGCTTGGAGTGACTATGAAGGAGATGACGATGAGCCAAAGAATGATGATATTGCTCTCATAGCTCACGACTCAAATGAGGTACTCACCGACTCATCTTACTCCTCAATTGATGTTGACACCTTACAAAAAGAATATAACAAACTTTGTGAATTGAGCTTAAAAATCATAAACAAAAATAAATTTTTGAAAACTAAAAAGGAGTTTTTAGAAAATGAAGTTTATGAGTTAAAAGAAAAAGCTAAGAGATTAGAAAAGAGTAAAGGTATTGACACATCTTGCAAATCATGTGAAGAGCTTAAACTCGAAGTTGAGAATCTTAAAATTACTCAAAACGATCTAATAAAACAAACCACAAAGTTCAAGAAGTTCGATAAGAGCATTTATTGTGCGGATGAAATTATGAAACTTCAAAAGTCACCCTTTGATAAAACAGGACTAGGATTCATGAAAATAGAAACTTCAAATGGTCAAACGAAACAAGAAAAGATTGCACAAGAAACTAACAAAATTGCTACAGCGGCCCGCGGAACAGACGGAACCCAATTCAGGGTTCCGCCCGTTGGACCCAAAGGTTCCGCCAAGTATGCTGCAGCAGTAACACCATCCACATCGGATCGTTCAAAATTTGTTAAAGTCACATATAAAAATGGAACAAAACCTGCCTTTAAAACTGGAGTAGGAATTAGTAAAAACGAATTTAGAGCTAAGACTACTCAACCAAGACCAAAGACTCCAATTCCCAAACGCCCCTTTCCAAAGAGTAACTTCAACACTCGACCAAACTACCAACATGTTTGGAACCAAAACACTCCTGGACATTACCAAACTCCAAACTACATGTCATGGAACCCTTATGTTCTATTTTCTTACTTGGAACAAGTTAATGGTATGCTTAACCAAAATTGACCCATGAGAAATCGGGGACCAAATGTTTGAGTGTTTTCGTAAAATAGGTGTGCCTCAAAGTTTGTTTGGAACCGGATGAATGGATTAAAGATAGCGGTTGTTCAAGGCACGTGACGGGTAACAAAAGCCTCTTCACTACTTATCACAAATGTGATGGAGGTAATGTTACGTTTGGTAGTAAAGCTAAGAGCAAAATCATCGGAAAAGGTACAATCTCTCATGACTCCCTTTTTATAGATGATGTAGCTCATGTTGATAACTTAGGTTTTAATCTTCTTAGTATTAGTCAACTTTGTTGTAATAAGTATAATGTCCTTTTTAGTGAAAACGGAAGTAAAATACTTAAAGATGGTATAACCATAGCCAAAGGTGTCCTTAAGAACAACGTATACGTCATGAAGATGGATCCAACATCTAGAGACAAACTTTGTCTTACCTCATTAGATGAATCTTCAACTTTATAGCATAGACATTTAAGACACGCTAACATGGGACTAATTCAAAACCTTTCCTCCAAAGACTTAGTTCGAAACCTACCTAAGTTGAAATATGACCAACACTTTTGTGATGCTTGCAAAGTTGGTAAACAAGTCCATAGTAGCCATAAGGCTAAAAACTTGGTTTCTACATCTAGGTGTCTAGAACTTTTGCATATGGATTTATTTGGTCCATCCGCTATACAAAGTTATGGAGGTAACTTCTACACTTTGGTCATAGTTGATGATTATTCAAGATATACTTGACAAAATTTTTGAAAAGTAAAAATGAAGCTTTTGATAAATTTGAGATTCTAAGTAAGAAAATTCAAAATCAAGTAGGATCTAATATTGTGTCTATTAGAACGGATCACGGTCGTGAATTTGATAATGAATTTCAATTTGGAAACTTTTGTGATATTAATGGTATTACTCATAACTTTTCGGCTCCACGTACCCCTCAATCTAATGGTGTAGTAGAACGTAAAAACCGGACATTGCAAGAGATGAGTAGAACAATGCTTAAAGAACAAAACATTCCACAAAATTTTGGTGTAATGTCGTTGACACATCAACGTACATTTTAAATCGAGTCTTAATTAGACCGTTTTTGAATAAAACTCCTTATGAACTATATAAAGGTAAAAAGCCTACATTAGGATACTTAGAGTGTTTGGGAGTAAATGTTTCATTCTTAACACCAAGGATTATCTCACCAAATTTGACCCAAAGTCTTATGAAGGTGTATTTCTTGGATATTCACAAAATAGTAAAGCTTACATTGTTTTGAACAAAGAAACCTTAAGAGTCGAGGAATCGTTGAATGTAACATTTGACGAAAGTCCACCTCCCTCTAAGACATCACCTTTGGTAGATGATAACTTAGTTGAAAGCCAGCAATAGAAAGTCAAGAGATTTTAGGTAATGACAAGGAAGATGAACTATTAAACAAAGAACTTGTCAATGTCAAAGAATCTAAAAGTCATCCATTAGATAGTGTTATAGGCAACATTAACGAAAGAACACTAAGGTCAAAAGTTCAAAATGAAAGCAACTATTTTTGTTTCGTGTCAACCATTGAACCCAAAAACATTAATGAAGCCATTAAAGATGAGTCTTGGGTAATTGCAATGTAAGAAGAGTTAAACCAATTTGTTAGGAATGATGTATGGACATTAGTTCCTCAACCAAAGAGTCAAATTATAATTGGAACAAAATGGGTCTTTCGTAATAAAATGGATGAAAATGGAATTGTGTCTAGAAACAAAGCCAGGCTAGTTGCACAAGGATATAAGCAGCAAGAAGGCATTGACTACGATGAAACTTTTGCTCCGGTTGCTAGGCTCGAGTCAATTAGAATCTTACTTGCATATGCATGTGCACACAATTTTAAACTCTTTCAAATGGACGTCTAAAGTGCATTTTTAAACGGAGTCATAAATGAAGAAGTGTATGTTGCTCAACCACCGGACTTCATCGATTTTGAAAAACCAAATCATGTATACAAACTTAAAAAGGCTCTTTACGGACTTAAGCTAGCTCCAAAAGCATGGTATGATCGACTTAAAACCTTCCTAGTTGACCATAAGTATACCATGGTCTTAGTTGATAATACTCTCTTCACTAAGAAGAAAGATTCACATATTATCATAGTCCAAATCTATGTTGATGACATTATATTTGGATCAACTTGTCAAGAATTGTGTGTGGATTTCTCAAAAATCATGCATGACGAGTTTGAAATGAGTATGATGGGAGAACTCAACTTTTTCCAAGGACTCCAAATTAAACAACTAGAAGATGGTATCTTCTTTAACCAATCTAAATATATTAAGGACATGCTTAAGAAATTTGGATTAGAAGAGTCAAAACCAATCAAAACACCCATGTCCACGGAAACTAAACTCACCAAGGATGAGGAAAGTGAATCCGTAGATAGCACTAAATATAGAGGTATGATTGGTAGTCTACTTTACCTAACGGCTAGTAGACCCGACATTATGTTTAGTGTTTGTCTATGTGCTCGTTTTCAAGAAGATCCTAAGACTACTCATCTCGAAGCCGTTAAAAGGATTTTTAGGTATATTAAGGGCACTACACATTTAGGTTTATGGTATCCCAAAGGAACAGGAATAGACACCATAGTGTATGCCGACTCGGATCATGCCGGTGACTATGTTGATAGAAAAAGTACAAGTGGTATTTGTACTTTTGTTGGACATTGTCTCACCTCATGGTTCTCTAAGAAGCAAACGGCTCTTGCTATCTCAACAACGGAAGCCGAGTACGTTTCGGCCGGAAAGGCATGTCAACAAGCTCTTTGGATGAAGCAAGCTCTTGTCGACTACGGAATTCAACTTAACGACATCACAATTCTTTGTGACAACAAAGGCGCCATTGATCTTAGCAAAAACCCGGTTCAACATGCTCGTACCAAACATATTGAAATCCGTCATCATTTCCTTCGTGACAACGTTCAAAAAGGAAATATCTCAACTGAGAAAGTTTCTTCCGAAGACAACATAGCCGACATTCTCACAAAACCCCTTAAACGTGAACCTTTTAACCTTCTTAGGCTAGGCTTAGGACTCATGGAACCTACGTTGTAGTTCTGGACATTAGACAAAAATCACAAAAATCAAAACAAATCCATAACTATTTTTCTCAGCAGGGTCGGCGGAACCCTCGGACACAACGGACGGAACCCAATTCAGGGGTCCGCTGTATCCGCCGACCTGCAGAACCATTTTT